>CM059366.1:11567940-11980440 GCA_030370435.1 Auanema freiburgensis | reverse complement strand
AAACAATTGGAAGAAACAATTGAATTAGAACGGCTTCAATAGACCTTAGAAAAAAAGAAAGCAAGCCTTCTTCCAAAAGTTCGACAGAAAAAAAGAGGAGAAAATAGCATGTAATTGAGATTCAATTAATCAACTAGTCAATGAACAAATAGAAACTTAAGCTCAAGCTTTCAGCTTACACTTTTTCATTTAATTCGCTTCCTATTCTTAAGTTTGTTCTCATTCTCTTCTCTTTTTTTTGCTCAAAAATTAAAAAAAAATGCTTTCGAGACGACTGCCGCAGATGAAAAGTCGCGGAAGGAGGCAAAAAAAAAAGAAAAACAGCCGACAAATGGATGCCAGCATTCGTTTGACTTTGCCTCCAGGGACTGTTCGCTTTCGGTCATGTCCTCAAGCGCTTCACTGGTTATCTTTATTTTTTTTTGAGAGGAAACTTCTCTTTTTTCTCCAAGTTTTAGGGGTAAAATAGATAGGGGAGGAGAAATAGAGAGAGAGAGAGAGAGAGAGAGAGAGAGAGAGAGAGAGAGAGAGAGAGAGAGAGAGAGAGAGAGAGAGAGAGAGAGAGAGTGGAAGAAGATCTAGCCATGTTTAGCGAAACAGCTGAGCAAAAGTACAAATATAGTTAAAATTTCTCGAAATTCCGAAATTTAATCAAAATCAACACTTTTTTTATTATGTTTGTTATGTAGACACTGTTGTTTGGGAAAAAAACTATGTGAAGGAGAACTTTACTTTATAGAAACAGAATGGAGAAAGATCTTCGTGTTTATTGTTGTCATAAGGTGAAGTTCTACCTATTTCGATTCGCTAGAGAATGACAAATGAAATTTTTATTGAAATTGGATGAAAATCAAATGAGAAAGCTTTTTCTGTTGTGTTCAATAAAACAAAGCTTTTGGTACTAGATGTTTTCGTTCTTACAATATGTATATTTTCATTTTTTCTCTTCAAAACCATTGTTCAATCTTCTGTTTCGTTGCAAAATAATTTTGAAATTAGATAGATGGTTCAGCGGTTTTCCAACAGAATTAAGCTTAACGGTTTTGGGTCAAGCCTCTTCATATCATTTGCGATGTTTTTCTTTTGCTCTAATTCGAATGGAAACAGCACATTTCAACTTACCAGAGGAGGGTTAATGCATCGAGCAGAAACGACTGTCGAAGCTTCGCAGATTCGTGGTGGAGTTGTGGGGTTGCGAGTGTCCAAGCGGCAGTACTCCACAAGAGCACCTTCTTCAGGTTCATCGTTCTCATTTCCATAGTTGGAATACTAGAGAATATAAGATGTAAACATTGAGAAAGATTGTGAAAACCTCTGGATCATCAGTCACATCTTCAATCTGGAAATGGTGGTTGTTGACAGACCCGCCGGCGGCAGAAGAAGAGCCGCCAGCGTTCGTTCCATACGGATTTAAAGCTGTCAGCATCATTTCTCTGTTATTCTAAAATGATGAGGAAGTTTAAAAAGAAATAAAAAATTGAAAGTAAAATCAATATAAAAAGAACTGTTTTGGAAAAGGCAACTGATATGATTTGAAACGTCTTCAAGTTAATTTGAAGCCGCGATCATCTTGTCTTGAAATCGTTTCTCGTTTGTACAAATGATTCTTGTGTGCCATCAGTCATCAATTGTCAATACAATATAGGAAAAAAGAAGAGCACGACTTCAGAAAATGTAGAATTGTGAAATGAAATTTGAAAAAATAAATATTATAAAAGAAAGAAGATTGAGAGAATAGAATAATGAAAGAGACCTCTTTGGTGGAGAGAGAAGAGAAGAAGAAAAAGGGAGTAGGAGAAGAGTAATCTAGGGTTGTGCGAACGTATAGAGAGTAATTCAGAAAACGAATGAGAGAAATGAGTAATTGGAGGAAGAATGAGAAAAAATACTTTGCTGGAAGAGGTATTTTGTGCGTTTCTTCTGGTAATCATTAACTAAGCGAACCGGAAGAGTTACAGTGGCTGATGACTGTATTGCCCGACAAATGACGGCTTCATCTGATTAGAAAACACAAAAAACCAGCCACATCGAACGATCCAATCGGGATTTTTTCATTTGTGGCTAGAAAATAAACCATTTTATTCTTATTCAACAACGGTTGGTTGTCAATAAACAATCCTAATGATAGCACATTTACACTAGAATGACGTGTGAAATATGCAAATGAAAACAGATAGAAACGCCAAGAAAGGCGAAAGTTCGGAAAAACCTCTCTGAATGGTGGAAAAAATTTTTTTTAGTTGTTCAAAAGTTTTTGCGATTCTTCAGTGAATCAGATGCTCGATGAGAAACCGGGAGAATAACAATTCATTGCTACGTTTAACAAGGAAAAAGAACTAGCTCCTGCAATATGATGAGAAAAATCGTAGAAGGTTAGGCTCCTTCTCCCTCTTCCACTCAGCAGTTTCGAACTTCTTCATTTCAAAATTCATTTTTACTGTTCAAAACTTTTTTCCTCTTCTTCATTTCTCTACAGTCTTAGGTTAAATACGCAGTCTCCTGATTTCAACTGTCGTCGACCGAAGTCTCGAGAAGATTGAACAGGCGAGAAATTGAAAGAAAGAACTCGAAAACTGGTTAGTATCCGCACCATATTTGGCTTTATATCAATAACTGTCCATCCCTCTCTTTCTCTTGTTCTCATCACTTGATCTTGTCTTAGTGTCTTCTTACTACAACCTAAAAAAGGGAGACAATCAAACTATTCTCATGATATTTGATAAATCTCAGTATTTTCCAATTATACATTGCGTCAAAAGAACATTTAAGAAGAAAGATGCAAAGGGAGCGAAAGGAGAAGAGGGTACAGAATAGACAGGCACGTGATACAGAGTTGAAGTTGTGGAGGAGGAAAAATTGCTCACAAGAAGGCGTAAAAGAAGAAGTTCACAGCTTCAAAAATGGAATAACAGGATCATTCTCTTCTACAAATTGGACTGAACGTTGATTAAAAGCTTTTAGATGCCATCAAAATAACAACAAAAAACGAATTTAATGGAGGAATGAGACGAGGATAACGACCTTGAACACCCGCCACAATTCTTTACCATGAACATTTTGTAACAAATTCAAAAAAAAAGAATCTTAAATCCGAAGCAGTAGAGCGTGCAGTAGAATAACAAATATGTAGGGTAATGAAGATGCCTAGCAAGATTGACTTGTTTACAATCAATTTGTGTCTTGAAAGGGGCCAAAGTGCAGTGAAGATGGCTTAGCCCATTGGAATAACCAACGTTTGATGTTTTACTTGAACGATAATTGCCGATTTGGTAAGGAAAACAGGCAGATGATCCTAGATTCATCAAACAGTTGGTGAGTGAGAAGAATAGAATGAGAGAGAAGATGTAAACAGAGAGAAAACTCCAAAAGACAGTGAGGCTCAGTTAGTAGGACTTTGCTAGATGTATTAAAAAACCAAAAAAAATGGTTCAGCAGAGAGAATATTTTCTGAAGTACAAAAGCCTACAAAATTCGAGACCAAATAAATGAGTACATATTAAATTAGTGCAGATGTTCAGGGAAGGAGAACGTGTTCAATCGATTCGTTCCAATCGAAAGGTTGATTATCGCCCGGAGGCCTGAACCTGCAAGTGAAATTTGTTGGTGTTGATGAAATGCGTTGCGGGAGATGTTAACGATTCATAGTCCAAAGAGAGAAGGAGATCTTCAGTTAACATAAGGTCTTGGAGATACTTAGGTGGGAAAAAAGAAATTCAATTCAAATCATTTATACATAGAAATATATATATATCTATACGTGAACAGATGAAACATGGTGATCAAAGGCAGCGATAGAGAGAAACCACAATGGATATGAAACAACGGGAAAAGGATAAATGAAAGTTCTGCAACAAAAGATTTCCGAATACACTTCATCTTCAAGATCAATGGAAATCTAACATTTTGAAGACAAATTTTTTTGGTTGGAACAATTTTGAAGAAAACATTAGCTGTTAAGCTTTTTCATTTCAATTTGGATGATAAGAACGATGACGAATATGGAACTGGTTCTTAGCAAAACATCGAAATGGCATCAAATTTGAAAAACAGAAAAGGATATCTTTCCTTCCTCCCTCCATCTTCTCTGCGTTATCAAAGTATTGTAATGGAAGAAGAAATACGTGAAGAGTTTCATCTGTATAGTTTTGTGAATTGCCTTTGAGCTTTTGATATCATCAAGTTCAAAACCTGTGGAGATTGATCAAGCTATGTAACTTTTCATGCTTCTTTCTGAGAAATTTTTCTAAAACTATGTACAATTCAAAAATTGTTCATCGAACATCAAATTAAAGTTCGAGCGAAGTACAAAAAAATGGGCATAAATGTATCAAGTGACGGCGGTGAAAGAAATACCGAAAGTTCAAAATTAATTCAATTGATGACAATTTTCACATTTTTTGTTTTCAATGAATTAGGGCAGTGAATCTATTCGTCTCTTGCCGGAGGCAATGAGGACACTTGTGTTTGAGAATTTGGCCATCCTCTGAGTTAATTTGATGAAAATGGCCTGATTACTTGGAAATTTCCGATTCCACACTCGAAATGTAAATGAAAAAGGGTTTTCAGACGGCTGCTGGATTCTAACTTCAAGGTCGATTGAAGCTTCTTATTTTATAGATATTCAGGATAATTGATATAATTGAAAACTAAAAATGGGAACCAACCACAAGAAAGGTTAAGATTAAAATTAAGTTCACAGCATCAGTCTGGGACTCTGAAACAAATCGAGCGCGTTTAGGGTTTCACTTCTATCCAAAAAAGCTAGTTTTGCTCGCAGGGTTTACCGAGCCGATTAAAATTGACCATCTTCTCTTTAAACACCGGTCTTCTTCAAAACGTTGTTCGCTTCATTTGAAAAAAAACGGAAGACAATGAAGCTAGAAAAAGTTGTAAATGCATTCTGGTCATCTTATGCAGGAAAATAAACAAACACTAAAAAAGGCCAGAAAACCTGGAAATCATTCTATTCATCAGAGAGTTTCGAATGCAGGAAATGTTCTTCTCTATGAGGATAAATGAGTAAACATGATGAAAAGTCATCGACGAAAAAGAAAAAGAGTAAGCAGTATGATAGAATGATCAACAGATAGAGAAAAAGTTTGAAGAGACTCGTAAAAAAAAGAAAATAGTTATGACGTTACGTTTTTAACAATAGCAATACATATATTCATACTACTGTCACTTTCAACATCTGAAGAAACCACAACTGATAATCTCTAATAATAACACTTTTCCACCTCAAACGGGGAAAAACGAAATATTGTAATCTAACATGAAAAGAATTTCATTCTGTACGTTCTCTCAGAAGAACAACATCCTATAATATTATGAATTTTTAACTCTGAATTAATCGTGCAGTTGAAACGTTTTGACAGTTCATACAACAACGTCAATCTTTATCTATCTCGAAGTCAATTGAAATAGATATTACAGAGGACAAAATAATTATCATTCAATCAAACTCACGCGTTGAAGCTAAAAACAAACGCCGATCGAATTATCGTTTATGCTCTACGTATTTTTTTTTGAATCGAAACCAATAAAAATAGCTTCACCCACTCGATGTTATGAAAAATCAAAAATTCGAACAGCATTCACAGAAATACTATTCTTTTATCTCATTAGTGTCGATGAAGGAGAAGTTAAATCTTAAACTTCCAAAATGATCTGAGCTTCGCTATTCTCGTCTTAGACTTCTTCAAAACATTGCAATTGACAAAGAAAACATGCTGTCAGAGACTTCCTGAAGCTTAGTCGAGCGATATTTTATGAAGAGGACAACAGAAAAAACCAGAGCAACATGAACGAATATAAAAGAAGTTGTTCATCAAGCGATATGCGAACAAACATCACAAAATGAAAAGAAACCTTATCATATATTGATAGTTGCATTTTATCCATTTGAGAATTCCGGATATCAACGGTCATATCTGCCAATTCCGATAGACAGCCTGAATTCCCATCGTGAAGCTAAACGACGAAGCGAAAAATTTCAGAAAAAAAACCATCTCGAATCATCTCTGTACATTCCATGACATTTGATAGGGCTCCTCGATTATTTTGACAAGATTGAGTATCCGATTTGAAAGAGAAACAAAAGCATAAAAGCTTGGAAATCGTTCCTTTAGCAGCTGGCATTCTTTGAAAGCAGATATAGATAATAAATTAATAAAAAAAAGGCAAATCATAAAAGTGTCGAATGGCCAAAACGATACCCACACAAACTTAAGAACTCAAAAACACATACTAAATATCACAAATAACAACTAATAGACTAGAGAAATGATGGCTTAACAAAAGCTGGAACGAAACAAATCTCATTTATTAATAACCTATTCACGAAATGACACCAGGGCAATATGACAACCGAGATACGATCAACTGCGGCGTATTGGATTGCAGATATATCAGAGATGAACTGAATATCTAATATCTATGGAACAACTGAACACAAAGACACACTTTCATCCGCATATACTTTCTACGGAATCAGTGCAAAATATACAGGTCATTCATATCCTACGCAGGAAAATTATGATACTTTGGAAGTTTATAATTTCCCATTCGAACCGAACATTATACAACTCAGAGAATTCTGAGGTTCAATTCCCCATTTCATGTTCACTATTTATATATACTTTCTTCATGTTTTTCGAGCCTCATAATATAAAAAGTTTGGAGATATGGGGAATTGAACCCCAGCCCTCTCCCATGCTAAGGGAGCGCTCTACCACTGAGCTATATCCCCCATATGATGTAACATCTTGTTTTATACTTTCTTCATGTTTTTCGAGCCTCATAATATAAAAAGTTTGGAGATATGGGGAATTGAACCCCAGCCCTCTCCCATGCTAAGGGAGCACTCTACCACTGAGCTATATCCCCCATATGATGTAACATCTTGTTTTATACTTTCTTCATGTTTTTCGAGCCTCATAATATAAAAAGTTTGGAGATATGGGGAATTGAACCCCAGCCCTCTCCCATGCTAAGGGAGCGCTCTACCACTGAGCTATATCCCCCACATAATGTAACATCTTGTTTTATACTTTCTTCATGTTTTTCGAGCCTCATAATATAAAAAGTTTGGAGATATGGGGAATTGAACCCCAGCCCTCTCCCATGCTAAGGGAGCGCTCTACCACTGAGCTATATCCCCCACATAATGTAACATCTTGTTTTATACTTTCTTCATGTTTTTCGAGCCTCATAATATAAAAAGTTTGGAGATATGGGGAATTGAACCCCAGCCCTCTCCCATGCTAAGGGAGCGCTCTACCACTGAGCTATATCCGCCACATAATGTAACATCTTGTTTTATACTTTCTTCATGTTTTTCGAGCCTCATAATATAAAAAGTTTGGAGATATGGGGAATTGAACCCCAGCCCTCTCCCATGCTAAGGGAGCGCTCTACCACTGAGCTATATCCCCCACATAATGTAACATCTTGTTTTATACTTTCTTCATGTTTTTCGAGCCTCATAATATAAAAAGTTTGGAGATATGGGGAATTGAACCCCAGCCCTCTCCCATGCTAAGGGAGCGCTCTACCACTGAGCTATATCCCCCACATAATGTAACATCTTGTTTTATACTTTCTTCATGTTTTTCGAGCCTCATAATATAAAAAGTTTGGAGATATGGGAAATTGAACCCCAGCCCTCTCCCATGCTAAGGGAGCGCTCTACCACTGAGCTATATCCCCCACATAATGTAACATCTTGTTTTATACTTTCTTCATGTTTTTCGAGCCTCATAATATAAAAAGTTTGGAGATATGGGGAATTGAACCCCAGCCCTCTCCCATGCTAAGGGAGCGCTCTACCACTGAGCTATATCCCCCACATTTCGTGTACTATATTATTGATATATACTTTCTCCATGTTCTCCTATCCTAACAACTCAAAAAGTTTGGAGATATGGGGAATTGATTCCCAGACCTCTCCCATGCTAAGGGAGCGCTCTACCACTGAGCTATATCCGCCACATAATGTAACATCTTGTTTTATACTTTCTTCATGTTTTTCGAGCCTCATAATATAAAAAGTTTGGAGATATGGGGAATTGAACCCCAGCCCTCTCCCATGCTAAGGGAGCGCTCTACCACTGAGCTATATCCCCCACATAATGTAACATCTTGTTTTATACTTTCTTCATGTTTTTCGAGCCTCATAATATAAAAAGTTTGGAGATATGGGGAATTGAACCCCAGCCCTCTCCCATGCTAAGGGAGCGCTCTACCACTGAGCTATATCCCCCACATAATGTAACATCTTGTTTTATACTTTCTTCATGTTTTTCGAGCCTCATAATATAAAAAGTTTGGAGATATGGGAAATTGAACCCCAGCCCTCTCCCATGCTAAGGGAGCGCTCTACCACTGAGCTATATCCCCCACATAATGTAACATCTTGTTTTATACTTTCTTCATGTTTTTCGAGCCTCATAATATAAAAAGTTTGGAGATATGGGAAATTGAACCCCAGCCCTCTCCCATGCTAAGGGAGCGCTCTACCACTGAGCTATATCCCCCACATAATGTAACATCTTGTTTTATACTTTCTTCATGTTTTTCGAGCCTCATAATATAAAAAGTTTGGAGATATGGGGAATTGAACCCCAGCCCTCTCCCATGCTAAGGGAGCGCTCTACCACTGAGCTATATCCCCCACATTTCGTGTACTATATTATTGATATATACTTTCTCCATGTTCTCCTATCCTAACAACTCAAAAAGTTTGGAGATATGGGGAATTGATTCCCAGACCTCTCCCATGCTAAGGGAGCGCTCTACCATTGAGCTATATCCCCCACATAATGTAACATCTTGTTTTATACTTTCTTCATGTTTTTCGAGCCTCATAATATAAAAAGTTTGGAGATATGGGGAATTGAACCCCAGCCCTCTCCCATGCTAAGGGAGCGCTCTACCACTGAGCTATATCCCCCATATGATGTAACATCTTGTTTTATACTTTCTTCATGTTTTTCGAGCCTCATAATATAAAAAGTTTGGAGATATGGGGAATTGAACCCCAGCCCTCTCCCATGCTAAGGGAGCGCTCTACCACTGAGCTATATCCCCCACATAATGTAACATCTTGTTTTATACTTTCTTCATGTTTTTCGAGCCTCATAATATAAAAAGTTTGGAGATATGGGGAATTGAACCCCAGCCCTCTCCCATGCTAAGGGAGCGCTCTACCACTGAGCTATATCCCCCACATAATGTAACATCTTGTTTTATACTTTCTTCATGTTTTTCGAGCCTCATAATATAAAAAGTTTGGAGATATGGGGAATTGAACCCCAGCCCTCTCCCATGCTAAGGGAGCGCTCTACCACTGAGCTATATCCCCCACATAATGTAACATCTTGTTTTATACTTTCTTCATGTTTTTCGAGCCTCATAATATAAAAAGTTTGGAGATATGGGGAATTGAACCCCAGCCCTCTCCCATGCTAAGGGAGCGCTCTACCACTGAGCTATATCCCCCACATAATGTAACATCTTGTTTTATACTTTCTTCATGTTTTTCGAGCCTCATAATATAAAAAGTTTGGAGATATGGGAAATTGAACCCCAGCCCTCTCCCATGCTAAGGGAGCGCTCTACCACTGAGCTATATCCCCCACATAATGTAACATCTTGTTTTATACTTTCTTCATGTTTTTCGAGCCTCATAATATAAAAAGTTTGGAGATATGGGGAATTGAACCCCAGCCCTCTCCCATGCTAAGGGAGCGCTCTACCACTGAGCTATATCCCCCACATTTCGTGTACTATATTATTGATATATACTTTCTCCATGTTCTCCTATCCTAACAACTCAAAAAGTTTGGAGATATGGGGAATTGATTCCCAGACCTCTCCCATGCTAAGGGAGCGCTCTACCACCGAGCTATATCCCCCACATAATGTAACATCTTGTTTTATACTTTCTTCATGTTTTTCGAGCCTCATAATATAAAAAGTTTGGAGATATGGGGAATTGAACCCCAGCCCTCTCCCATGCTAAGGGAGCGCTCTACCACTGAGCTATATCCCCCACATTTCGTGTACTATATTATTGATATATACTTTCTCCATGTTCTCCTATCCTAACAACTCAAAAAGTTTGGAGATATGGGGAATTGATTCCCAGACCTCTCCCATGCTAAGGGAGCGCTCTACCATTGAGCTATATCCCCCACATAATGTAACATCTTGTTTTATACTTTCTTCATGTTTTTCGAGCCTCATAATATAAAAAGTTTGGAGATATGGGGAATTGAACCCCAGCCCTCTCCCATGCTAAGGGAGCGCTCTACCACTGAGCTATATCCCCCATATGATGTAACATCTTGTTTTATACTTTCTTCATGTTTTTCGAGCCTCATAATATAAAAAGTTTGGAGATATGGGGAATTGAACCCCAGCCCTCTCCCATGCTAAGGGAGCGCTCTACCACTGAGCTATATCCCCCACATAATGTAACATCTTGTTTTATACTTTCTTCATGTTTTTCGAGCCTCATAATATAAAAAGTTTGGAGATATGGGGAATTGAACCCCAGCCCTCTCCCATGCTAAGGGAGCGCTCTACCACTGAGCTATATCCGCCACATAATGTAACATCTTGTTTTATACTTTCTTCATGTTTTTCGAGCCTCATAATATAAAAAGTTTGGAGATATGGGGAATTGAACCCCAGCCCTCTCCCATGCTAAGGGAGCGCTCTACCACTGAGCTATATCCCCCACATAATGTAACATCTTGTTTTATACTTTCTTCATGTTTTTCGAGCCTCATAATATAAAAAGTTTGGAGATATGGGGAATTGAACCCCAGCCCTCTCCCATGCTAAGGGAGCGCTCTACCACTGAGCTATATCCCCCACATAATGTAACATCTTGTTTTATACTTTCTTCATGTTTTTCGAGCCTCATAATATAAAAAGTTTGGAGATATGGGAAATTGAACCCCAGCCCTCTCCCATGCTAAGGGAGCGCTCTACCACTGAGCTATATCCCCCACATAATGTAACATCTTGTTTTATACTTTCTTCATGTTTTTCGAGCCTCATAATATAAAAAGTTTGGAGATATGGGGAATTGAACCCCAGCCCTCTCCCATGCTAAGGGAGCGCTCTACCACTGAGCTATATCCCCCACATTTCGTGTACTATATTATTGATATATACTTTCTCCATGTTCTCCTATCCTAACAACTCAAAAAGTTTGGAGATATGGGGAATTGATTCCCAGACCTCTCCCATGCTAAGGGAGCGCTCTACCACCGAGCTATATCCCCCACATAATGTAACATCTTGTTTTATACTTTCTTCATGTTTTTCGAGCCTCATAATATAAAAAGTTTGGAGATATGGGGAATTGAACCCCAGCCCTCTCCCATGCTAAGGGAGCGCTCTACCACTGAGCTATATCCCCCACATTTCGTGTACTATATTATTGATATATACTTTCTCCATGTTCTCCTATCCTAACAACTCAAAAAGTTTGGAGATATGGGGAATTGATTCCCAGACCTCTCCCATGCTAAGGGAGCGCTCTACCATTGAGCTATATCCCCCACATAATGTAACATCTTGTTTTATACTTTCTTCATGTTTTTCGAGCCTCATAATATAAAAAGTTTGGAGATATGGGGAATTGAACCCCAGCCCTCTCCCATGCTAAGGGAGCGCTCTACCACTGAGCTATATCCCCCATATGATGTAACATCTTGTTTTATACTTTCTTCATGTTTTTCGAGCCTCATAATATAAAAAGTTTGGAGATATGGGGAATTGAACCCCAGCCCTCTCCCATGCTAAGGGAGCGCTCTACCACTGAGCTATATCCCCCACATAATGTAACATCTTGTTTTATACTTTCTTCATGTTTTTCGAGCCTCATAATATAAAAAGTTTGGAGATATGGGGAATTGAACCCCAGCCCTCTCCCATGCTAAGGGAGCACTCTACCACTGAGCTATATCCCCCATATGATGTAACATCTTGTTTTATACTTTCTTCATGTTTTTCGAGCCTCATAATATAAAAAGTTTGGAGATATGGGGAATTGAACCCCAGCCCTCTCCCATGCTAAGGGAGCGCTCTACCACTGAGCTATATCCCCCACATAATGTAACATCTTGTTTTATACTTTCTTCATGTTTTTCGAGCCTCATAATATAAAAAGTTTGGAGATATGGGGAATTGAACCCCAGCCCTCTCCCATGCTAAGGGAGCACTCTACCACTGAGCTATATCCCCCATATGATGTAACATCTTGTTTTATACTTTCTTCATGTTTTTCGAGCCTCATAATATAAAAAGTTTGGAGATATGGGGAATTGAACCCCAGCCCTCTCCCATGCTAAGGGAGCGCTCTACCACTGAGCTATATCCCCCACATAATGTAACATCTTGTTTTATACTTTCTTCATGTTTTTCGAGCCTCATAATATAAAAAGTTTGGAGATATGGGGAATTGAACCCCAGCCCTCTCCCATGCTAAGGGAGCGCTCTACCACTGAGCTATATCCCCCACATAATGTAACATCTTGTTTTATACTTTCTTCATGTTTTTCGAGCCTCATAATATAAAAAGTTTGGAGATATGGGGAATTGAACCCCAGCCCTCTCCCATGCTAAGGGAGCGCTCTACCACTGAGCTATATCCGCCACATAATGTAACATCTTGTTTTATACTTTCTTCATGTTTTTCGAGCCTCATAATATAAAAAGTTTGGAGATATGGGGAATTGAACCCCAGCCCTCTCCCATGCTAAGGGAGCGCTCTACCACTGAGCTATATCCCCCACATAATGTAACATCTTGTTTTATACTTTCTTCATGTTTTTCGAGCCTCATAATATAAAAAGTTTGGAGATATGGGGAATTGAACCCCAGCCCTCTCCCATGCTAAGGGAGCGCTCTACCACTGAGCTATATCCCCCACATAATGTAACATCTTGTTTTATACTTTCTTCATGTTTTTCGAGCCTCATAATATAAAAAGTTTGGAGATATGGGGAATTGAACCCCAGCCCTCTCCCATGCTAAGGGAGCGCTCTACCACTGAGCTATATCCCCCACATAATGTAACATCTTGTTTTATACTTTCTTCATGTTTTTCGAGCCTCATAATATAAAAAGTTTGGAGATATGGGGAATTGAACCCCAGCCCTCTCCCATGCTAAGGGAGCGCTCTACCACTGAGCTATATCCTCCACATAATGTAACATCTTGTTTTATACTTTCTTCATGTTTTTCGAGCCTCATAATATAAAAAGTTTGGAGATATGGGGAATTGAACCCCAGCCCTCTCCCATGCTAAGGGAGCGCTCTACCACTGAGCTATATCCCCCACATAATGTAACATCTTGTTTTATACTTTCTTCATGTTTTTCGAGCCTCATAATATAAAAAGTTTGGAGATATGGGGAATTGATTCCCAGACCTCTCCCATGCTAAGGGAGCGCTCTACCACCGAGCTATATCCCCCACATAATGTAACATCTTGTTTTATACTTTCTTCATGTTTTTCGAGCCTCATAATATAAAAAGTTTGGAGATATGGGGAATTGAACCCCAGCCCTCTCCCATGCTAAGGGAGCGCTCTACCACTGAGCTATATCCCCCACATTTCGTGTACTATATTATTGATATATACTTTCTCCATGTTCTCCTATCCTAACAACTCAAAAAGTTTGGAGATATGGGGAATTGAACCCCAGCCCTCTCCCATGCTAAGGGAGCGCTCTACCACTGAGCTATATCCCCCATATGATGTAACATCTTGTTTTATACTTTCTTCATGTTTTTCGAGCCTCATAATATAAAAAGTTTGGAGATATGGGGAATTGAACCCCAGCCCTCTCCCATGCTAAGGGAGCGCTCTACCACTGAGCTATATCCCCCACAAAATGTAACATCTTGTTTTATACTTTCTTCATGTTTTTCGAGCCTCATAATATAAAAAGTTTGGAGATATGGGGAATTGAACCACAGCCCTCTCCCATGCTAAGGGAGCGCTCTACCACTGAGCTATATCCCCCACATAATGTAACATCTTGTTTTATACTTTCTTCATGTTTTTCGAGCCTCATAATATAAAAAGTTTGGAGATATGGGGAATTGAACCCCAGCCCTCTCCCATGCTAAGGGAGCGCTCTACCACTGAGCTATATCCTCCACATAATGTAACATCTTGTTTTATACTTTCTTCATGTTTTTCGAGCCTCATAATATAAAAAGTTTGGAGATATGGGGAATTGAACCCCAGCCCTCTCCCATGCTAAGGGAGCGCTCTACCACTGAGCTATATCCCCCACATAATGTAACATCTTGTTTTATACTTTCTTCATGTTTTTCGAGCCTCATAATATAAAAAGTTTGGAGATATGGGGAATTGATTCCCAGACCTCTCCCATGCTAAGGGAGCGCTCTACCACCGAGCTATATCCCCCACATAATGTAACATCTTGTTTTATACTTTCTTCATGTTTTTCGAGCCTCATAATATAAAAAGTTTGGAGATATGGGGAATTGAACCCCAGCCCTCTCCCATGCTAAGGGAGCGCTCTACCACTGAGCTATATCCCCCACATAATGTAACATCTTGTTTTATACTTTCTTCATGTTTTTCGAGCCTCATAATATAAAAAGTTTGGAGATATGGGGAATTGAACCCCAGCCCTCTCCCATGCTAAGGGAGCGCTCTACCACTGAGCTATATCCCCCACATAATGTAACATCTTGTTTTATACTTTCTTCATGTTTTTCGAGCCTCATAATATAAAAAGTTTGGAGATATGGGGAATTGAACCCCAGCCCTCTCCCATGCTAAGGGAGCGCTCTACCACTGAGCTATATCCCCCACATAATGTAACATCTTGTTTTATACTTTCTTCATGTTTTTCGAGCCTCATAATATAAAAAGTTTGGAGATATGGGGAATTGAACCACAGCCCTCTCCCATGCTAAGGGAGCGCTCTACCACTGAGCTATATTCCCCACATAATGTAACATTTTGTTTTATACTTTCTTCATGTTTTTCGAGCCTCATAATATAAAAAGTTTGGAGATATGGGGAATTGAACCCCAGCCCTCTCCCATGCTAAGGGAGCGCTCTACCACTGAGCTATATCCCCCACATAATGTAACATCTTGTTTTATACTTTCTTCATGTTTTTCGAGCCTCATAATATAAAAAGTTTGGAGATATGGGGAATTGAACCCCAGCCCTCTCCCATGCTAAGGGAGCGCTCTACCACTGAGCGGGTGAGCACACTTTAGGCCCCCCTATCAAAAACTTTTTCATGAACACTGGTGAGGGGGCCTAAAGTTCCGTCTCCTGCTTGCAGGCGGAACTTTAGGCCCCCCCTTCCTCTCGCCTAGCCTAACTCTTATGGATACTGTAACTGAACATTAGGCTCCTCTTTCTTCCCAGACCAACTTTGAATAATAATAGAACAAATCATTTATTCAGTGCGAGAAAAAATAGAAAATGTAGTCCTGAAGAGGACTGTTTGATGTGACGTTGAAAGAGTCCTAAAGAGGACTGTTTGGTGTGACATTGAGAGAGTCCTGAAGAGGACTGTTGGATATCATTCAATGATAAGCTTTGCGTGTATGGAAAATTGAAACATCTTCAAGATATTTTTTGATCTTATAACTATCTATCATTCCCTGGTTCATTTTTTCGAGGAAATCATCAAAAAGGTTACAAAGTAAACGGTTACGTTCAATCGAGAAATTTGTTTTTTTCCTAGGGTTGGGGATACTATTAGTTAAAGCTTTTAAAGAATGTTTAGATATTAAGTTTTCTCCATGAAAAAATTTGAGAAGAGAAGATAAAGGAGGATGATAACCAGGCAAAAGCTGTTTCATCTTACGATGAAAAGCTTCCACTGAGTTAGAAGTTCTAAACTCGCGAACGTTGAATTTGTTCCAATAACTTTTAAGCTCCCCCTCAATCCAAGTATCATGCATATATGTAATCATTTTCATACAAGAAGCAAAATGAGATGATGATGAAGCAACTGGAGGAGAAAGAACATCAGAATTAGTAATAAATTGAGGTGGGAGAAAACAAAGAGATAAGAGTGATCCATGCCAATACTCAATGGATTTATCTGTTTTTTCAGCGCTTTTCAAACCAAACTGCTCAAATTTTCTGTTGATACATTGTGCGAAATGAAATGCGCAACCTTCCACTTTTTTGAAAAGCCTTTTCCCTTCATTTATAACAGCTAACTCAAAATCACAGACAAACGTCAAATTTTTAGCAGTGCAAGATACATTAGAAAGGGCAATAGAAATATGGTTTAAAAGTCGACCATAAAGAGATGATCGGCGGTTTTTTGTAATAGCAAAGAAAAGAGGAATTGTTGAACCATCGTGACAGGCCCCTAGTATAACATAAGTTTGGTTCAGGCCACCAGGTTGATACCTAGCGCAACCATCTCCAATAAGTGTATGCAAATTATTTTTAACTGCCATCTCTAGAGTTTCAACATCAAAATACAAATGGAATTCAGAGTCTTGGAATTGCAAAAACTGATTGCCATCAGCGGTTTTAGAAAGAGAATCGGGAATATTGTCAAAAGTGGTTTGCAAATCTTTTCTAGATGAGATAGCCTTGCTTATTGCGCGACGTCTACTTTCGTAACCTCCTTTAAACCACTCACCAGATATTTCCTCTCTCTGTTCAGAAGTTAGCTCTGATGACTCGACAATGCCGGTGAGCTCTTTTACAAAAGCATTATACGACAATGTACGAGAAACATCGTCATTTTTTCTAAGCTTCTGAGTCAGTGAGAACAAAATATTGGTGGTGACTGTGGGAACAAAAGGTAGAGGATCACAAACATGGTCTAATAATACAGGGTCAGACAAGAATTCATCGTTAACAACTGAGATAGAGACAGTTTTGCCTTTGCCATCATTATGTTTAGAGTTTTTACAAGAAATGCAAATATAGCGATGATGAGCAATACCTCTTTTTTTGAACTGGAAACGATACAAAACGTCATTAAAATGATACTCTAAACAAGTATGAGTGCCCTGTTTAGAAGGCACTCGTTTACCAAAAAATTTTGTTTGTCTCGTTCCTTCCGAAATTTCATAAAGAGGAGAGGTTATTGGTGCATCATCAGAATTGGTGACAATTTCAAAATCGGGCGAGGGCTCAGAATTAGGAGAATGCTCAGAAATAAGAGAAGGCTCAATATTAGGAAAAGTAGTTGTATGAGGATGATTAGATGAGATGAGATTCATTGTTTCAGGAGAAAGAATAGGCAAATCATTAATACTAACGGGAACAGGGATAGGATAGAGAGTGATTGATGAATCAGGAAGAGATTTAAAGGGTTTGGATACGATGATCATTTCATTATTTTCTAAGCGGTACAGTTCGAAAGATGGTTGTTGTGGGTATGAAGCGATGAAAGACATTTTTTAGTTTTGAGAGAAAGATTGAAAGTGAATCAAAGAGAAATCAGAATGAACCGACTGATAGATAGTTAACGAAAAGAGTTGAAAATTTCAATTTAAAATCACGACAAAGTACAGAATTGAAAGATCGATAGCGTTATTCAGTAGTTGATAATTAACATTTAAGCAAAGTTAAGGTCAACAAGTGGCATTTTATCCCCATTAGCACTTTATGTATCCAACACAACTCACACTCTTTGATTTACTGCTGACACAACTGAACTTTTTTATAACTTTAACGTTAGTTTCTATATTAGGCTCAGTTCAACCTGAGACTACGGTAGGGGGCCTAAAGTACCGATTAGGCCCCCTCATTACCAATGTTCATAAACCATTTTCTGATAGGGGGGCCTAAAGTTCCCTCACCCACCACTGAGCTATATCCCCCACATAATGTAACATCTTGTTTTATACTTTCTTCATGTTATTCGAGCCTCATAATATAAAAAGTTTGGAGATATGGGGAATTGAACCCCAGCCCTCTCCCATGCTAAGGGAGCGCTCTACCACCGAGCTATATCCCCCACATAATGTAACATCTTGTTTTATACTTTCTTCATGTTTTTCGAGCCTCATAATATAAAAAGTTTGGAGATATGGGGAATTGAACCCCAGCCCTCTCCCATGCTAAGGGAGCGCTCTACCACTGAGCTATATCCCCATATGATGTAACATCTTGTTTTATACTTTCTTCATGTTTTTCGAGCCTCATAATATAAAAAGTTTGGAGATATGGGGAATTGAACCCCAGCCCTCTCCCATGCTAAGGGAGCGCTCTACCACTGAGCTATATCCCCCACATAATGTAACATCTTGTTTTATACTTTCTTCATGTTTTTCGAGCCTCATAATATAAAAAGTTTGGAGATATGGGGAATTGAACCCCAGCCCTCTCCCATGCTAAGGGAGCGCTCTACCACTGAGCTATATCCCCCACATAATGTAACATCTTGTTTTATACTTTCTTCATGTTTTTCGAGCCTCATAATATAAAAAGTTTGGAGATATGGGGAATTGAACCCCAGCCCTCTCCCATGCTAAGGGAGCGCTCTACCACTGAGCTATATCCCCCACATAATGTAACATCTTGTTTTATACTTTCTTCATGTTTTTCGAGCCTCATAATATAAAAAGTTTGGAGATATGGGGAATTGAACCCCAGCCCTCTCCCATGCTAAGGGAGCGCTCTACCACTGAGCTATATCCCCCACATAATGTAACATCTTGTTTTATACTTTCTTCATGTTTTTCGAGCCTCATAATATAAAAAGTTTGGAGATATGGGGAATTGAACCCCAGCCCTCTCCCATGCTAAGGGAGCGCTCTACCACTGAGCTATATCCCCCACATAATGTAACATCTTGTTTTATACTTTCTTCATGTTTTTCGAGCCTCATAATATAAAAAGTTTGGAGATATGGGGAATTGAACCCCAGCCCTCTCCCATGCTAAGGGAGCGCTCTACCACTGAGCTATATCCCCCACATAATGTAACATCTTGTTTTATACTTTCTTCATGTTTTTCGAGCCTCATAATATAAAAAGTTTGGAGATATGGGGAATTGAACCCCAGCCCTCTCCCATGCTAAGGGAGCGCTCTACCACTGAGCTATATCCCCCACATAATGTAACATCTTGTTTTATACTTTCTTCATGTTTTTCGAGCCTCATAATATAAAAAGTTTGGAGATATGGGGAATTGAACCCCAGCCCTCTCCCATGCTAAGGGAGCGCTCTACCACTGAGCTATATCCCCCACATAATGTAACATCTTGTTTTATACTTTCTTCATGTTTTTCGAGCCTCATAATATAAAAAGTTTGGAGATATGGGGAATTGAACCCCAGCCCTCTCCCATGCTAAGGGAGCGCTCTACCACTGAGCTATATCCCCCACATAATGTAACATCTTGTTTTATACTTTCTTCATGTTTTTCGAGCCTCATAATATAAAAAGTTTGGAGATATGGGGAATTGAACCCCAGCCCTCTCCCATGCTAAGGGAGCGCTCTACCACTGAGCTATATCCCCCACATAATGTAACATCTTGTTTTATACTTTCTTCATGTTTTTCGAGCCTCATAATATAAAAAGTTTGGAGATATGGGGAATTGAACCCCAGCCCTCTCCCATGCTAAGGGAGCGCTCTACCACTGAGCTATATCCCCCACATAATGTAACATCTTGTTTTATACTTTCTTCATGTTATTCGAGCCTCATAATATAAAAAGTTTGGAGATATGGGGAATTGAACCCCAGCCCTCTCCCATGCTAAGGGAGCGCTCTACCACCGAGCTATATCCCCCACATAATGTAACATCTTGTTTTATACTTTCTTCATGTTTTTCGAGCCTCATAATATAAAAAGTTTGGAGATATGGGGAATTGAACCCCAGCCCTCTCCCATGCTAAGGGAGCGCTCTACCACTGAGCTATATCCCCCACATAATGTAACAACTTGTTTTATACTTTCTTCATGTTTTTCGAGCCTCATAATATAAAAAGTTTGGAGATATGGGGAATTGAACCCCAGCCCTCTCCCATGCTAAGGGAGCGCTCTACCACTGAGCTATATCCCCCACATAATGTAACATCTTGTTTTATACTTTCTTCATGTTTTTCGAGCCTCATAATATAAAAAGTTTGGAGATATGGGAAATTGAACCCCAGCCCTCTCCCATGCTAAGGGAGCGCTCTACCACTGAGCTATATCCCCCACATAATGTAACATCTTGTTTTATACTTTCTTCATGTTTTTCGAGCCTCATAATATAAAAAGTTTGGAGATATGGGGAATTGAACCCCAGCCCTCTCCCATGCTAAGGGAGCGCTCTACCACTGAGCTATATCCCCCACATTTCGTGTACTATATTATTGATATATACTTTCTCCATGTTCTCCTATCCTAACAACTCAAAAAGTTTGGAGATATGGGGAATTGATTCCCAGACCTCTCCCATGCTAAGGGAGCGCTCTACCACCGAGCTATATCCCCCACATAATGTAACATCTTGTTTTATACTTTCTTCATGTTTTTCGAGCCTCATAATATAAAAAGTTTGGAGATATGGGGAATTGAACCCCAGCCCTCTCCCATGCTAAGGGAGCGCTCTACCACTGAGCTATATCCCCCACATTTCGTGTACTATATTATTGATATATACTTTCTCCATGTTCTCCTATCCTAACAACTCAAAAAGTTTGGAGATATGGGGAATTGATTCCCAGACCTCTCCCATGCTAAGGGAGCGCTCTACCACCGAGCTATATCCCCCACATAATGTAACATCTTGTTTTATACTTTCTTCATGTTTTTCGAGCCTCATAATATAAAAAGTTTGGAGATATGGGGAATTGAACCCCAGCCCTCTCCCATGCTAAGGGAGCGCTCTACCACTGAGCTATATCCCCCACATAATGTAACATCTTGTTTTATACTTTCTTCATGTTATTCGAGCCTCATAATATAAAAAGTTTGGAGATATGGGGAATTGAACCCCAGCCCTCTCCCATGCTAAGGGAGCGCTCTACCACCGAGCTATATCCCCCACATAATGTAACATCTTGTTTTATACTTTCTTCATGTTTTTCGAGCCTCATAATATAAAAAGTTTGGAGATATGGGGAATTGAACCCCAGCCCTCTCCCATGCTAAGGGAGCGCTCTACCACCGAGCTATATCCCCCACATAATGTAACATCTTGTTTTATACTTTCTTCATGTTTTTCGAGCCTCATAATATAAAAAGTTTGGAGATATGGGGAATTGAACCCCAGCCCTCTCCCATGCTAAGGGAGCGCTCTACCACTGAGCTATATCCCCCACATTTCGTGTACTATATTATTGATATATACTTTCTCCATGTTCTCCTATCCTAACAACTCAAAAAGTTTGGAGATATGGGGAATTGATTCCCAGACCTCTCCCATGCTAAGGGAGCGCTCTACCACCGAGCTATATCCCCCACATAATGTAACATCTTGTTTTATACTTTCTTCATGTTTTTCGAGCCTCATAATATAAAAAGTTTGGAGATATGGGGAATTGAACCCCAGCCCTCTCCCATGCTAAGGGAGCGCTCTACCACTGAGCTATATCCCCCACATAATGTAACATCTTGTTTTATACTTTCTTCATGTTATTCGAGCCTCATAATATAAAAAGTTTGGAGATATGGGGAATTGAACCCCAGCCCTCTCCCATGCTAAGGGAGCGCTCTACCACCGAGCTATATCCCCCACATAATGTAACATCTTGTTTTATACTTTCTTCATGTTTTTCGAGCCTCATAATATAAAAAGTTTGGAGATATGGGGAATTGAACCCCAGCCCTCTCCCATGCTAAGGGAGCGCTCTACCACTGACCTATATCCCCCACATAATGTAACAACTTGTTTTATACTTTCTTCATGTTTTT
This sequence comes from Auanema freiburgensis, assembly GCA_030370435.1. Classification (NCBI taxonomy): domain Eukaryota; kingdom Metazoa; phylum Nematoda; class Chromadorea; order Rhabditida; family Rhabditidae; genus Auanema; species Auanema freiburgense. The sequence goes on along the minus strand of CM059366.1, from coordinate 11,958,540 downwards.
CGAGCCTCATAATATAAAAAGTTTGGAGATATGGGGAATTGAACCCCAGCCCTCTCCCATGCTAAGGGAGCGCTCTACCACTGAGCTATATCCCCCACATAATGTAACATCTTGTTTTATACTTTCTTCATGTTTTTCGAGCCTCATAATATAAAAAGTTTGGAGATATGGGAAATTGAACCCCAGCCCTCTCCCATGCTAAGGGAGCGCTCTACCACTGAGCTATATCCCCCACATAATGTAACATCTTGTTTTATACTTTCTTCATGTTTTTCGAGCCTCATAATATAAAAAGTTTGGAGATATGGGGAATTGAACCCCAGCCCTCTCCCATGCTAAGGGAGCGCTCTACCACTGAGCTATATCCCCCACATTTCGTGTACTATATTATTGATATATACTTTCTCCATGTTCTCCTATCCTAACAACTCAAAAAGTTTGGAGATATGGGGAATTGATTCCCAGACCTCTCCCATGCTAAGGGAGCGCTCTACCACCGAGCTATATCCCCCACATAATGTAACATCTTGTTTTATACTTTCTTCATGTTTTTCGAGCCTCATAATATAAAAAGTTTGGAGATATGGGGAATTGAACCCCAGCCCTCTCCCATGCTAAGGGAGCGCTCTACCACTGAGCTATATCCCCCACATTTCGTGTACTATATTATTGATATATACTTTCTCCATGTTCTCCTATCCTAACAACTCAAAAAGTTTGGAGATATGGGGAATTGATTCCCAGACCTCTCCCATGCTAAGGGAGCGCTCTACCACCGAGCTATATCCCCCACATAATGTAACATCTTGTTTTATACTTTCTTCATGTTTTTCGAGCCTCATAATATAAAAAGTTTGGAGATATGGGGAATTGAACCCCAGCCCTCTCCCATGCTAAGGGAGCGCTCTACCACTGAGCTATATCCCCCACATTTCGTGTACTATATTATTGATATATACTTTCTCCATGTTCTCCCATCCTAACAACTCAAAAAGTTTGGAGATATGGGGAATTGATTCCCAGACCTCTCCCATGCTAAGGGAGCGCTCTACCATTGAGCTATATCCCCCACATAATGTAACATCTTGTTTTATACTTTCTTCATGTTTTTCGAGCCTCATAATATAAAAAGTTTGGAGATATGGGGAATTGAACCCCAGCCCTCTCCCATGCTAAGGGAGCGCTCTACCACTGAGCTATATCCCCCACATTTCGTGTACTATATTATTGATATATACTTTCTCCATGTTCTCCTATCCTAACAACTCAAAAAGTTTGGAGATATGGGGAATTGAACCCCAGCCCTCTCCCATGCTAAGGGAGCGCTCTACCACCGAGCTATATCCCCCACATAATGTAACATCTTGTTTTATACTTTCTTCATGTTTTTCGAGCCTCATAATATAAAAAGTTTGGAGATATGGGGAATTGAACCCCAGCCCTCTCCCATGCTAAGGGAGCGCTCTACCACTGAGCTATATCCCCATATGATGTAACATCTTGTTTTATACTTTCTTCATGTTTTTCGAGCCTCATAATATAAAAAGTTTGGAGATATGGGGAATTGAACCCCACCCCTCTCCCATGCTAAGGGAGCGCTCTACCACTGAGCTATATCCCCCACATAATGTAACATCTTGTTTTATACTTTCTTCATGTTTTTCGAGCCTCATAATATAAAAAGTTTGGAGATATGGGGAATTGAACCCCAGCCCTCTCCCATGCTAAGGGAGCGCTCTACCACTGAGCTATATCCCCCACATAATGTAACATCTTGTTTTATACTTTCTTCATGTTTTTCGAGCCTCATAATATAAAAAGTTTGGAGATATGGGGAATTGAACCCCAGCCCTCTCCCATGCTAAGGGAGCGCTCTACCACTGAGCTATATCCCCCACATAATGTAACATCTTGTTTTATACTTTCTTCATGTTTTTCGAGCCTCATAATATAAAAAGTTTGGAGATATGGGGAATTGAACCCCAGCCCTCTCCCATGCTAAGGGAGCGCTCTACCACTGAGCTATATCCCCCACATAATGTAACATCTTGTTTTATACTTTCTTCATGTTTTTCGAGCCTCATAATATAAAAAGTTTGGAGATATGGGGAATTGAACCCCAGCCCTCTCCCATGCTAAGGGAGCGCTCTACCACTGAGCTATATCCCCCACATAATGTAACATCTTGTTTTATACTTTCTTCATGTTTTTCGAGCCTCATAATATAAAAAGTTTGGAGATATGGGGAATTGAACCCCAGCCCTCTCCCATGCTAAGGGAGCGCTCTACCACTGAGCTATATCCCCCACATAATGTAACATCTTGTTTTATACTTTCTTCATGTTTTTCGAGCCTCATAATATAAAAAGTTTGGAGATATGGGGAATTGAACCACAGCCCTCTCCCATGCTAAGGGAGCGCTCTACCACTGAGCTATATCCCCCATATGATGTAACATCTTGTTTTATACTTTCTTCATGTTTTTCGAGCCTCATAATATAAAAAGTTTGGAGATATGGGGAATTGAACCCCAGCCCTCTCCCATGCTAAGGGAGCGCTCTACCACTGAGCTATATCCCCCACATAATGTAACATCTTGTTTTATACTTTCTTCATGTTTTTCGAGCCTCATAATATAAAAAGTTTGGAGACATGGGGAATTGAACCCCAGCCCTCTCCCATGCTAAGGGAGCGCTCTACCACTGAGCTATATCCCCCACATAATGTAACATCTTGTTTTATACTTTCTTCATGTTTTTCGAGCCTCATAATATAAAAAGTTTGGAGATATGGGGAATTGAACCCCAGCCCTCTCCCATGCTAAGGGAGCGCTCTACCACTGAGCTATATCCCCCACATAATGTAACATCTTGTTTTATACTTTCTTCATGTTTTTCGAGCCTCATAATATAAAAAGTTTGGAGATATGGGGAATTAAACCCCAGCCCTCTCCCATGCTAAGGGAGCGCTCTACCACTGAGCTATATCCCCCACATAATGTAACATCTTGTTTTATACTTTCTTCATGTTTTTCGAGCCTCATAATATAAAAAGTTTGGAGATATGGGGAATTGAACCCCAGCCCTCTCCCATGCTAAGGGAGCGCTCTACCACTGAGCTATATCCCCCACATAATGTAACATCTTGTTTTATACTTTCTTCATGTTTTTCGAGCCTCATAATATAAAAAGTTTGGAGATATGGGGAATTGAACCCCAGCCCTCTCCCATGCTAAGGGAGCGCTCTACCACTGAGCTATATCCCCCACATAATGTAACATCTTGTTTTATACTTTCTTCATGTTTTTCGAGCCTCATAATATAAAAAGTTTGGAGATATGGGGAATTGAACCCCAGCCCTCTCCCATGCTAAGGGAGCGCTCTACCACTGAGCTATATCCCCCACATAATGTAACATCTTGTTTTATACTTTCTTCATGTTTTTCGAGCCTCATAATATAAAAAGTTTGGAGATATGGGGAATTGAACCCCAGCCCTCTCCCATGCTAAGGGAGCGCTCTACCACTGAGCTATATCCCCCACATAATGTAACATCTTGTTTTATACTTTCTTCATGTTTTTCGAGCCTCATAATATAAAAAGTTTGGAGATATGGGGAATTGAACCCCAGCCCTCTCCCATGCTAAGGGAGCGCTCTACCACTGAGCTATATCCCCCACATAATGTAACATCTTGTTTTATACTTTCTTCATGTTTTTCGAGCCTCATAATATAAAAAGTTTGGAGATATGGGAAATTGAACCCCAGCCCTCTCCCATGCTAAGGGAGCGCTCTACCACTGAGCTATATCCCCCACATAATGTAACATCTTGTTTTATACTTTCTTCATGTTTTTCGAGCCTCATAATATAAAAAGTTTGGAGATATGGGGAATTAAACCCCAGCCCTCTCCCATGCTAAGGGAGCGCTCTACCACTGAGCTATATCCCCCACATAATGTAACATCTTGTTTTATACTTTCTTCATGTTTTTCGAGCCTCATAATATAAAAAGTTTGGAGATATGGGGAATTGAACCCCAGCCCTCTCCCATGCTAAGGGAGCGCTCTACCACTGAGCTATATCCCCCACATAATGTAACATCTTGTTTTATACTTTCTTCATGTTTTTCGAGCCTCATAATATAAAAAGTTTGGAGATATGGGGAATTGAACCCCAGCCCTCTCCCATGCTAAGGGAGCGCTCTACCACTGAGCTATATCCCCCACATAATGTAACATCTTGTTTTATACTTTCTTCATGTTTTTCGAGCCTCATAATATAAAAAGTTTGGAGATATGGGGAATTGAACCCCAGCCCTCTCCCATGCTAAGGGAGCGCTCTACCACTGAGCTATATCCCCCACATAATGTAACATCTTGTTTTATACTTTCTTCATGTTTTTCGAGCCTCATAATATAAAAAGTTTGGAGATATGGGGAATTGAACCCCAGCCCTCTCCCATGCTAAGGGAGCGCTCTACCACTGAGCTATATCCCCCACATAATGTAACATCTTGTTTTATACTTTCTTCATGTTTTTCGAGCCTCATAATATAAAAAGTTTGGAGATATGGGGAATTGAACCCCAGCCCTCTCCCATGCTAAGGGAGCGCTCTACCACTGAGCTATATCCCCCACATAATGTAACATCTTGTTTTATACTTTCTTCATGTTTTTCGAGCCTCATAATATAAAAAGTTTGGAGATATGGGGAATTGAACCACAGCCCTCTCCCATGCTAAGGGAGCGCTCTACCACTGAGCTATATCCCCCATATGATGTAACATCTTGTTTTATACTTTCTTCATGTTTTTCGAGCCTCATAATATAAAAAGTTTGGAGATATGGGGAATTGAACCCCAGCCCTCTCCCATGCTAAGGGAGCGCTCTACCACTGAGCTATATCCCCCACATAATGTAACATCTTGTTTTATACTTTCTTCATGTTTTTCGAGCCTCATAATATAAAAAGTTTGGAGACATGGGGAATTGAACCCCAGCCCTCTCCCATGCTAAGGGAGCGCTCTACCACTGAGCTATATCCCCCACATAATGTAACATCTTGTTTTATACTTTCTTCATGTTTTTCGAGCCTCATAATATAAAAAGTTTGGAGATATGGGGAATTGAACCCCAGCCCTCTCCCATGCTAAGGGAGCGCTCTACCACTGAGCTATATCCCCCACATAATGTAACATCTTGTTTTATACTTTCTTCATGTTTTTCGAGCCTCATAATATAAAAAGTTTGTAGATATGGGGAATTAAACCCCAGCCCTCTCCCATGCTAAGGGAGCGCTCTACCACTGAGCTATATCCCCCACATAATGTAACATCTTGTTTTATACTTTCTTCATGTTTTTCGAGCCTCATAATATAAAAAGTTTGGAGATATGGGGAATTGAACCCCAGCCCTCTCCCATGCTAAGGGAGCGCTCTACCACTGAGCTATATCCCCCACATAATGTAACATCTTGTTTTATACTTTCTTCATGTTTTTCGAGCCTCATAATATAAAAAGTTTGGAGATATGGGGAATTGAACCCCAGCCCTCTCCCATGCTAAGGGAGCGCTCTACCACTGAGCTATATCCCCCACATAATGTAACATCTTGTTTTATACTTTCTTCATGTTTTTCGAGCCTCATAATATAAAAAGTTTGGAGATATGGGGAATTGAACCCCAGCCCTCTCCCATGCTAAGGGAGCGCTCTACCACTGAGCTATATCCCCCACATAATGTAACATCTTGTTTTATACTTTCTTCATGTTTTTCGAGCCTCATAATATAAAAAGTTTGGAGATATGGGGAATTGAACCCCAGCCCTCTCCCATGCTAAGGGAGCGCTCTACCACTGAGCTATATCCCCCACATAATGTAACATCTTGTTTTATACTTTCTTCATGTTTTTCGAGCCTCATAATATAAAAAGTTTGGAGATATGGGGAATTGAACCCCAGCCCTCTCCCATGCTAAGGGAGCGCTCTACCACTGAGCTATATCCCCCACATAATGTAACATCTTGTTTTATACTTTCTTCATGTTTTTCGAGCCTCATAATATAAAAAGTTTGGAGATATGGGGAATTGAACCCCAGCACTCTCCCATGCTAAGGGAGCGCTCTACCACTGAGCTATATCCCCCACATAATGTAACATCTTGTTTTATACTTTCTTCATGTTTTTCGAGCCTCATAATATAAAAAGTTTGGAGATATGGGGAATTGAACCCCAGCCCTCTCCCATGCTAAGGGAGCGCTCTACCACTGAGCTATATCCCCCACATAATGTAACATCTTGTTTTATACTTTCTTCATGTTTTTCGAGCCTCATAATATAAAAAGTTTGGAGATATGGGGAATTGAACCCCAGCCCTCTCCCATGCTAAGGGAGCGCTCTACCACTGAGCTATATCCCCCACATTTCGTGTACTATATTATTGATATATACTTTCTCCATGTTCTCCTATCCTAACAACTCAAAAAGTTTGGAGATATGAGGAATTGATTCCCAGACCTCTCCCATGCTAAGGGAGCGCTCTACCACCGAGCTATATCCCCCACATAATGTAACATCTTGTTTTATACTTTCTTCATGTTTTTCGAGCCTCATAATATAAAAAGTTTGGAGATATGGGGAATTGAACCCCAGCCCTCTCCCATGCTAAGGGAGCGCTCTACCACTGAGCTATATCCCCCACATTTCGTGTACTATATTATTGATAAGAAAGTATAGAACAAGACTACACGAAATGTGGGGATATAGCTCAGTGGTAGAGCGCTCCCTTTGCATGGGAGAGGTCTGGGGTTCAATTCCCCATATCCCCAAACTTTTTGAGTTGTTAGGATAGGAAAACATGGAGAAAGTATAAATCAATAAGATAGTAATGGAAATGTGGGGGTATAGCTCAGTGGTAGAGCGCTCCCTCTGCATGGGAGAGGTGTGGGGTTCAATTCCCCATATCTCCAAACTTTTTGAGTTGTTAGGATAGGAAAACATGGAGAAAGTATATATGAATAATATAGTACACGAAATGTGGGGATATAGCTCAGTGGTAGAGCGCTCCCTCTGCATGGGAGAGGTCTGGGGTTCAATTCCCCATATCTCCAAACTTTTTGAGTTGTTAGGATAGGAAAACATGGAGAAAGAATATATGAATAATATAGTACACGAAATGTGGGGATATAGCTCAGTGGTAGAGCGATCTCTTTGCATGGGAAAGGTCTGGGGTTCAATATCCCATATCTCCGAACTTTTCATACTGTAAGGATCGGAGAACATGCAGAAAGTATAGAACAAGACTACACGGAACGTGGGGATATAGCTCAGTGGTAGAGCGCTCCCTTCGCATGGGAGAGGTCTGGGGTTCAATTCCCCATATCTCCAAACTTTTCATATTGTAAGGATCGGAGAACATGCAGAAAGTATAGAACAAGACTACACGGAACGTGGGGATATAGCTCAGTGGTAGAGCGCTCCCTTCGCATGGGAGAGGTCTGGGGTTCAATTCCCCATATCTCCAAACTTTTTAAATTGTTAGGATAGGAGAACATGGAGAAAGTATAAATCAATAAGATAGTACTGGAAATGTGGGGGTATAGCTCAGTGGTAGAGCGCTCCCTCTGCATGGGAGAGGTGTGGGGTTCAATTCCCCATATCTCCAAACTTTTTGAGTTGTTAGGATAGGAAAACATGGAGAAAGTATATATGAATAATATAGTACACGAAATGTGGGGATATAGCTCAGTGGTAGAGCGATCTCTTTGCATGGGAAAGGTCTGGGGTTCAATATCCCATATCTCCGAACTTTTCATATTGTAAGGATCGGAGAACATGCAGAAAGTATAGAACAAGACTACACGAAATGTGGGGATATAGCTCAGTGGTAAAGCGCTCCCTTTGCATGGGAGAGGTCTGGGGTTCAATTCCCCATATCTCCAAACTTTTCATATTGTAAGGATAGGAGAACATGCAGAAAGTATAGAACAAGACTACACGGAACGTGGGGATATAGCTCAGTGGTAGAGCGCTCCCTTCGCATGGGAGAGGTCTGGGGTTCAATTCCCCATATCTCCAAACTTTTTAAGTTGTTAGGATAGGAGAACATGGAGAAAGTATATATGAATAATATAGTACACGAAATGTGGGGATATAGCTCAGTGGTAGAGCGCTCCCTTTGCATGGGAGAGGTGTGGGGTTCAATTCCCCATATCTCCAAACTTTTTGAGTTGTTAGGATAGGAAAACATGGAGAAAGTATATATGAATAATATAGTACACGAAATGTGGGGATATAGCTCAGTGGTAGAGCGATCTCTTTGCATGGGAAAGGTCTGGGGTTCAATATCCCATATCTCCGAACTTTTCATATTGTAAGGATCGGAGAACATGCAGAAAGTATAGAACAAGACTACACGAAATGTGGGGATATAGCTCAGTGGTAGAGCGCTCCCTTCGCATGGGAGAGGTCTGGGGTTCAATTCCCCATATCTCCAAACTTTTCATATTGTAAGGATCGGAGAACATGCAGAAAGTATAGAACAAGACTACACGGAACGTGGGGATATAGCTCAGTGGTAGAGCGCTCCCTTCGCATGGGAGAGGTCTGGGGTTCAATTCCCCATATCTCCAAACTTTTTAAATTGTTAGGATAGGAGAACATGGAGAAAGTATAAATCAATAAGATAGTACTGGAAATGTGGGGGTATAGCTCAGTGGTAGAGCGCTCCCTCTGCATGGGAGAGGTGTGGGGTTCAATTCCCCATATCTCCAAACTTTTTGAGTTGTTAGGATAGGAAAACATGGAGAAAGTATATATGAATAATATAGTACACGAAATGTGGGGATATAGCTCAGTGGTAGAGCGATCTCTTTGCATGGGAAAGGTCTGGGGTTCAATATCCCATATCTCCGAACTTTTCATATTGTAAGGATCGGAGAACATGCAGAAAGTATAGAACAAGACTACACGAAATGTGGGGATATAGCTCAGTGGTAAAGCGCTCCCTTTGCATGGGAGAGGTCTGGGGTTCAATTCCCCATATCTCCAAACTTTTCATATTGTAAGGATAGGAGAACATGCAGAAAGTATAGAACAAGACTACACGGAACGTGGGGATATAGCTCAGTGGTAGAGCGCTCCCTTCGCATGGGAGAGGTCTGGGGTTCAATTCCCCATATCTCCAAACTTTTTAAGTTGTTAGGATAGGAGAACATGGAGAAAGTATATATGAATAATATAGTACACGAAATGTGGGGATATAGCTCAGTGGTAGAGCGCTCCCTTTGCATGGGAGAGGTGTGGGGTTCAATTCCCCATATCTCCAAACTTTTTGAGTTGTTAGGATAGGAAAACATGGAGAAAGTATATATGAATAATATAGTACACGAAATGTGGGGATATAGCTCAGTGGTAGAGCGATCTCTTTGCATGGGAAAGGTCTGGGGTTCAATATCCCATATCTCCGAACTTTTCATATTGTAAGGATCGGAGAACATGCAGAAAGTATAGAACAAGACTACACGAAATGTGGGGATATAGCTCAGTGGTAAAGCGCTCCCTTTGCATGGGAGAGGTCTGGGGTTCAATTCCCCATATCTCCAAACTTTTCATATTGTAAGGATAGGAGAACATGCAGAAAGTATAGAACAAGACTACACGGAACGTGGGGATATAGCTCAGTGGTAGAGCGCTCCCTTCGCATGGGAGAGGTCTGGGGTTCAATTCCCCATATCTCCAAACTTTTTAAGTTGTTAGGATAGGAGAACATGGAGAAAGTATATATGAATAATATAGTACACGAAATGTGGGGATATAGCTCAGTGGTAGAGCGCTCCCTTTGCATGGGAGAGGTCTGGGGTTCAATTCCCCATATCTCCAAACTTTTCATATTGTAAGGATAGGAGAACATGCAGAAAGTATAGAACAAGACTACACGGAACGTGGGGATATAGCTCAGTGGTAGAGCGCTCCCTTCGCATGGGAGAGGTCTGGGGTTCAATTCCCCATATCTCCAAACTTTTTAAGTTGTTAGGATAGGAGAACATGGAGAAAGTATAAATCAATAAGATAGTACTGGAAATGTGGGGGTATAGCTCAGTGGTAGAGCGCTCCCTCTGCATGGGAGAGGTCTGGGGTTCAATTCCCCATATCTCCAAACTTTTCATATTGTAAGGATCGGAGAACATGCAGAAAGTATAGAACAAGACTACACGAAATGTGGGGATATAGCTCAGTGGTAGAGCGCTCCCTTTGCATGGGAGAGGTCTGGGGTTCAATTCCCCATATCTCCAAACTTTTTAAGTTGTTAGGATAGGAGAACATAGAGAAAGTATATATCAATAATATAGTACACGAAATGTGGGGATATAGCTCAGTGGTACAGCGCTCCCTTTGCATGGGAGAGGTCTGGGGTTCAATTCCCCATATCTCCAAACTTTTCATATTGTAAGGATCGGAGAACATGCAGAAAGTATAGAACAAGACTACACGGAACGTGGGGATATAGCTCAGTGGTAGAGCGCTCCCTTTGCATGGGAGAGGTCTGGGGTTCAATTCCCCATATCTCCGAACTTTTCATATTGTAAGGATCGGAGAACATGCAGAAAGTATTGAACAAGACTACACGAAATGTGGGGATATAGCTCAGTGGTAGAGCGCTCCCTTTGTATGGGAGAGGTCTGGGGTTCAATTCCCCATATCTCCAAACTTTTCATATTGTAAGGATCGGAGAACATGCAGAAAGTATAGAACAAGACTACACGAAATGTGGGGATATAGCTCAGTGGTAGAGCGCTCCCTTTGCATGGGAGAGGTCTGGGGTTCAATTCCCCATATCTCGAAACTTTTCATATTGTAAGGATCGGAGAACATGCAGAAAGTATAGAACAAGACTACACGAAATGTGGGGATATAGCTCAGTGGTAGAGCGCTCCCTTTGCATGGGAGAGGTCTGGGGTTCAATTCCCCATATCTCCAAACTTTTTAAGTTGTTAGGATAGGAGAACATAGAGAAAGTATATATCAATAATATAGTACACGAAATGTGGGGATATAGCTCAGTGGTACAGCGCTCCCTTTGCATGGGAGAGGTCTGGGGTTCAATTCCCCATATCTCCAAACTTTTCATATTGTAAGGATCGGAAAACAGGCAGAAAGTATAGAACAAGACTACACGGAACGTGGGGATATAGCTCAGTGGTAGAGCGCTCCCTTTGCATGGGAGAGGTCTGGGGTTCAATTCCCCATATCTCCAAACTTTTCATATTGTAAAGATCGGAGAACATGCAGAAAGTATAGAACAAGACTACGCGAAATGTGGGGATATAGCTCAGTGGTAGAGCGCTCCCTTTGCATGGGAGAGGTCTGGGGTTCAATTCCCCATATCTCCAAACTTTTTAAGTTGTTAGGATAGGAGAACATGGAGAAAGTATATATCAATAATATAGTACACGAAATGTGGGGATATAGCTCAGTGGTAGAGCGCTCCCTTTGCATGGGAGAGGTCTGGGGTTCAATTCCCCATATCTCCAAACTTTTTAAGTTGTTAGGATAGGAGAACATGGAGAAAGTATAAATCAATAAGATAGTACTGGAAATGTGGGGGTATAGCTCAGTGGTAGAGCGCTCCCTCTGCATGGGAGAGGTGTGGGGTTCAATTCCCCATATCTCCAAACTTTTTGAGTTGTTAGGATAGGAAAACATGGAGAAAGTATATATGAATAATATAGTACACGAAATGTGGGGATATAGCTCAGTGGTAGAGCGCTCCCTCTGCATGGGAGAGGTCTGGGGTTCAATTCCCCATATCTCCAAACTTTTTGAGTTGTTAGGATAGGAAAACATGGAGAAAGTATATATGAATAATATAGTACACGAAATGTGGGGATATAGCTCAGTGGTAGAGCGATCTCTTTGCATGGGAAAGGTCTGGGGTTCAATATCCCATATCTCCGAACTTTTCATATTGTAAGGATCGGAGAACATGCAGAAAGTATAGAACAAGACTACACGGAACGTGAGGATATAGCTCAGTGGTAGAGCGCTCCCTTCGCATGGGAGAGGTCTGGGGTTCAATTCCCCATATCTCCAAACTTTTCATATTGTAAGGATCGGAGAACATGCAGAAAGTATAGAACAAGACTACACGGAACGTGGGGATATAGCTCAGTGGTAGAGCGCTCCCTTCGCATGGGAGAGGTCTGGGGTTCAATTCCCCATATCTCCAAACTTTTTAAGTTGTTAGGATAGGAGAACATGCAGAAAGTATAGAACAAGACTACGCGAAATGTGGGGATATAGCTCAGTGGTAGAGCGCTCCCTTTGCATGGGAGAGGTCTGGGGTTCAATTCCCCATATCTCCAAACTTTTTAAGTTGTTAGGATAGGAGAACATGGAGAAAGTATAAATCAATAAGATAGTACTGGAAATGTGGGGGTATAGCTCAGTGGTAGAGCGCTCCCTCTGCATGGGAGAGGTGTGGGGTTCAATTCCCCATATCTCCAAACTTTTTGAGTTGTTAGGATAGGAAAACATGGAGAAAGTATATATGAATAATATAGTACACGAAATGTGGGGATATAGCTCAGTGGTAGAGCGCTCCCTCTGCATGGGAGAGGTCTGGGGTTCAATTCCCCAGATCTCCAAACTTTTTGAGTTGTTAGGATAGGAAAACATGGAGAAAGTATATATGAATAATATAGTACACGAAATGTGGGGATATAGCTCAGTGGTAGAGCGATCTCTTTGCATGGGAAAGGTCTGGGGTTCAATATCCCATATCTCCGAACTTTTCATATTGTAAGGATCGGAGAACATGCAGAAAGTATAGAACAAGACTACACGGAACGTGGGGATATAGCTCAGTGGTAGAGCGCTCCCTTCGCATGGGAGAGGTCTGGGGTTCAATTCCCCATATCTCCAAACTTTTCATATTGTAAGGATCGGAGAACATGCAGAAAGTATAGAACAAGACTACACGGAACGTGGGGATATAGCTCAGTGGTAGAGCGCTCCCTTCGCATGGGAGAGGTCTGGGGTTCAATTCCCCATATCTCCAAACTTTTCATATTGTAAGGATCGGAGAACATGCAGAAAGTATAGAACAAGACTACACGGAACGTGGGGATATAGCTCAGTGGTAGAGCGCTCCCTTCGCATGGGAGAGGTCTGGGGTTCAATTCCCCATATCTCCAAACTTTTTAAGTTGTTAGGATAGGAGAACATGGAGAAAGTATAAATCAATAAGATAGTACTGGAAATGTGGGGGTATAGCTCAGTGGTAGAGCGCTCCCTCTGCATGGGAGAGGTGTGGGGTTCAATTCCCCATATCTCCAAACTTTTTGAGTTGTTAGGATAGGAAAACATGGAGAAAGTATATATGAATAATATAGTACACGAAATGTGGGGATATAGCTCAGTGGTAGAGCGCTCCCTCTGCATGGGAGAGGTCTGGGGTTCAATTCCCCATATCTCCAAACTTTTTGAGTTGTTAGGATAGGAAAACATGGAGAAAGTATATATGAATAATATAGTACACGAAATGTGGGGATATAGCTCAGTGGTAGAGCGCTCCCTTTGCATGGGAGAGGTCTGGGGTTCAATTCCCCATATCTCCAAACTTTTTAAGTTGTTAGGATAGGAGAACATGGAGAAAGTATATATGAATAATATAGTACACGAAATGTGGGGATATAGCTCAGTGGTAGAGCGCTCCCTCTGCATGGGAGAGGTCTGGGGTTCAATTCCCCATATCTCCAAACTTTTTAAGTTGTTAGGATAGGAGAACATGGAGAAAGTATAAATCAATAAGATAGTACTGGAAATGTGGGGGTATAGCTCAGTGGTAGAGCGCTCCCTCTGCATGGGAGAGGTGTGGGGTTCAATTCCCCATATCTCCAAACTTTTTGAGTTGTTAGGATAGGAAAACATGGAGAAAGTATATATGAATAATATAGTACACGAAATGTGGGGATATAGCTCAGTGGTAGAGCGCTCCCTCTGCATGGGAGAGGTCTGGGGTTCAATTCCCCATATCTCCAAACTTTTTGAGTTGTTAGGATAGGAAAACATGGAGAAAGTATATATGAATAATATAGTACACGAAATGTGGGGATATAGCTCAGTGGTAGAGCGCTCCCTCTGCATGGGAGAGGTCTGGGGTTCAATTCCCCATATCTCCAAACTTTTTGAGTTGTTAGGATAGGAAAACATGGAGAAAGTATATATGAATAATATAGTACACGAAATGTGGGGATATAGCTCAGTGGTAGAGCGCTCCCTCTGCATGGGAGAGGTCTGGGGTTCAATTCCCCATATCTCCAAACTTTTTAAGTTGTTAGGATAGGAGAACATGGAGAAAGTATATATCAATAATATAGTACACGAAATGTGGGGATATAGCTCAGTGGTAGAGCGCTCCCTTTGCATGGGAGAGGTCTGGGGTTCAATTCCCCATATCTCCAAACTTTTCATATTGTAAGGATAGGAGAACATGCAGAAAGTATAGAACAAGACTACACGGAACGTGGGGATATAGCTCAGTGGTAGAGCGCTCCCTTCGCATGGGAGAGGTCTGGGGTTCAATTCCCCATATCTCCAAACTTTTTAAGTTGTTAGGATAGGAGAACATGGAGAAAGTATATATCAATAATATAGTACACGAAATGTGGGGATATAGCTCAGTGGTAGAGCGCTCCCTTTGCATGGGAGAGGTCTGGGGTTCAATTCCCCATATCTCCAAACTTTTCATATTGTAAGGATAGGAGAACATGCAGAAAGTATAGAACAAGACTACACGGAACGTGGGGATATAGCTCAGTGGTAGAGCGCTCCCTTCGCATGGGAGAGGTCTGGGGTTCAATTCCCCATATCTCCAAACTTTTCATATTGTAAGGATCGGAGAACATGCAGAAAGTATATATCAATAATATAGTACACGAAATGTGGGGATATAGCTCAGTGGTAGAGCGCTCCCTTTGCATGGGAGAGGTCTGGGGTTCAATTCCCCATATCTCCAAACTTTTCATATTGTAAGGATCGGAGAACATGCAGAAAGTATATATCAATAATATAGTACACGAAATGTGGGGATATAGCTCAGTGGTAGAGCGCTCCCTTTGCATGGGAGAGGTCTGGGGTTCAATTCCCCATATCTCCAAACTTTTCATATTGTAAGGATAGGAGAACATGCAGAAAGTATAGAACAAGACTACACGAAATGTGGGGATATAGCTCAGTGGTAGAGCGCTCCCTTCGCATGGGAGAGGTCTGGGGTTCAATTCCCCATATCTCCAAACTTTTCATATTGTAAGGATCGGAGAACATGCAGAAAGTATATATCAATAATATAGTACACGAAATGTGGGGATATAGCTCAGTGGTAGAGCGCTCCCTTTGCATGGGAGAGGTCTGGGGTTCAATTCCCCATATCTCCAAACTTTTCATATTGTAAGGATAGGAGAACATGCAGAAAGTATAGAACAAGACTACACGAAATGTGGGGGTATAGCTCAGTGGTAGAGCGCTCCCTCTGCGTGGGAGAGGTGTGGGGTTCAATTCCCCATATCTCCAAACTTTTTGAATTGTTAGGATAGGAAAACATGGAGAAAGTATATATGAATAATATAGTACACGAAATGTGGGGATATAGCTCAGTGGTAGAGCGCTCCCTCTGCATGGGAGAGGTCTGGGGTTCAATTCCCCATATCTCCAAACTTTTTGAGTTGTTAGGATAGGAAAACATGGAGAAAGTATATATGAATAATATAGTACACGAAATGTGGGGATATAGCTCAGTGGTAGAGCGATCTCTTTGCATGGGAAAGGTCTGGGGTTCAATATCCCATATCTCCGAACTTTTCATATTGTAAGGATCGGAGAACATGCAGAAAGTATAGAACAAGACTACACGGAACGTGAGGATATAGCTCAGTGGTAGAGTGCTCCCTTCGCATGGGAGAGGTCTGGGGTTCAATTCCCCATATCTCCAAACTTTTCATATTGTAAGGATCGGAGAACATGCAGAAAGTATAGAACAAGACTACACGGAACGTGGGGATATAGCTCAGTGGTAGAGCGCTCCCTTCGCATGGGAGAGGTCTGGGGTTCAATTCCCCATATCTCCAAACTTTTTAAGTTGTTAGGATAGGAGAACATGGAGAAAGTATATATCAATAATATAGTACACGAAATGTGGGGATATAGCTCAGTGGTAGAGCGCTCCCTTTGCATGGGAGAGGTCTGGGGTTCAATTCCCCATATCTCCAAACTTTTTAAATTGTTAGGATAGGAGAACATGGAGAAAGTATAGAACAAGACTACACGGAACGTGGGGATATAGCTCAGTGGTAGAGCGCTCCCTTCGCATGGGAGAGGTCTGGGGTTCAATTCCCCATATCTCCAAACTTTTTAAGTTGTAAGGATAGGAGAACATGCAGAAAGTATAGAACAAGACTACACGAAATGTGGGGATATAGCTCAGTGGTAGAGCGCTCCCTTCGCATGGGAGAGGTCTGGGGTTCAATTCCCCATATCTCCAAACTTTTCATATTGTAAGGATCGGAGAACATGCAGAAAGTATATATCAATAATATAGTACACGAAATGTGGGGGTATAGCTCAGTGGTAGAGCGCTCCCTCTGCGTGGGAGAGGTGTGGGGTTCAATTCCCCATATCTCCAAACTTTTTGAATTGTTAGGATAGGAAAACATGGAGAAAGTATATATGAATAATATAGTACACGAAATGTGGGGATATAGCTCAGTGGTAGAGCGCTCCCTCTGCATGGGAGAGGTCTGGGGTTCAATTCCCCATATCTCCAAACTTTTTGAGTTGTTAGGATAGGAAAACATGGAGAAAGTATATATGAATAATATAGTACACGAAATGTGGGGATATAGCTCAGTGGTAGAGCGATCTCTTTGCATGGGAAAGGTCTGGGGTTCAATATCCCATATCTCCGAACTTTTCATATTGTAAGGATCGGAGAACATGCAGAAAGTATAGAACAAGACTACACGGAACGTGAGGATATAGCTCAGTGGTAGAGCGCTCCCTTCGCATGGGAGAGGTCTGGGGTTCAATTCCCCATATCTCCAAACTTTTCATATTGTAAGGATCGGAGAACATGCAGAAAGTATAGAACAAGACTACACGGAACGTGGGGATATAGCTCAGTGGTAGAGCGCTCCCTTCGCATGGGAGAGGTCTGGGGTTCAATTCCCCATATCTCCAAACTTTTTAAGTTGTTAGGATAGGAGAACATGGAGAAAGTATATATCAATAATATAGTACACGAAATGTGGGGATATAGCTCAGTGGTAGAGCGCTCCCTTTGCATGGGAGAGGTCTGGGGTTCAATTCCCCATATCTCCAAACTTTTTAAATTGTTAGGATAGGAGAACATGGAGAAAGTATAGAACAAGACTACACGGAACGTGGGGATATAGCTCAGTGGTAGAGCGCTCCCTTCGCATGGGAGAGGTCTGGGGTTCAATTCCCCATATCTCCAAACTTTTTAAGTTGTTAGGATAGGAGAACATGGAGAAAGTATAAATCAATAAGATAGTACTGGAAATGTGGGGGTATAGCTCAGTGGTAGAGCGCTCCCTCTGCATGGGAGAGGTGTGGGGTTCAATTCCCCATATCTCCAAACTTTTTGAATTGTTAGGATAGGAAAACATGGAGAAAGTATATATGAATAATATAGTACACGAAATGTGGGGATATAGCTCAGTGGTAGAGCGCTCCCTCTGCATGGGAGAGGTCTGGGGTTCAATTCCCCATATCTCCAAACTTTTTGAGTTGTTAGGATAGGAAAACATGGAGAAAGTATATATGAATAATATAGTACACGAAATGTGGGGATATAGCTCAGTGGTAGAGCGATCTCTTTGCATGGGAAAGGTCTGGGGTTCAATATCCCATATCTCCGAACTTTTCATATTGTAAGGATCGGAGAACATGCAGAAAGTATAGAACAAGACTACACGGAACGTGAGGATATAGCTCAGTGGTAGAGCGCTCCCTTCGCATGGGAGAGGTCTGGGGTTCAATTCCCCATATCTCCAAACTTTTCATATTGTAAGGATCGGAGAACATGCAGAAAGTATAGAACAAGACTACACGGAACGTGGGGATATAGCTCAGTGGTAGAGCGCTCCCTTCGCATGGGAGAGGTCTGGGGTTCAATTCCCCATATCTCCAAACTTTTTAAGTTGTTAGGATAGGAGAACATGGAGAAAGTATATATCAATAATATAGTACACGAAATGTGGGGATATAGCTCAGTGGTAGAGCGCTCCCTTTGCATGGGAGAGGTCTGGGGTTCAATTCCCCATATCTCCAAACTTTTTAAATTGTTAGGATAGGAGAACATGGAGAAAGTATAGAACAAGACTACACGGAACGTGGGGATATAGCTCAGTGGTAGAGCGCTCCCTTCGCATGGGAGAGGTCTGGGGTTCAATTCCCTATATCTCCAAACTTTTTAAGTTGTTAGGATAGGAGAACATGGAGAAAGTATATATCAATAATATAGTACACGAAATGTGGGGATATAGCTCAGTGGTAGAGCGCTCCCTTTGCATGGGAGAGGTCTGGGGTTCAATTCCCCATATCTCCAAACTTTTCATATTGTAAGGATCGGAAAACAGGCAGAAAGTATAGAACAAGACTACACGAAATGTGGGGATATAGCTCAGTGGTAGAGCGCTCCCTTCGCATGGGAGAGGTCTGGGGTTCAATTCCCCATATCTCCAAACTTTTTAAATTGTTAGGATAGGAGAACATGGAGAAAGTATATATCAATAATATAGTACACGAAATGTGGGGATATAGCTCAGTGGTAGAGCGCTCCCTTCGCATGGGAGAGGTCTGGGGTTCAATTCCCCATATCTCCAAACTTTTTAAATTGTTAGGATAGGAGAACATGGAGAAAGTATATATCAATAATATAGTACACGAAATGTGGGGATATAGCTCAGTGGTAGAGCGCTCCCTTCGCATGGGAGAGGTCTGGGGTTCAATTCCCCATATCTCCAAACTTTTCATATTGTAAGGATCTGAAAACAGGCAGAAAGTATAGAACAAGACTACACGGAACGTGGGGATATAGCTCAGTGGTAGAGCGCTCCCTTTGCATGGGAGAGGTCTGGGGTTCAATTCCCCATATCTCCAAACTTTTCATATTGTAAGGATCGGAGAACATGCAGAAAGTATAGAACAAGACTACGCGAAATGTGGGGATATAGCTCAGTGGTAGAGCGCTCCCTTTGCATGGGAGAGGTCTGGGGTTCAATTCCCCATATCTCCAAACTTTTTAAGTTGTTAGGATAGGAGAACATGGAGAAAGTATAAATCAATAAGATAGTACTGGAAATGTGGGGGTATAGCTCAGTGGTAGAGCGCTCCCTCTGCATGGGAGAGGTGTGGGGTTCAATTCCCCATATCTCCAAACTTTTTGAGTTGTTAGGATAGGAAAACATGGAGAAAGTATATATGAATAATATAGTACACGAAATGTGGGGATATAGCTCAGTGGTAGAGCGCTCCCTCTGCATGGGAGAGGTCTGGGGTTCAATTCCCCAGATCTCCAAACTTTTTGAGTTGTTAGGATAGGAAAACATGGAGAAAGTATATATGAATAATATAGTACACGAAATGTGGGGATATAGCTCAGTGGTAGAGCGATCTCTTTGCATGGGAAAGGTCTGGGGTTCAATATCCCATATCTCCGAACTTTTCATATTGTAAGGATCGGAGAACATGCAGAAAGTATAGAACAAGACTACACGGAACGTGGGGATATAGCTCAGTGGTAGAGCGCTCCCTTCGCATGGGAGAGGTCTGGGGTTCAATTCCCCATATCTCCAAACTTTTCATATTGTAAGGATCGGAGAACATGCAGAAAGTATAGAACAAGACTACACGGAACGTGGGGATATAGCTCAGTGGTAGAGCGCTCCCTTCGCATGGGAGAGGTCTGGGGTTCAATTCCCCATATCTCCAAACTTTTCATATTGTAAGGATCGGAGAACATGCAGAAAGTATAGAACAAGACTACACGGAACGTGGGGATATAGCTCAGTGGTAGAGCGCTCCCTTCGCATGGGAGAGGTCTGGGGTTCAATTCCCCATATCTCCAAACTTTTTAAGTTGTTAGGATAGGAGAACATGGAGAAAGTATAAATCAATAAGATAGTACTGGAAATGTGGGGGTATAGCTCAGTGGTAGAGCGCTCCCTCTGCATGGGAGAGGTGTGGGGTTCAATTCCCCATATCTCCAAACTTTTTGAGTTGTTAGGATAGGAAAACATGGAGAAAGTATATATGAATAATATAGTACACGAAATGTGGGGATATAGCTCAGTGGTAGAGCGCTCCCTCTGCATGGGAGAGGTCTGGGGTTCAATTCCCCATATCTCCAAACTTTTTGAGTTGTTAGGATAGGAAAACATGGAGAAAGTATATATGAATAATATAGTACACGAAATGTGGGGATATAGCTCAGTGGTAGAGCGCTCCCTTTGCATGGGAGAGGTCTGGGGTTCAATTCCCCATATCTCCAAACTTTTTAAGTTGTTAGGATAGGAGAACATGGAGAAAGTATATATGAATAATATAGTACACGAAATGTGGGGATATAGCTCAGTGGTAGAGCGCTCCCTCTGCATGGGAGAGGTCTGGGGTTCAATTCCCCATATCTCCAAACTTTTTAAGTTGTTAGGATAGGAGAACATGGAGAAAGTATAAATCAATAAGATAGTACTGGAAATGTGGGGGTATAGCTCAGTGGTAGAGCGCTCCCTCTGCATGGGAGAGGTGTGGGGTTCAATTCCCCATATCTCCAAACTTTTTGAGTTGTTAGGATAGGAAAACATGGAGAAAGTATATATGAATAATATAGTACACGAAATGTGGGGATATAGCTCAGTGGTAGAGCGCTCCCTCTGCATGGGAGAGGTCTGGGGTTCAATTCCCCATATCTCCAAACTTTTTGAGTTGTTAGGATAGGAGAACATGGAGAAAGTATAAATCAATAAGATAGTACTGGAAATGTGGGGGTATAGCTCAGTGGTAGAGCGCTCCCTCTGCATGGGAGAGGTGTGGGGTTCAATTCCCCATATCTCCAAACTTTTCATATTGTAAGGATCGGAGAACAGGCAGAAAGTATAGAACAAGACTACACGAAATGTGGGGATATAGCTCAGTGGTAGAGCGCTCCCTTCGCATGGGAGAGGTCTGGGGTTCAATTCCCCATATCTCCAAACTTTTTAAATTGTTAGGATAGGAGAACATGGAGAAAGTATATATCAATAATATAGTACACGAAATGTGGGGATATAGCTCAGTGGTAGAGCGCTCCCTTCGCATGGGAGAGGTCTGGGGTTCAATTCCCCATATCTCCAAACTTTTTAAATTGTTAGGATAGGAGAACATGGAGAAAGTATATATCAATAATATAGTACACGAAATGTGGGGATATAGCTCAGTGGTAGAGCGCTCCCTTCGCATGGGAGAGGTCTGGGGTTCAATTCCCCATATCTCCAAACTTTTCATATTGTAAGGATCTGAAAACAGGCAGAAAGTATAGAACAAGACTACACGGAACGTGGGGATATAGCTCAGTGGTAGAGCGCTCCCTTTGCATGGGAGAGGTCTGGGGTTCAATTCCCCATATCTCCAAACTTTTCATATTGTAAGGATCGGAGAACATGCAGAAAGTATAGAACAAGACTACGCGAAATGTGGGGATATAGCTCAGTGGTAGAGCGCTCCCTTTGCATGGGAGAGGTCTGGGGTTCAATTCCCCATATCTCCAAACTTTTTAAGTTGTTAGGATAGGAGAACATGGAGAAAGTATAAATCAATAAGATAGTACTGGAAATGTGGGGGTATAGCTCAGTGGTAGAGCGCTCCCTCTGCATGGGAGAGGTGTGGGGTTCAATTCCCCATATCTCCAAACTTTTTGAGTTGTTAGGATAGGAAAACATGGAGAAAGTATATATGAATAATATAGTACACGAAATGTGGGGATATAGCTCAGTGGTAGAGCGCTCCCTCTGCATGGGAGAGGTCTGGGGTTCAATTCCCCAGATCTCCAAACTTTTTGAGTTGTTAGGATAGGAAAACATGGAGAAAGTATATATGAATAATATAGTACACGAAATGTGGGGATATAGCTCAGTGGTAGAGCGATCTCTTTGCATGGGAAAGGTCTGGGGTTCAATATCCCATATCTCCGAACTTTTCATATTGTAAGGATCGGAGAACATGCAGAAAGTATAGAACAAGACTACACGGAACGTGGGGATATAGCTCAGTGGTAGAGCGCTCCCTTCGCATGGGAGAGGTCTGGGGTTCAATTCCCCATATCTCCAAACTTTTCATATTGTAAGGATCGGAGAACATGCAGAAAGTATAGAACAAGACTACACGGAACGTGGGGATATAGCTCAGTGGTAGAGCGCTCCCTTCGCATGGGAGAGGTCTGGGGTTCAATTCCCCATATCTCCAAACTTTTCATATTGTAAGGATCGGAGAACATGCAGAAAGTATAGAACAAGACTACACGGAACGTGGGGATATAGCTCAGTGGTAGAGCGCTCCCTTCGCATGGGAGAGGTCTGGGGTTCAATTCCCCATATCTCCAAACTTTTTAAGTTGTTAGGATAGGAGAACATGGAGAAAGTATAAATCAATAAGATAGTACTGGAAATGTGGGGGTATAGCTCAGTGGTAGAGCGCTCCCTCTGCATGGGAGAGGTGTGGGGTTCAATTCCCCATATCTCCAAACTTTTTGAGTTGTTAGGATAGGAAAACATGGAGAAAGTATATATGAATAATATAGTACACGAAATGTGGGGATATAGCTCAGTGGTAGAGCGCTCCCTCTGCATGGGAGAGGTCTGGGGTTCAATTCCCCATATCTCCAAACTTTTTGAGTTGTTAGGATAGGAAAACATGGAGAAAGTATATATGAATAATATAGTACACGAAATGTGGGGATATAGCTCAGTGGTAGAGCGCTCCCTTTGCATGGGAGAGGTCTGGGGTTCAATTCCCCATATCTCCAAACTTTTTAAGTTGTTAGGATAGGAGAACATGGAGAAAGTATATATGAATAATATAGTACACGAAATGTGGGGATATAGCTCAGTGGTAGAGCGCTCCCTCTGCATGGGAGAGGTCTGGGGTTCAATTCCCCATATCTCCAAACTTTTTAAGTTGTTAGGATAGGAGAACATGGAGAAAGTATAAATCAATAAGATAGTACTGGAAATGTGGGGGTATAGCTCAGTGGTAGAGCGCTCCCTCTGCATGGGAGAGGTGTGGGGTTCAATTCCCCATATCTCCAAACTTTTTGAGTTGTTAGGATAGGAAAACATGGAGAAAGTATATATGAATAATATAGTACACGAAATGTGGGGATATAGCTCAGTGGTAGAGCGCTCCCTCTGCATGGGAGAGGTCTGGGGTTCAATTCCCCATATCTCCAAACTTTTTGAGTTGTTAGGATAGGAAAACATGGAGAAAGTATATATGAATAATATAGTACACGAAATGTGGGGATATAGCTCAGTGGTAGAGCGCTCCCTCTGCATGGGAGAGGTCTGGGGTTCAATTCCCCATATCTCCAAACTTTTTGAGTTGTTAGGATAGGAAAACATGGAGAAAGTATATATGAATAATATAGTACACGAAATGTGGGGATATAGCTCAGTGGTAGAGCGCTCCCTCTGCATGGGAGAGGTCTGGGGTTCAATTCCCCATATCTCCAAACTTTTTAAGTTGTTAGGATAGGAGAACATGGAGAAAGTATATATCAATAATATAGTACACGAAATGTGGGGATATAGCTCAGTGGTAGAGCGCTCCCTTTGCATGGGAGAGGTCTGGGGTTCAATTCCCCATATCTCCAAACTTTTCATATTGTAAGGATAGGAGAACATGCAGAAAGTATAGAACAAGACTACACGGAACGTGGGGATATAGCTCAGTGGTAGAGCGCTCCCTTCGCATGGGAGAGGTCTGGGGTTCAATTCCCCATATCTCCAAACTTTTTAAGTTGTTAGGATAGGAGAACATGGAGAAAGTATATATCAATAATATAGTACACGAAATGTGGGGATATAGCTCAGTGGTAGAGCGCTCCCTTTGCATGGGAGAGGTCTGGGGTTCAATTCCCCATATCTCCAAACTTTTCATATTGTAAGGATAGGAGAACATGCAGAAAGTATAGAACAAGACTACACGGAACGTGGGGATATAGCTCAGTGGTAGAGCGCTCCCTTCGCATGGGAGAGGTCTGGGGTTCAATTCCCCATATCTCCAAACTTTTCATATTGTAAGGATCGGAGAACATGCAGAAAGTATATATCAATAATATAGTACACGAAATGTGGGGATATAGCTCAGTGGTAGAGCGCTCCCTTTGCATGGGAGAGGTCTGGGGTTCAATTCCCCATATCTCCAAACTTTTCATATTGTAAGGATCGGAGAACATGCAGAAAGTATATATCAATAATATAGTACACGAAATGTGGGGATATAGCTCAGTGGTAGAGCGCTCCCTTTGCATGGGAGAGGTCTGGGGTTCAATTCCCCATATCTCCAAACTTTTCATATTGTAAGGATAGGAGAACATGCAGAAAGTATAGAACAAGACTACACGAAATGTGGGGATATAGCTCAGTGGTAGAGCGCTCCCTTCGCATGGGAGAGGTCTGGGGTTCAATTCCCCATATCTCCAAACTTTTCATATTGTAAGGATCGGAGAACATGCAGAAAGTATATATCAATAATATAGTACACGAAATGTGGGGATATAGCTCAGTGGTAGAGCGCTCCCTTTGCATGGGAGAGGTCTGGGGTTCAATTCCCCATATCTCCAAACTTTTCATATTGTAAGGATAGGAGAACATGCAGAAAGTATAGAACAAGACTACACGAAATGTGGGGGTATAGCTCAGTGGTAGAGCGCTCCCTCTGCGTGGGAGAGGTGTGGGGTTCAATTCCCCATATCTCCAAACTTTTTGAATTGTTAGGATAGGAAAACATGGAGAAAGTATATATGAATAATATAGTACACGAAATGTGGGGATATAGCTCAGTGGTAGAGCGCTCCCTCTGCATGGGAGAGGTCTGGGGTTCAATTCCCCATATCTCCAAACTTTTTGAGTTGTTAGGATAGGAAAACATGGAGAAAGTATATATGAATAATATAGTACACGAAATGTGGGGATATAGCTCAGTGGTAGAGCGATCTCTTTGCATGGGAAAGGTCTGGGGTTCAATATCCCATATCTCCGAACTTTTCATATTGTAAGGATCGGAGAACATGCAGAAAGTATAGAACAAGACTACACGGAACGTGAGGATATAGCTCAGTGGTAGAGTGCTCCCTTCGCATGGGAGAGGTCTGGGGTTCAATTCCCCATATCTCCAAACTTTTCATATTGTAAGGATCGGAGAACATGCAGAAAGTATAGAACAAGACTACACGGAACGTGGGGATATAGCTCAGTGGTAGAGCGCTCCCTTCGCATGGGAGAGGTCTGGGGTTCAATTCCCCATATCTCCAAACTTTTTAAGTTGTTAGGATAGGAGAACATGGAGAAAGTATATATCAATAATATAGTACACGAAATGTGGGGATATAGCTCAGTGGTAGAGCGCTCCCTTTGCATGGGAGAGGTCTGGGGTTCAATTCCCCATATCTCCAAACTTTTTAAATTGTTAGGATAGGAGAACATGGAGAAAGTATAGAACAAGACTACACGGAACGTGGGGATATAGCTCAGTGGTAGAGCGCTCCCTTCGCATGGGAGAGGTCTGGGGTTCAATTCCCCATATCTCCAAACTTTTTAAGTTGTAAGGATAGGAGAACATGCAGAAAGTATAGAACAAGACTACACGAAATGTGGGGATATAGCTCAGTGGTAGAGCGCTCCCTTCGCATGGGAGAGGTCTGGGGTTCAATTCCCCATATCTCCAAACTTTTCATATTGTAAGGATCGGAGAACATGCAGAAAGTATATATCAATAATATAGTACACGAAATGTGGGGGTATAGCTCAGTGGTAGAGCGCTCCCTCTGCGTGGGAGAGGTGTGGGGTTCAATTCCCCATATCTCCAAACTTTTTGAATTGTTAGGATAGGAAAACATGGAGAAAGTATATATGAATAATATAGTACACGAAATGTGGGGATATAGCTCAGTGGTAGAGCGCTCCCTCTGCATGGGAGAGGTCTGGGGTTCAATTCCCCATATCTCCAAACTTTTTGAGTTGTTAGGATAGGAAAACATGGAGAAAGTATATATGAATAATATAGTACACGAAATGTGGGGATATAGCTCAGTGGTAGAGCGATCTCTTTGCATGGGAAAGGTCTGGGGTTCAATATCCCATATCTCCGAACTTTTCATATTGTAAGGATCGGAGAACATGCAGAAAGTATAGAACAAGACTACACGGAACGTGAGGATATAGCTCAGTGGTAGAGCGCTCCCTTCGCATGGGAGAGGTCTGGGGTTCAATTCCCCATATCTCCAAACTTTTCATATTGTAAGGATCGGAGAACATGCAGAAAGTATAGAACAAGACTACACGGAACGTGGGGATATAGCTCAGTGGTAGAGCGCTCCCTTCGCATGGGAGAGGTCTGGGGTTCAATTCCCCATATCTCCAAACTTTTTAAGTTGTTAGGATAGGAGAACATGGAGAAAGTATATATCAATAATATAGTACACGAAATGTGGGGATATAGCTCAGTGGTAGAGCGCTCCCTTTGCATGGGAGAGGTCTGGGGTTCAATTCCCCATATCTCCAAACTTTTTAAATTGTTAGGATAGGAGAACATGGAGAAAGTATAGAACAAGACTACACGGAACGTGGGGATATAGCTCAGTGGTAGAGCGCTCCCTTCGCATGGGAGAGGTCTGGGGTTCAATTCCCCATATCTCCAAACTTTTTAAGTTGTTAGGATAGGAGAACATGGAGAAAGTATATATCAATAATATAGTACACGAAATGTGGGGATATAGCTCAGTGGTAGAGCGCTCCCTTTGCATGGGAGAGGTCTGGGGTTCAATTCCCCATATCTCCAAACTTTTCATATTGTAAGGATCGGAAAACAGGCAGAAAGTATAGAACAAGACTACACGAAATGTGGGGATATAGCTCAGTGGTAGAGCGCTCCCTTCGCATGGGAGAGGTCTGGGGTTCAATTCCCCATATCTCCAAACTTTTTAAATTGTTAGGATAGGAGAACATGGAGAAAGTATATATCAATAATATAGTACACGAAATGTGGGGATATAGCTCAGTGGTAGAGCGCTCCCTCTGCATGGGAGAGGTGTGGGGTTCAATTCCCCATATCTCCAAACTTTTTAAATTGTTAGGATAGGAGAACATGGAGAAAGTATATATCAATAATATAGTACACGAAATGTGGGGATATAGCTCAGTGGTAGAGCGCTCCCTTCGCATGGGAGAGGTCTGGGGTTCAATTCCCCATATCTCCAAACTTTTTAAATTGTTAGGATAGGAGAACATGGAGAAAGTATATATCAATAATATAGTACACGAAATGTGGGGATATAGCTCAGTGGTAGAGCGCTCCCTTCGCATGGGAGAGGTCTGGGGTTCAATTCCCCATATCTCCAAACTTTTCATATTGTAAGGATCTGAAAACAGGCAGAAAGTATAGAACAAGACTACACGGAACGTGGGGATATAGCTCAGTGGTAGAGCGCTCCCTTCGCATGGGAGAGGTCTGGGGTTCAATTCCCCATATCTCCAAACTTTTTAAATTGTTAGGATAGGAGAACATGGAGAAAGTATATATCAATAATATAGTACACGAAATGTGGGGATATAGCTCAGTGGTAGAGCGCTCCCTTCGCATGGGAGAGGTCTGGGGTTCAATTCCCCATATCTCCAAACTTTTCATATTGTAAGGATCGGAGAACATGCAGAAAGTATAGAACAAGACTACACGAAATGTGGGGATATAGCTCAGTGGTAGAGCGCTCCCTTTGCATGGGAGAGGTCAGGGGTTCAATTCCCCATATCTCCAAACTTTTTAAGTTGTTAGGATAGGAGAACATGGAGAAAGTATATATCAATAATATAGTACACGAAATGTGGGGATATAGCTCAGTGGTAGAGCGCTCCCTTCGCATGGGAGAGGTCTGGGGTTCAATTCCCCATATCTCCAAACTTTTTAAATTGTTAGGATAGGAGAACATGGAGAAAGTATATATCAATAATATAGTACACGAAATGTGGGGATATAGCTCAGTGGTATAACGCTCCCTTCGCATGGGAGAGGTCTGGGGTTCAATTCCCCATATCTCCAAACTTTTTAAATTGTTAGGATAGGAGAACATGCAGAAAGTATAGAACAAGACTACACGAAATGTGGGGATATAGCTCAGTGGTAGAGCGCTCCCTTCGCATGGGAGAGGTCTGGGGTTCAATTCCCCATATCTCCAAACTTTTCATATTGTAAGGATCTGAAAACAGGCAGAAAGTATAGAACAAGACTACACGGAACGTGGGGATATAGCTCAGTGGTAGAGCGCTCCCTCTGCATGGGAGAGGTCTGGGGTTCAATTCCCCATATCTCCAAACTTTTTAAGTTGTTAGGATAGGAGAACATGGAGAAAGTATATATCAATAATATAGTACACGAAATGTGGGGATATAGCTCAGTGGTAGAGCGCTCCCTTTGCATGGGAGAGGGCTGGGGTTCAATTCCCCATATCTCCAAACTTTTTAAGTTGTTAGGATAGGAGAACATTTAGAAAGTATAAATCAATAAGATAGTACTGGAAATGTGGGGGTATAGCTCAGTGGTAGAGCGCTCCCTCTGCATGGGAGAGGTGTGGGGTTCAATTCCCCATATCTCCAAACTTTTTGAGTTGTTAGGATAGGAAAACATGGAGAAAGTATATATGAATAATATAGTACACGAAATGTGGGGATATAGCTCAGTGGTAGAGCGCTCCCTCTGCATGGGAGAGGTCTGGGGTTCAATTCCCCATATCTCCAAACTTTTTGAGTTGTTAGGATAGGAAAACATGGAGAAAGTATATATGAATAATATAGTACACGAAATGTGGGGATATAGCTCAGTGGTAGAGCGATCTCTTTGCATGGGAAAGGTCTGGGATTCAATATCCCATATCTCCGAACTTTTCATATTGTAAGGATCGGAGAACATGCAGAAAGTATAGAACAAGACTACACGGAACGTGGGGATATAGCTCAGTGGTAGAGCGCTCCCTTCGCATGGGAGAGGTCTGGGGTTCAATTCCCCATATCTCCAAACTTTTCATATTGTAAGGATAGGAGAACATGCAGAAAGTATAGAACAAGACTACACGGAACGTGGGGATATAGCTCAGTGGTAGAGCGCTCCCTTCGCATGGGAGAGGTCTGGGGTTCAATTCCCCATATCTCCAAACTTTTTAAGTTGTTAGGATAGGAGAACATAGAGAAAGTATATATCAATAATATAGTACACGAAATGTGGGGATATAGCTCAGTGGTAGAGCGCTCCCTTTGCATGGGAGAGGTCTGGGGTTCAATTCCCCATATCTCCAAACTTTTCATATTGTAAGGATAGGAGAACATGCAGAAAGTATAGAACAAGACTACACGGAACGTGGGGATATAGCTCAGTGGTAGAGCGCTCCCTTCGCATGGGAGAGGTCTGGGGTTCAATTCCCCATATCTCCAAACTTTTCATATTGTAAGGATCGGAGAACATGCAGAAAGTATAGAACAAGACTACACGAAATGTGGGGATATAGCTCAGTGGTAGAGCGCTCCCTTTGCATGGGAGAGGTCTGGGGTTCAATTCCCCATATCTCCAAACTTTTTAAGTTGTTAGGATAGGAGAACATGGAGAAAGTATATATCAATAATATAGTACACGAAATGTGGGGATATAGCTCAGTGGTAGAGCGCTCCCTTTGCATGGGAGAGGTCTGGGGTTCAATTCCCCATATCTCCAAACTTTTCATATTGTAAGGATCGGAAAACAGGCAGAAAGTATAGAACAAGACTACACGGAACGTGGGGATATAGCTCAGTGGTAGAGCGCTCCCTTCGCATGGGAGAGGTCTGGGGTTCAATTCCCCATATCTCCAAACTTTTTAAATTGTTAGGATAGGAGAACATGGAGAAAGTATATATCAATAATATAGTACACGAAATGTGGGGATATAGCTCAGTGGTAGAGCGCTCCCTTCGCATGGGAGAGGTCTGGGGTTCAATTCCCCATATCTCCAAACTTTTTAAATTGTTAGGATAGGAGAACATGGAGAAAGTATATATCAATAATATAGTACACGAAATGTGGGGATATAGCTCAGTGGTAGAGCGCTCCCTTCGCATGGGAGAGGTCTGGGGTTCAATTCCCCATATCTCCAAACTTTTTAAATTGTTAGGATAGGAGAACATGGAGAAAGTATATATCAATAATATAGTACACGAAATGTGGGGATATAGCTCAGTGGTAGAGCGCTCCCTTCGCATGGGAGAGGTCTGGGGTTCAATTCCCCATATCTCCAAACTTTTTAAGTTGTTAGGATAGGAGAACATGGAGAAAGTATATATCAATAATATAGTACACGAAATGTGGGGATATAGCTCAGTGGTAGAGCGCTCCCTTCGCATGGGAGAGGTCTGGGGTTCAATTCCCCATATCTCCAAACTTTTCATATTGTAAGGATCTGAAAACAGGCAGAAAGTATAGAACAAGACTACACGGAACGTGGGGATATAGCTCAGTGGTAGAGCGCTCCCTTCGCATGGGAGAGGTCTGGGGTTCAATTCCCCATATCTCCAAACTTTTTAAATTGTTAGGATAGGAGAACATGGAGAAAGTATATATCAATAATATAGTACACGAAATGTGGGGATATAGCTCAGTGGTAGAGCGCTCCCTTCGCATGGGAGAGGTCTGGGGTTCAATTCCCCATATCTCCAAACTTTTCATATTGTAAGGATCGGAGAACATGCAGAAAGTATAGAACAAGACTACACGAAATGTGGGGATATAGCTCAGTGGTAGAGCGCTCCCTTCGCATGGGAGAGGTCTGGGGTTCAATTCCCCATATCTCCAAACTTTTCATATTGTAAGGATCGGAGAACATGCAGAAAGTATAGAACAAGACTACACGGAACGTGGGGATATAGCTCAGTGGTAGAGCGCTCCCTTCGCATGGGAGAGGTCTGGGGTTCAATTCCCCATATCTCCAAACTTTTTAAATTGTTAGGATAGGAGAACATGGAGAAAGTATATATCAATAATATAGTACACGAAATGTGGGGATATAGCTCAGTGGTAGAGCGCTCCCTTCGCATGGGAGAGGTCTGGGGTTCAATTCCCCATATCTCCAAACTTTTTAAATTGTTAGGATAGGAGAACATGGAGAAAGTATATATCAATAATATAGTACACGAAATGTGGGGATATAGCTCAGTGGTAGAGCGCTCCCTTCGCATGGGAGAGGTGTGGGGTTCAATTCCCCATATCTCCAAACTTTTTAAGTTGTTAGGATAGGAGAACATGGAGAAAGTATATATCAATAATATAGTACACGAAATGTGGGGATATAGCTCAGTGGTAGAGCGCTCCCTTCGCATGGGAGAGGTCTGGGGTTCAATTCCCCATATCTCCAAACTTTTCATATTGTAAGGATCTGAAAACAGGCAGAAAGTATAGAACAAGACTACACGGAACGTGGGGATATAGCTCAGTGGTAGAGCGCTCCCTTCGCATGGGAGAGGTCTGGGGTTCAATTCCCCATATCTCCAAACTTTTTAAATTGTTAGGATAGGAGAACATGGAGAAAGTATATATCAATAATATAGTACACGAAATGTGGGGATATAGCTCAGTGGTAGAGCGCTCCCTTCGCATGGGAGAGGTCTGGGGTTCAATTCCCCATATCTCCAAACTTTTCATATTGTAAGGATCGGAGAACATGCAGAAAGTATAGAACAAGACTACACGAAATGTGGGGATATAGCTCAGTGGTAGAGCGCTCCCTTTGCATGGGAGAGGTCTGGGGTTCAATTCCCCATATCTCCAAACTTTTTAAGTTGTTAGGATAGGAGAACATTTTATTTATTTATTTATTGTTTACACACACAACATCGGATTCAATTACAATAAGATGAACAGAAGAATTCGTAAGAAGAATCTTTGTGTTGCGAGAAAAAACATGATTAACTGAAGGTTTTCAATGATCACATTATAACGCCGAAAGAAATAGCTGACCGACTCGAGTATAGGGAAAGAGTGGCAATCGGATGGTCGCGATTTGGAAGAAAATGAGGTCTAGAGAAAACCTCAAATTTTCAGGCAAGCGCCGATTTCCCAGTGTTCTCCGCATGGCCAAAAGCCTATGAGAGTGACACAGGCAAAGCAAGGTGTAGGGCGAAATGTGATCATAGAGCTGATAGCAGTTAACCAGTCAGAAATATAATTTAGAAGAATAAAAGAGAAATGAGAAGAACACTTATAAAGCAGAAAAAGCAAGAAGATTAACCCATTCGCAGATGTTTCTTAATAGTCCTTCTGAATGTTTTCTTGCGTAGAGAGAAAAAACCAGACGGCAGAGAGTTCCATAGGTCGATTGTTCTGTATTCAAAAGATGATCTTAAAATAGTAGTGGTATAGGGCGGATGATCGAGTTTGAGAGGATGACTACCACGTAAATACCTGTTGTTGCGTTTGTGAACATAGCTAACCAAGGAAGTGACTGAGTTATCTTTGAGAGTTGATCCTGTCGAAGTTGAATGAATGAGATCATAAAGAAAACAGAGATCAGCAATGGCTCTGCGCCTTTGAAGAGAGCACATATTGAAAGACTCAATGCGAGATTTATAGTTGTCAAAAAAGTCACGGTTATTGTGTACAGAACCTGAACGAGCGCAAATTGCAAAAACGAATCGTTTCTGTACGCTTTCGATTTTATTTAAGAGCTTTTTGCAATCAGGAGACCAAACTGGAGAGGCATATTCTAGGTAGGGGCGAACAAAAATTTTGAAGAGCTTCAATAGTAGGTTGATATCTCGAGAGACGAAACAACGTAGAATCAAACGACATTTATTGTTAGCTTTGGCGCAGATAGAGTCAATGTGGCGGGAGAAGCTGAGATTAGGAGAAGTGAGAACCCCGAGATCATTGAAGGAAGAGACTTGTTCGATCTTGTTGTCGCTGATACTGAAGTCGTATGATGGTACTACATTCTTAGAATGAGAAAAAATAAAACTTTTGGATTTGCGGCAGTTAATAGTAAGACGGTTGGTGGAGCACCAGTCAGTTAGGCAATCTAGAGCGTACTGTAGTGAGCGGGGATCAGGGGATAATAGCTTGAGATCATCAGCGTAAAGTACTCTTTCAATAGCTTCAGGGAAAATATAGAGGAGATCATTTATAAAAATTGCAAACAGAATGGGACCAAAAACAGTACCTTGAGGTACGCCAGAAGATATGGGATGCATTGTAGAGAAATGGTCACCAAATTGAATGCGATACGATCGATCGCTAAGGAAAGATTCAAAGAATTTGACTAGAGAGTCAGGGAAGCGATAGTGAATAAGCTTAGATAAAAGAAGTTCATGATCGATGCAATCAAAGGCAGAAGAAAAATCTATGAAGGTAGAAAAAACAGTTTGTTTATTTTCGAGATGTCTACGTATGAAATTGTGAGAACGAATAAGGGCTGTACAAGTGCTGCGACCCTTAACAAAACCGTGCTGTCTGGAGTCGGTTTATGAAGCTATAGGGGACTCTAGAGAGAATTTGAGAAGACGTTCGAAAAGTTTGGAAATACATGAAGTAAGAGATATAGGTCTGTAGTTGTTGATAGAAACAGAAGAACCTTTCCTCTTGAAGAGAGGTTTAATAATAGCAATTTTCCAACTGGGTGGGCAATTACCCGAGTAGATGAAATAGTTGAAAAAGTAAGTGAGCGGGCCGACCAGAGCTGGGGCGCAGTGTTTGAGAAATATGTATGGGATGCCATCAGGAGAAACAGAGTTGCGAGCTGGAAGTTTATCAAGAAACTTAAAAACAGTGAGCTTGTCAAATACAGGTAAAGGGAAAGAGAGATATTCATTGCTAACAGGGAGGGAAACAGAACGAGAAAGGCTAGAACGGGGTATATTGAGGGTTTTCCCAAAATGACGAGCAAAAGCTTCCGCAATATCGGGAGGATTAGTGAATTCGTTAAAGTCGTCAGAAATAACTGTAGGTGTTTGGGTAGCATGGCCGAGACGACTCTTGCAGTAGTTGAAAAAACGTGAGACGTTTCTAGACTTGACTATGTTAGCTTCGTGAGCAAGATTGCGTTTGTACAGTACGTTCTTAATTCGGTTGCTAATAAGACGCTTTTTACGTTCCGCGGATAGTGAGAGGGAGAGTGAGAGGTTGGATAAACTAGTGTGAAGCTTTTTGAGAGGACTAGATTGAACACGCAGTTTTTTCGTAGCCTTGTTTCTGACAGGGACAAAACGTTCAATAGTGTGGTTTAAAAACATGATGAAGCTCTCGTAACAGTCCATAGTAGGGATTGAAGTGGATGCAAAGTTGAAATTTGTAATATGTGAACAAATATCGAGGTAGTTGGCTATGGCAAAGTTACGGTATGATTTGGAAGAAGGAGAAGTGACGGACGGAAAAACTGATGTGAAAGAAGAAGGAGAATCAGGTAGAGTGAGTTTGCTGGTGATGGAAAGATGATCGGCGGTGCAAAAGGAGGGAGAAGCAGTAAAAGTAATCTCGATAGAAGGACAATTGGTGAAGATGTAATCAAGAAAATTGCCATGTCTTGTAGGGAAGTCGACAAGCTGGAAAAAAGCGGTTCGAGAGAGGGTATCCAAAAAGATAGATTCTTGAGAGTTAGAACTGCTCGGACAGGAAAAAGAGAGCCAGTCAATTGAAGGGAAATTGAGATCACCAAAAAGAAAAAGACGTAGTTTAGAAAGGTCATTTTGAAAATGATTAAGAAAGTCGTTAAATTCAACACTAGAACATGCGGGAGCTCGATAGCAGCCAGCAATATGAATGTTAAAAGGATTAAGAGTGAAACTGACAAGCTGAATGTTTCTTCCAAACGAACGAATGGAGACTTGGCTGACAGTGAGAGAGCGACGAACTAAGATTAGAACGCCTCCACCTTTGCCAACACGATCGGATCTAAGAACCAGATGAGAGTCGTATAAAGGAATTGAAGCAGAAGGAAATTGGTCGTAAAGCCAACTTTCGCAAAATATGTAAATATCGTGATTGAATAGGGAGTGTAGAAAGGAAAGATATGAAAATTTGTTGAGAATAGATCGGCAATTAGCAGAGTACACAGACAAGCGTTTAAAATTGGTAGATGACTGAGATGACTGAGAGGGTAGACGGGGTTCATTTACGAAAGGTATTATTATTGATGTTGAGAGCGTCAGATACAAGTCTAAGGTTGTGAGAAGAGCTGCGTGGAAGAGAGGTAGAGCGCCTTAGCCCGGATGTTTTGCGAAAACGGGATTCTTCACAAGGCTTTGAACTGTTATTGAGGCGGGAAGTTTGTTTTGAGTTTGAGGGTTTGCTGGTATTACGCGTAATCTTAGCGGGAGGTTCAGCTAAACCATCTCGAAAGCTACCATTGTGACCGATAGGAGACGCGGGACTATCAGCGACAGTTGTAGATAGTTGTAGAGGAGTTGGAACATCGCAAGCAGTGATAGGTGGAGAACTAGTTAGTGGTACAGAGGTATCAATAGCAGAAAGATCACTGGGGGAGGACAAGGAAAGTGTGCCTTGATGAAGAGTAGGAGGAGTGCTACTGCAATCGGATATGTTGGAAGCAGAAGCTATCAGAGGGGTAGATGTATTAGAGATAAGCGAAATTTGTGCGTCAGAGGCACGAGGTTTAACTATAACTTTGAAGTCCCTGACAAAATGAAAGGACTGAGGACAATTTGTATTGAGAAGAGAACACTTCTGCAAAAGTTCGCGCTCAAGAGCGATTTCGCTAGGAAGATATTCCCTGCGAACAAAGGTTTTGCGGAGTTCGGGATCATGAACATGTTTGAATTTGCGAAGTATAAAGATCAGTTTATCGCGATATTCAGTGGATGGACAAGTGAAGCAAACAGGAGAACCAGTATCAGAGGTTTTCTTCGGCTTAGTGCCGATACGACGATAAGTGATACCCTTGTTTTTAAAAAGGTCGGAGATAGCGGAATCATTAGAAAAAGAAATAATAGCGGTGAGCAGAGAGTCCATTTCAGTAGTAGAGAGTCCATTTCAGTAGTAGAGAGTCCATTTCAGTAGTAGAGAGTCCATTTCAGTAGTAGAGAGTCCATTTCAGTGGTAGAGCGCTCCCTTTGCATGGGAGAGGTCTGGGGTTCAATTCCCCATATCTCCAAACTTTTCATATTGTAAGGATCGGAAAACAGGCAGAAAGTATAGAACAAGACTACACGGAACGTGGGGATATAGCACAGTGGTAGAGCGCTCCCTTCGCATGGGAGAGGTCTGGAGTTCAATTCCCCATATCTCCAAACTTTTCATATTGTAAGGATCGGAGAACATGCAGAAAGTATAGAACAAGACTACACGGAACGTGGGGATATAGCTCAGTGGTAGAGCGCTCCCTTCGCATGGGAGAGGTCTGGGGTTCAATTCCCCATATCTCCAAACTTTTTAAATTGTTAGGATAGGAGAACATGGAGAAAGTATATATCAATAATATAGTACACGAAATGTGGGGATATAGCTCAGTGGTAGAGCGCTCCCTTCGCATGGGAGAGGTCTGGGGTTCAATTCCCCATATCTCCAAACTTTTTGAGTTGTTAGGATAGGAAAACATGGAGAAAGTATATATCAATAATATAGTACACGAAATGTGGGGATATAGCTCAGTGGTAGAGCGATCTCTTTGCATGGGAGAGGTCTGGGGTTCAATATCCCATATCTCCGAACTTTTCATATTGTAAGGATAGGAGAACATGCAGAAAGTATAGAACAAGACTACACGGAACGTGGGGATATAGCTCAGTGGTAGAGCGCTCCCTTCGCATGGGAGAGGTCTGGGGTTCAATTCCCCATATCTCCAAACTTTTTGAGTTGTTAGGATAGGAGAACATGGAGAAAGCTTATATCAATAATATAGTACACGAAATGTGGGGATATAGCTCAGTGGTAGAGCGCTCCCTTCGCATGAGAAATGTCTGGGGTTTAATTCCCCATATCTCCAAACTTTTTAAGTTGTTAGGATAGGAGAACATGGAGAACGTTTATATCAATAATTGTTTCGACCATAGTCGAAAGAATAGATTAAACGGAAAAAAAACCATCTAATGAGAAAGAACCATTGATTTATTTTAGGTCCTGGAACAACAAATCGGCACGCTGGACGGATTACGTGTTATACGTGAAAC
The DNA here is from genome assembly GCA_030370435.1 of Auanema freiburgensis. Taxonomy (NCBI): domain Eukaryota; kingdom Metazoa; phylum Nematoda; class Chromadorea; order Rhabditida; family Rhabditidae; genus Auanema; species Auanema freiburgense. The sequence goes on along the minus strand of CM059366.1, from coordinate 11,921,085 downwards.
ACGTGATTTACATATGCTATCACTTGTTACATTCATTCTTGCACACATTGAGTCGAGACTCGGTCGTTTCAAACGCCAGAGTGACTAATAAACGATTTTACATATAATTTTGTGATTTAAACTAGAAGTTGAATCATAAAAAGTGGTGCATCGGCAAACTCGAAGTTGTTGACCGGAAAAAGCTGAGAAAATAAGAACATAATCATGTTCGGGAGAATGAGAGACCCACAAATTAAGGATATACATAAAACTAGAGCTTCTTTACAATGCCGAATTAACAAATTTGAAGACAGGCTTGTTGTTGTTAACGAAACTTTGGAAAGATATAAAAGATCCGAAAGTTTGAGCGAAGACGAGAAAAAAGCTTTGCTAGAATATATAAATCATGCCAGAGTGCTGATTGAACATTTTGCCGTTTGTTGCGAAGACGACTTACTTGGAACAGGTGCAAAAGAGAGAATTGAAAAAAGTTTCCTGCCTAAGTGGAGACAAATCAAGAAACTTATTGAGATAGAAATAAGACAAGTGTTTGAAAAAGAAGGAAGTTCCCGATTAATGAAAACTCTTGAAATTAACATGAGGAATTTCAAATATGCTGATGAAGATTTCACGAATATATGGGGAAGTCCCAGTAACAAGCAAGTTGATGAAACACAGCTGTCAGAAAGTCAAATGAGCTCATTCGAAAGTAACAATAATACTAGTGAAGAAGATATTACAAATAATATTGAAGATGAAACTGATGAAAATCATGGAAATTATAATAGCAGATTATCTAACACTAATCACAGTACTCCTCACAGAAGCTCCACTCCGAAATCCTTGAAAAAGGACAGGAAACTCAAAAAAGGAAGTAGGAATGAGATTAAAGACGATGACAATAACCTGCTCACATCATTATTGCGTATGTACCTGGATGTTGAAGCAGCGAAACAGAAGAATAAAAAAGTAGGAAAAACAAAGAAAATGGTAGAATCATCAGAAAGTTCTGACGATGAGGAAACTATGAGATATTCAATGAAGAAATATCAGAAAAAAAGAAGGATGAAACGAGAAAAGGTATACGAAAGCGATTCTGATAAACAATCGGAAGTAGAGGATATATCATCGTTCAAACGCAAATCATTAAAGCTTGATCTTCCTAAATTTGACGGCGACTACACAAAGTTCCACGATTTCTTCAGCATGTTCAACTTAGTTGTTCATAATGACAAAAAAATGTCGGAGCTTGAAAAGCTATACCACCTGAAGTTTTGCATGGAAGGGAGACCTAAGAGCTTATTAAGTTTCATAGCGATCGAGAAAGGAAACTACGAAGAAGCCTACAAACTGCTGAAACAGACGTTTGATAGACCTGCTGAAAGAAAAAGATCTTTGAAAAAAGAACTACAGAGTATCGAAATCTGCAACTATGACAACATGAGAGAAACGTTTGATAGAATAAAATCCATAGTATGTGCACTGAGCAAGTACAGTAACGTAGATACAGAAGAAATGATTACACTGATAAAACAAAAGTTTCCAAAATCAGTTATAAGATCACTAGTGTTGCAAACTCAACAGAGAGGTGAGCCATTAAGCCTAATAGAAACCTTAAATCAAATAGAGTTCGGTATAAACACTGAAGTAGAGCTGCAGGAAGAGTTGGGAAACAATAAGTATAATAAATATGATACAAAAAAACCAACACTCAACTTCCTTACCAAAAAAACACAATATAAAACAAAATCCAATCAACAACCAAATCACAAGGAAGTTTGGTGGTGAGAACAAACGATACTCCAAACCTTTTGACCAAACACAGAATCTGAGTCAGCTAAAACCGAACGTTATCGATTATTGTGCATTCTGTAAACTTAGAAATCACGAGTCAAAAAACTGTAAGAAAGTATCCGACAACAAAGAAAGATTAAATATAATAAGATCAGAGAAGAGATGTTGGATTTGTTACTCAGATGACCACAACTCATTCCATTGTCATCTGGAGAAATGTAAGGTCTGCGGAAACTGTCACAACACATCATTATGTAATAGACAACAATTTTACTTCAATAGAAACAATACATCGGTGAAAGAGGAAGAGAAATTCAATTCAGGAAACATCCAATCACCATTAACAGGGTCGAACGCGGTTCAACCAGTAGTCAATCAAAATTTTCGGTTTACTCCCATCACGCCGAATCATCAATAACAGAAGAAAGAGCAGGAGACCAGAATCAGATGAGAATACACACATTTTTTATAATGAAACATAAGTATATGAATAAAACTTTAACAGTTTTGCTCGACTCCTGCTCAGACATTTCATTCATCACAGAAAAAACAGCTAAAGAGTTAAAGTTAAAAGTAATATCACAACAGAACATACCAGTCTGTACACTAGCTATGAATGAGGCTGAATTCAAATCAGAAAAGGTTCGATGGATAATACAAGATCAAAACAACAAAAATGTTTCGTTGGACTTATACACCATACCTCAGATCACAGAGACAGTTACAACTCCCGAAATTTCAAGAGAGAACTCCGAGAAAATAAACAAAATAACAGGAGTAAAATTACAAGAACAGAATGAAATCGAAGAGGAACCCACATTACTCATAGGAATGGATAATTTCTGGAAGATAGTACCAAAGAATTTCAAGTCTTACTCATTGCACAACAATCTTGTGGTTATTCCCACGAGTATCAGCCCAATAATTTGCCAAAGTACAAAACCCCAGTATGCTAATGAGCATATAACAGAGACGACAGTCAGATATGCTAATGACATAGACTCGTCAGACGATGAAAAACAAGAAATAAAAATCGGCGAATCCTTGAAGTGCTTTCTAAACGGAGTGAAAAAAGAAAAACCGAAGAAAACAACTAAAGAAATCAGAAGAAAAATAGATGATAAAATAGCATGGGAAAAATTCAACGAAAACATTAGCTTAGAAAATGGTAGATTGTCAGTACTGTTTCCCATCAAGAACAATGTTCAAGCACTTGATGATAATTATGGTAGAAGTTTGGGATGTTTAAAAGGATTATTAAAACAATTAGAGAGCAAACCGGATCTGCTAGTACAGTATAATGACACGATACGAGAACAAGTACAAAGCAAAATATTGGAGTTTGCACCTCAAGAGTCTCATCCGTTTTTTACATATTACATGCCGCATCATTATGTTATGAAACTAAGCAGTAACACCACCAAATTGAGAGTAGTTCTGAATGCGTCCAGCAAAGGAAAACACACAAAAAGCTTAAATGATATCTTGTATCAAGGAGAAGGCATAATTCCAAACATAGTAGGAATGCTAATAAGATTAAGATTATGTAAAAACTTCATCATGGGAGATATTGAGAAAGCTTTTCATCAAATACAATTGAAAACAGCTCATAGGGATTTGACAAGAATTTTGTGGATAAAAGATCCCAAGAGAGGAATAGCTAAAAACAATCTTATAACCCTGAGACATACAAGAATACCTTTTGGGGTGAACAGCTCCCCTTTTCTGTTAGCGGCAAGCATTATACATTTCCTGAAACAAGAGAAAAATGAGTTGAACGAGATTATAACGAAAAACATCTATGTCGACAATATTATGCTCAAAGTTAGAAACAATGAACAGTGTTTCAAATTGTACGAAGAGATTAAAAATCTGTTCTCCCAAATAAGTATGAATGTTAGAGAATTCTATTGTACAGATGAATCAGTTCTACAACAAATACCTGAGAAAGACAAAATGAAAGATAATAGCATGAAAATATTAGGTCTGCAGTACAAAGGGCAGGATGATAGTTTCAGAATAACAATTCCACAGTGGGAAAACCCCAAGTTCACCAAAACAGCTATTCTGAGCTATATAAACTCTGTTTTTGACCCATTAGGGATCACTCAACCAATACTCTTGAAAGCAAAGTTATTTTTGAAGAAAATTCACCAGTTGAAAGTAGATTGGCTTGAAGTCATAGAGGACACGGTATTACGACTAGAATGGGAGAGTATTACAGACAAAATACAGAATAAAGAAATAGTTTTCAAGAGACAAATGCTAGAAAATGAAAACAACAATGTAGACTATCTTCTATTCACAGACGCATCTAAAGATGTTATAGCAGCAGTGTCATATATTGCTGAGAGAGGGAATGATGGAATAGATAATATTTCATTTATGAATTCAAAAACTTCTACAATGGCAGAAGGTACAATTCCAATGAAAGAGCTATCTGCATTAGTTTTGGGGATGAGATTACTGAGAGACAACTTAAAGGAAGTAAATAAGGAAATCAAAGACATAAGAGTATACACAGATTCGCAAGTAGTGTTGCACTGGTTATTCAAAAACCCACAAAAGAAAGTCTATATTCGGAATAGAATAGAAAAGATATTGAAAATGAAAGAAGACATAGAAAAATGCGGCGCAAAAGTAATATTTCATTATATAAAGACAGAAGTAAATCCTGCAGACATACCAACCAGAGGTGTGGAACTAGAAGATGAAAAGTTCCAAACATGGAGAGAGGGTCCGTTATGGATGAAAAACAAGCAAAGTTGTGAGGAAAATATTAAGTCTATCGAAGAAATAGTAAATAAAGAACAAGAACCGGGAAATAAAATAATAAATTTGTTCATCAACTCACAAAGGAGTTCAGACTATGAGAATATTGAGAAGTTGGTTGAGAAATACTCTTCTTTTCCAAAAATATTACGAATAACACGATTCATACTTACGTTTATCACCAGAAGCTCTAAAAACGTATCAAGCAATACAAAACTGGTTGAAGAATTCAAAAATAGTAAGAATAAAGCAACACAGAATAAGATGGTGGAGAAATTTATTATTAAAACGCATCAAGAACAAAACGTGCATTATCTCAGTAAGAAGAAATACAAATGTCTAGACATAGTGAAAGATTCATATGGAATTCTGAGAGTCAGAGGTAGAATAAGAGATGATACGAAAGACAATGATAACTGTCCGATACTTCTCTTTGGTAAAACGAACTACGTTAAGCTTTTTATGAACTATTTACATAGCATTTTGTTACATGCTAACAGAAACACCATGATATCAATCATAAGAAAAGACTTTTGTATCATCAACATGAAAAGCGTGATTAACACAATTACGGCAAAGTGTGTGAAATGTCAAAAACTAAATAATAGGCCTTACAAATATCCAAATTATCCCGTTCTACCATTAGAAAGAACTGAAATGTTCAAACCTTTTGAAAATGTTGGAATTGACTACGCGGGTCCATTATACGTGACCGAACGAGGAAATGCATCTCAGTCGAAAACTTGGATTATGCTTATCACATGCTTGTGTACTAGATCAGTGTACTTAGATTTAGCATCAGATTGTTCAGCTAAAGGATTAATGATAATGATGAGGAAGTTTTTCGCGAGGAAAAGAATCCCTAATAGTATAATAAGCGATAATGGTAGCCAATTCATTAAAACAGATAAAATATTCAACTCATTTCTCGATGAGCGCAACATTACATGGAAATTCATTACACCTTATTCCCCATGGAAAGGAGGGTTTTACGAGAAAATGATCGGAGTAACGAAGAAAATGTTGATGAAAAACCTGGGAAAAGAGACTGTTAGTCAAGATGAGCTGCTTGCATTATTATGCGAAGTGGAAACAATAATTAATAATAGACCCTTGACGAACATAGAGTCCGGTTTTGACAAAGTAATAACTCCATTGAGTTTAGAAGTATACCATCCAAGCAATCTGAAACCTAGTTCATTAGATAGTGAGAATAAGACATTGATTGATAATAAAAATGATGTGAAACAATGGATGGAAAAGAATAACAAAATAATCCGACGAGTATGAGATGATTGGTCTTCTACTTATTTAGAAGAACTTAGAATAAACCAGAAACGCGTTGAAAATGGGAAAACATACTCGAGAAAAATACCCTCAGTGGGAGATTTAGTGCTTTGTGTCGAAAGTAATACGAAAAGAAACAAATGGCCGTTAGCACGCATCGAACAACTGATTAAATCGGAAGATGGGAACATCAGAACAGTTATTATAAGAAACTCTGAGAATATGAGCCTAAGGAAATCCATAAACCACCTTATTCCGTTGGAACTCGACCAGAACAAAATTCAAACAAATAATTCAAATGAAAGCGAACATTTAGCGACATTATGTCAATTAGATAGAGAACAGTACACTAGTCATCCAGGGAGAGCTGAGGTTGACGGAAATCTATCAAGCAATGAAAAGCTACACTTTCATGAAAAAAACTACTGCGGGAACGACAGTAACCGATAAACCAATCATAGATGATCAAGAAATTGAAAACTGTTTTAATGTAAACACCGAAGAACTGGAAAGCGATGAAGAACATCGAAAAAGAGAAAAGAATAATAGATATATAACAGGAGTATGGAACAATAGATTAAGAAATATACCCCAACAGAGTTATCTCAAATATTTTTGATAACATGAGAACGAAGTAGTATAAATTAGCATATTTGAGAAGTTAAGTAGAAGAGTAAAACAAAAACCATAGAAAACTAATTAGCATACATAGAGTAGATTAGTATATTTCTCAAAATAGAGCCATATCATGAACGTGGTCATTAGCATAAAATAGATCAAAGAAATCCATGCGTTGCTCGGAGGGTGACTGACGTCATCACGTAGATTATGATAATTTCACGTTAAGTAAAAGGTATATAAAGAGAAAAACATCTGAAAACATTAGTTAAGCAAACAAATTCCTAACCGAACATACACAATGGAAGATCGTGAGGTAAAGGGAGTAAAAGATTTCGATAAAAAAACTAGAAAATTTATAGAAACTTATGGAGTTCGAGCTTGAATCTTTGAACATAGACAACTCTGCTTTCTCTGAACTCAATGTTCGTGTTCTTGAGTTGGAGAATCAAGTTAAAGCCTTAACTGATGCAATGGAAGCGAAGTAAAGAAGAAAGTGTAACTTCTGTTCAAAGGATCACACTCCTGAGGAATATCCTCTATCGAAACCCGAGAGACTTACGATCGTCAACAGAAAAAGACACTGTTTGAAATGTGCTCGTGATCATAGAAACAACTGTTTCAAACCTAAAATTTGTCGCTCATGTCGACTTCGTAAATATTGTTTTTTGATCTGTCCCTGCTGAGGAATAAAATGATTTTCTTTTCCTTTCCGGGGAGTGTTTCGACCATAGTCGAAAGAATAGATTAAACGGAAAAAAAACCATCTAATGAGAAAGAACCATTGATTTATTTTAGGTCCTGGAACAACAAATCGGCACGCTGGACGGATTACGTGTTATACGTGAAACACGTGATTTACATATGCTATCACTTGTTAGATTCATTCTTGCACACATTGAGTCGAGACTCGGTCGTTTCAAACGCCAGAGTGACTAATTAACGATTTTACATATAATTTTGTGTTTTCATGTTTTTCGAGCCTCATAATATAAAATGTTTGGAGATATGGGGAATTGAACCCCAGCCCTCTCCCATGCAAAGGGAGCGCTCTACCACTGAGCTATATCCCCCACATAATGTAACATCTTGTTTTATACTTTCTTCATGTTTTTCGAGCCTCATAATATAAAATGTTTGGAGATATGGGGAATTGAACCACAGCCCTCTCCCATGCTAAGGGAGCGCTCTACCACTGAGCTATATCCCCCACATAATGTAACATCTTGTTTTATACTTTCTTCATGTTTTTCGAGCCTCATAATATAAAAAGTTTGGAGATATGGGGAATTGAACCCCAGTCCTCTCCCATGCTAAGGGAGCGCTCTACCACTGAGCTATATCCCCCACATAATGTAACATCTTGTTTTATACTTTCTTCATGTTTTTCGAGCCTCATAATATAAAATGTTTGGAGATATGGGGAATTGAACCACAGCCCTCTCCCATGCTAAGGGAGCGCTCTACCACTGAGCTATATCCCCCACATAATGTAACATCTTGTTTTATACTTTCTTCATGTTTTTCGAGCCTCATAATATAAAAAGTTTGGAGAAATTCTTCAGCAAAATCCAGGATTAACGGATAGAAAAATTGTTGATCGCCTTATTGACGAGTTTGTCGCAATTAAGCGCAAAGCACATAGCGCAATCAGGCAGATGTTTGCTAGAGGAGAAGAATGTTTGGATGTAGTCGATTAAATAATATTATGAATATAAATTTTTAATAACTCCGATTTAAGGATTATGTTCAGAGTTCATTTGAATCATATTGACTGTTTTCAACCTGTCTCTTAGGAAATTATAGCAATGATTCAATGTTTCTCATATGCTGTCCAATTGCATTGTATTGATAAAAATTTTGCATTTCTGATTGAACACTTTATCAATACGTAGAACGACACACGAAACAAAAGGGCTTGGAGCGCGGCTACCATTCTGTCCGGCGTCGTTTGTCATCTTCGCAATTCATGGTCACACGGCAAACACTGGATGCATCTCTCTGCAAGTGTTCATAGTTAATTGTTGTCTTGCTGGTTAATTTTCAATTTACTTTGTTAAAGTTTGTTTTTGGTGCCAATTAGACCACAACATTTAAATCATATTTTATAAATAAGCGTGAAAAATACCTTTTCCTCCAAGAATTGACCGAGCGCCCCAGTGATATTCAGTGCCGTCTCAAACTGGGCGATGCAATCTTTATCATCCGATTTACAGAAAAATGACGGAAGAAGCTGGTTTAATTCAGTGATGGGATCCTTCATAAACTGAAAATACGCGAAAATTAAAACTAAAACTTAAAGTTTACACTAGCACAGCAATAAGTTATTTATTGTTGGCAATAACTGTCTGTTTACTCGGGAGTTGTGGAAAATACTAGTACTCATTATCTTCTTACATTAGTCTTTGAAGAACATTTTTGATGCCACTTACTTTAAATATGAGATCAAGGAACGCCGTGCACGAAGTGCAACTCCACACTCTTGCTGGTAGCTCTCTTCCCTTGGGTGTTCTGAAGCAATCGTTTCTTGTCAGATTTCGAAAAAAAGACTACACTACTAATTATCACCTTAGCTGTGTAACTATGATTCAATTCCATGATCAAAATACACTTACACATCAGGGCACATGAACAAAACGTGCGAGCACGTCATTATCCTCGTTGACTCTGAGCATCTTCCGGGAACACAGATTGGGCGACTTTCATTATGAATTTTTTGACAATGTCTTTTGTTGCAAGGCAGCCTTTCTCGGATTTCCTGTCAATTTGGCAGATTTTTCGCAGACCAAAATTCAAGTCGCCCATGAAAGCTTCGACGGCCTAAATAAGCAAATAATTTGCACATTAAAGAACAGCAAAGAAATACTCACCGTCCCAATATCACCCATTACATCAGGGCAGTCGGTGCAAGTAGGAAGAGCCCTGAGAAGATATATGTATAGTTTTGTGGTATAAACGAAAATAAAGTCACCTGCACCTGTACGCATGTACTGGGGGAGTGTAGAAGAGAATGAGGAGAGCAATAGCATGCCACGACGGTAAGAGCCACATGACGCCATATTATCGTTGCTTCCGAGTTGATTAAATACACTTTCTGTCCAAAGTGCCTGTCAATCCAAATGAGTCTTCTGATCGCCTGATTTTGGCCTTCATATGCAATGTTTCAATCATGTTCTTTATCAGCCGGAAATTCTGTGCTTGGACTCTATTAGCTACAAACTAGAAACACACAAAATGAAGCAGCATCACTCTCTTCAAGAATAGATAAGAAGTAGATGGTTCATGAATCTGCCAACAAAATGTGGGCACGAAATAAAATAGCAAAATAAAAAAGAAGAATATGAAATAAGAAAAAGCCTTATGGCAAAATTTCTTTTGTAATCCAAACGTTTCCATATGCCATTGTTGAATGGCTATCTTTAATTATACAGCGTTTATGTTCTGCTTGAAGTTCATCATTAAGAGCAATTTTATTCTGACACTGTGTATACAATTGGTGTTTCACAGATCTAATATTATACTGCTGCTTTCTAATAACCTTTTTATTAAACAAACAATCTCTATAATCATCAACTTTTAGATCATTTTTCACAATACACTTCTTGACACCTTTACACTTCTTCTTTTCAGGTTCTTTAGGATCAAGTACTTTATAGGCATATTGTTTTGGTTTGAGAGCAACTAATTCAGTCATAATTTTTCCATTTAGTTCATCTTTGAACTTTCCAACAACTTTTTTATTTTCTTCTGAGTATAGCACATGATTTTCCGGATAATCACTGAAATCAAAGTGTCTTCGAAATGAGATATCTATTTGAGTGTCTTTGTAGGCATCATCAGTTTTGATATCATATATCAGACTGTCAGTATCTTGATAACACATTTGAACATTTTCAATTCCATACTTCTTTTGCATGGTATTGTAATGAAAATCGTACATCAAATACTTACTCAACTCCAAGATAGCCAAGCCAACATAGATAGGTTTATCAAGAACAATATTAGTTTTTTCCATTTCTACAGCTACTAATTCTTGATTGTACATGATTGTTCTTTTGTAGTTTGGTTTAGTAGCTAACTTGACTATTTTATCTTCATCGGTAACTAAACGAACATCCACTCTTTCTCTCACATTTTCCATAGTTTTACCAAAGACTGAGTTATTCATCAGTTTGAAAAAATCTTTCTCAAAATCATTTTTAGCGTTTTTCCTGAGATTAGTATTGAGTTCTATATAAGGAGCTAACCAATAAGATTCATTAAATTTGATAATTCTTCGAATTTTCTTTAACTTCATTCCATGTTCTAAACACTGCAGTAAGTTTTCATAATGAATCACATATTTTTCTTTGTCAAATAGAGTATTGCATAACTTCCTTTGAGTTCCGATTTTAGCATTTTCTGGACACAGTGGAAAATCATTATGTCTTGAATGTAGTTCTTTTGGATATTCCAGATCTACCTCGAAAATACAACCTTTACCATGACTTTTTAATCTTTTTATATAATCTGTTATACCATTATTGAGAATATCAATAAGAGAATGAATTTCGAATTCAAAGTTTCCAGTAGGTATTTTTTGACACATTGCCCAACCATACAAATTATTAGCGTCTAAGTACATCAAGTAATTTGATGGAACTGAAGGATCAAAATTCGGAGTGTATTTATTATTTGCTTTTGAATATCTTTTGACAGCATTAACCATTCCACCTCTAATTCCTTTTTCAATCATTAGGTATTTCTCTACATCTTGAAGTACTTCTAATTCTACTTTAAAATTTTGTGATCAATGATATTCGAAGTGATACTAACGTCAAAATATCATTAAAATTAGAATTCAGACAATCAAAGGACTCTCAAAAAGATGAAAATTTTGCTGTAAGATCTGAAACTAAAGAACTGTGTGTTGGTGAAGATCGAAATGAGTATTATCAACATGCTTGTCAAGAATTACTATTGAACATGGAGAACTTACAAACACGCGGATCAGGTTGGACTATTTCAGGAATCAATTATCTTCAAATGAATCAAACTATTTGTAATTCACCTAGTGGTCCGGCATATATCGAACTACCTGAATGGATTAAAAATAAGAAAGCTGTGGTAAAAATCAAGAACAATGACAGTAAGTGTTTTATGTGGTCTGTGTTGGCTCATTTGCATCCTGCTGATCGCCATGCAGAAACGGTTGCTAAATACGAAAAATATAAAAATGAACTGAACTTTGATAAACTTGAATTTACCATGAAAACCAAAGATATTGATAAATTTGAAAAGATGAATGACCTTGTCGTCAATGTTTTTGAATGTACCCAAAATGGTATAATAAATAGACTTCGACCTTCACGAAGAATCTCTAGTGATACTAGTCTACTTTCTTCATGTTTTTCGAGCCTCATAATATAAAAAGTTTGGAGATATGGGGAATTGAACCCCAGCCCTCTCCCATGCTAAGGGAGCGCTCTACCACTGAGCTATATCCCCCACATAATGTAACATCTTGTTTTATACTTTCTTCATGTTTTTCGAGCCTCATAATATAAAAAGTGTGGAGATATGGGGAATTGAACCCCAGCCCTCTCCCATGCTAAGGGAGCGCTCTACCACTGAGCTATATCCCCCACATAATGTAACATCTTGTTTTATACTTTCTTCATGTTTTTCGAGCCTCATAATATAAAAAGTTTGGAGATATGGGGAATTGAACCCCAGCCCTCTCCCATGCTAAGGGAGCGCTCTACCACTGAGCTATATCCCCCACATAATGTAACATCTTGTTTTATACTTTCTTCATGTTTTTCGAGCCTCATAATATAAAAAGTTTGGAGATATGGGGAATTGAACCCCAGCCCTCTCCCATGCAAAGGGAGCGCTCTACCACTGAGCTATATCCCCCACATAATGTAACATCTTGTTTTATACTTTCTTCATGTTTTTCGAGCCTCATAATATAAAAAGTTTGGAGATATGGGGAATTGAACCCCAGCCCTCTCCCATGCTAAGGGAGCGCTCTACCACTGAGCTATATCCCCCACATAATGTAACATCTTGTTTTATACTTTCTTCATGTTTTTCGAGCCTCATAATATAAAAAGTTTGGAGATATGGGGAATTGAACCCCAGCCCTCTCCCATGCTAAGGGAGCGCTCTACCACTGAGCTATATCCCCCACATAATGGGTATTTTAACTTTGACACAACTTACAATGACACATTTTTGACATTTCTTACATTGACACGTATAATTTACATTGACACTAAGATGTAGTTACTTTGACACAAACACATGTGATCGGGGTTTTTTCATTGATTTGTTAAGTTAACCTCATCATTCCTATGTTATTACATATTATTATAGTATGTTACTTCACTGTATGTCAGGAGCTTCAACTTCTATATCACTTCACGCATACATTCCTAAAACCGGGGGTCTGGGGGCAGAGCCCCCAGGTGTCAGAAATATTTTCTATATTTTTCTAACTTTATAATGTCTTTTGAAGCATTTCAATCGACTCCGTTGCGAAAATTGAAGTTTTAGTATAGATTGTTGATGACGTTCTCTTCACCTCGAAGAACGAAGCTTTTCAAATTGGAATATTCCAAAATATTAGGAAAGTGTCAAAGTAACTACATCTTAGTGTCAATGTAAATTACCCGTGTCAATGTAAGAAGTGTCAAAAATGTGTCATTGTAACTTGTGTCAAAGTTAAAATGCCCACATAATGTAACATCTTGTTTTATACTTTCTTCATGTTTTTCGAGCCTCATAATATAAAAAGTTTGGAGATATGGGGAATTGAACCGCAGCCCTCTCCCATGCTAAGGGAGCGCTCTACCACTGAGCTATATCCCCCACATAATGTAACATCTTGTTTTATACTTTCTTCATGTTTTTCGAGCCTCATAATATAAAATGTTTGGAGATATGGGGAATTGAACCCCAGCCCTCTCCTATGCAAAGGGAGCGCTCTACCACTGAGCTATATCCCCCACATAATGTAACATCTTGTTTTATACTTTCTTCATGTTTTTCGAGCCTCATAATATAAAATGTTTGGAGATATGGGGAATTGAACCCCAGCCCTCTCCCATGCAAAGGGAGCGCTCTACCACTGAGCTATATCCCCCACATAATGTAACATCTTGTTTTATACTTTCTTCATGTTTTTCGAGCCTCATAATATAAAAAGTTTGGAGATATGGGGAATTGAACCCCAGCCCTCTCCCATGCAAAGGGAGCGCTCTACCACTGAGCTATATCCCCCACATAATGTAACATCTTGTTTTATACTTTCTTCATGTTTTTCGAGCCTCATAATATAAAAAGTTTGGAGATATGGGGAATTGAACCCCAGCCCTCTCCCATGCAAAGGGAGCGCTCTACCACTGAGCTATATCACCCACATAATGTAACATCTTGTTTTATACTTTCTTCATGTTTTTCGAGCCTCATAATATAAAAAGTTTGGAGATATGGGGAATTGAACCCCAGCCCTCTCCCATGCAAAGGGAGCGCTCTACCACTGAGCTATATCCCCCACATAATGTAACATCTTGTTTTATACTTTCTTCATGTTTTTCGAGCCTCATAATATAAAAAGTTTGGAGATATGGGGAATTGAACCCCAGCCCTCTCCCATGCAAAGGGAGCGCTCTACCACTGAGCTATATCCCCCACATAATGTAACATCTTGTTTTATACTTTCTTCATGTTTTTCGAGCCTCATAATATAAAATGTTTGGAGATATGGGGAATTGAACCCCAGCCCTCTCCCATGCAAAGGGAGCGCTCTACCACTGAGCTATATCCCCCACATAATGTAACATCTTGTTTTATACTTTCTTCATGTTTTTCGAGCCTCATAATATAAAATGTTTGGAGATATGGGGAATTGAACCCCAGCCCTCTCCCATGCAAAGGGAGCGCTCTACCACTGAGCTATATCCCCCACATAATGTAACATCTTGTTTTATACTTTCTTCATGTTTTTCGAGCCTCATAATATAAAAAGTTTGGAGATATGGGGAATTGAACCGCAGCCCTCTCCCATGCTAAGGGAGCGCTCTACCACTGAGCTATATCCCCCACATAATGTAACATCTTGTTTTATACTTTCTTCATGTTTTTCGAGCCTCATAATATAAAAAGTTTGGAGATATGGGGAATTGAACCGCAGCCCTCTCCCATGCTAAGGGAGCGCTCTACCACTGAGCTATATCCCCCACATAATGTAACATCTTGTTTTATACTTTCTTCATGTTTTTCGAGCGTCATAATATAAAATGTTTGGAGATATGGGGAATTGAACCGCAGCCCTCTCCCATGCAAAGGGAGCGCTCTACCACTGAGCTATATCCCCCACATAATGTAACATCTTGTTTTATACTTTCTTCATGTTTTTCGAGCCTCATAATATAAAAAGTTTGGAGATATGGGGAATTGAACCCCAGCCCTCTCCCATGCAAAGGGAGCGCTCTACCACTGAGCTATATCCCCCACATAATATAACATCTTGTTTTATACTTTCTTCATGTTTTTCGAGCCTCATAATATTAAAAGTTTGGAGATATGGGGAATTGAACCCCAGCCCTCTCCCATGCAAAGTGAGCGCTCTACCACTGAGCTATATCCCCCACATAATGTAACATCTTGTTTTATACTTTCTTCATGTTTTTCGAGCCTCATAATATAAAATGTTTGGAGATATGGGGAAATGAACCCCAGCCCTCTCCCATGCAAAGGGAGCGCTCTACCACTGAGCTATATCCCCCACATAATGTAACATCTTGTTTTATACTTTCTTCATGTTTTTCGAGCCTCATAATATAAAAAGTTTGGAGATATGGGGAATTGAACCCCAGCCCTCTCCCATGCAAAGGGAGCGCTCTACCACTGAGCTATATCCCCCACATAATGTAACATCTTGTTTTATACTTTCTTCATGTTTTTCGAGCCTCATAATATAAAAAGTTTGGAGATATGGGGAATTGAACCGCAGCCCTCTCCCATGCTAAGGGAGCGCTCTACCACTGAGCTATATCCCCCACATAATGTAACATCTTGTTTTATACTTTCTTCATGTTTTTCGAGCCTCATAATATAAAATGTTTGGAGATATGGGGAATTGAACCCCAGCCCTCTCCCATGCTAAGGGAGCGCTCTACCACTGAGCTATATCCCCCACATAATGTAACATCTTGTTTTATACTTTCTTCATGTTTTTCGAGCCTCATAATATAAAATATTTGGAGATATGGGGAATTGAACCCCAGCCCTCTCCCATGCTAAGGGAGCGCTCTACCACTGAGCTATATCCCCCACATAATGTAACATCTTGTTTTATACTTTCTTCATGTTTTTCGAGCCTCATAATATAAAATGTTTGGAGATATGGGGAATTGAACCCCAGCCCTCTCCCATGCTAAGGGAGCGCTCTACCACTGAGCTATATCCCCCACATAATGTAACATCTTGTTTTATACTTTCTTCATGTTTTTCGAGCCTCATAATATAAAATGTTTGGAGATATGGGGAATTGAACCCCAGCCCTCTCCCATGCTAAGGGAGCGCTCTGTAGTATGAGACCTTAGAGCAAACCTCCCTGGAGTATTGCGCAACTCTAATGTACTATAAACACATCATTCAAAGACCAAGTGCAGTCGAGACACAGTATAAAAACCACGAGCACTTTCCACTGAGAGAGAGAACTGAGCTAGGACATTAACCTATCATGTAATAACATTTATCTTTGTTCTTAACTTGTATTAAAACCGTCTAGATGCTACTCTTCCTTATCATTGTCATGATAATAGTTCGTATAATAAAGGCTTTGTAGTAAGCTGTTGTTTGATGCACAATAACCCTATATACTATCTTACTCTAGTATGGAACCCTAGAAGCCAAGATAGTACGTGGAGGTTCCACCTTTCGATTTATACGAGTTGAACCGATATAAAGATCATCAATATATTTCTGGAGAGGAAAATCCGAGCCTCGCCCCCGGCTACCACTATCTTCTCCTATTCGTTCACCCAGTGAGCAGGGCACCTCGTCTTTTTTTTGTCATGATCTATGTCTTGGAATTCTCTTAAAAGAAAAAAAAAAAAAAAAAAAAAAAGGGGGTCACGTTCTTTTTATTTAAAAAGTTTTGTTTCGATTCTATCTATATTTTCCGAGGCTCACTGGGTTATATCATCTATTGCATATGCGAATCGTCTGTCTGTTATCAACTTCATTCGACCTTTATTGTTTTGAGAAATCCTCACAGCTCTTGGAAGTGGCTACAATAGTAGAAGTCCAAGGCAATATATTGATGATGTTCTTTGAAGGAGCTGTTTACGTTATTTTTACAAAAAGTGAGGATAGGAGAATTCCATAAATCACTATTGCTCCATGTGCCCTCTATATCGCGTCATCTCTTCAACAAAAACATTATTCATACAGTTGTTTCTTGGTGTTTCTTGGAATTGGCCATCCAACATGCACTTATGGGACAACTTGTCATGACCTAAAAGAAAGCGTCAAAACAACATTTTTCCACATCAATCAAATTCCTTTCGAGTATATAAAGAGCTAGTTCTTCTCTCCGAACCCTCATGTCCAAGTCTTTGTCCCACAAGGATAAAGATCCTTCCTACCGCTACAAGAAAGGTAAACTATTCCCTAACCTACCATCTATATCTTCACCTATTGCTCAACGTCTACGCACAAGGAAAAGAAAACCGGTTAGTTTATTTGAATCGCCGCTTCACCAACCCGCGAAACTACGCCGTTCTGTGCTTGAAGGCACTCGTGCCATTCAGTTAGGTTTACAGAACAACGTAGAGAGCGAACAAACATTCAATAAAGAGTTCTGGAGTACGATTATTCCATCATTTTTCAATTTCTCCAGGAATACTAGTATCCCAGAACATCATTCATCTAACTCATTCGTTTCCTCTCCGAACAAGTTCAGCTTTCCCATTCATACTCGAATTTTTAATAAAAACAAAGCTTCTGAGTCTCCTCCAAACCCTCACACAGTAACTTTTCATATCCCCAGTTTATCACGAGCTGTTAAGCGTCTCATCGGCAGCCCCAAATCCAAGCGCGTAATTGAGTTAGACGACATTCCGGAAACGACTACACCAGTCACTCGTCCAAACTCTTTACTTACGCCTCGTACGCTTTTCACCTCTACTTTTCATACAGCTGCTTCTGATATCCCTTCCTCCTTGCAACGACTTTCCCCGACATCTTCATTTTCCTCTGAATCCTCTGTTTCTCCCGCTGAATCTATCATTGTGATCGAACCAATGGTTGAACCATCACAACTACCGGAGCAAATCATGAACTCGACCATTACCCCAGGACTTGGAAAATCCTCATTGGCTTCTATTCTAAATTCCTCGTCCTGTCCAAAATTTGATGGCAGTAAGAGTTTCCGCATCTTTGTTGAAAATTTTAATAAATACGCTAACGCTTTCAATTTATCTGTAGTAGAAAGATTGCATGTTTTACCAATACTGTTACAAACACCTAAGTCTATTTCCTGTTATAACCGTTTATCGGAAACTCTTAAAACAAGAGGTCCATGGAAAGAAGTTATTACTCGTTTGACTGCGGATCTTTGCCCCAGTGAAGAAAAAGATAACGTCATTCAACGCATTCACAGTATTAAACAGGGAAAGAGAAAAAGTGATGCTTTTGCTGAAGAATTAGAAAGTCTTGCTTCTAGCATATTTTCTCCTACAAGCGCTGAACGCGACTTTGTTTTAAAAACAGCATTTTTGAATGGTTTGAAACCTAACATCCGAAAAGATGTAAAGAGAAAGTGTCCCCCTGATTACGATACTGCTAAAAGATACGCTTCTTTTGAAGAAAATATCGCACTTGACGACGACGATACTTCGTCCGATGTCAAAGAAATTAAAGACCTAGTGTATGCCGTTCATACAAAAATGTCGTTGAATGACCAGAAAAATGAAAACAAAGGTTATCAGTCAAACCAAAATTCTTTCCCACCACAACCTCGCCAATTCAAAAATCATGATTTGCAACACAAACCGTTCCCTACCCACAAATTTGATCGAAATCAGAAGCCATCGAACGGTTTCCGTAATCGTTTTTCTAACCCACGATTCCTTGCAACACGTCCACAACGATCCCATTTCCAACAGAGATGGAATTCTGATTTCCACAGTGGGAACAACTCTGGGCGATACTTCCGCAATGGTTACCAAAACAACCAGAATCGGCCACAGTACAGAATAAATGCTATACATATGCCTTTTATATACATATGCTTCTGTCTACTTTCTCTTTTTGGAGTACCTACCAAAGGATCTAACACGGGCTACCAGATTTGTCCATATTCTAATACAGGCATTTACGCCCGAGTTCCACCAGTTGTGGGTTGCCCAAACTGGCCGGTGAATGAAGCTTTCGCAGTTAATGTACAAGTCCATATTCCGAACCCCTCTGTTCTTTCATGGGACGGATGGCGGTGTTCCAAGGATTTCTATGAAATTTGTGCTAAAGATACTTTCTTTATTCGCACGGAAACGTCTAATAAGTTAAGAGAAGAAACAATAGATGTATCTGTATGCCAACAGATTTTAAAAGATCGTGTGATCGAAAACAAACCATTCGAGTTTGTGTCACACAATCTATTTCAAACCGCAATGCCCACCTACGGAGATCGCTCATTCTGGAGTATGGGCTGTGTGACCAGATATCGTTTCACGCTTCAAAGAGGTATCATCACTAAACTTCGAGATAACTTCATAATATCCGAATTAATACTCAATACGGAAAATTGTAAGATTTTCGACGGTCAGTGCAGTGACCTAAACTCCACAGTTATATGGACTCCTCCAGCTCACGAACGGCATTGTGAATACCGTCATAGCGGACCCTTTCGCGGTATCCTAAGCAGAGATATTCTTCTCATCGATTCATTGGACAGTGCATTTATATTCAAGAATGAATCTGTTAGAGACGATCAACTATCTTGCTTTAATACCACCCCGTTTGCGACAACCACACGAGTATTGCTCACATTTCCTGATTTACCGCCCATTCCTTCTATCGCTACCATCTTACGTCATCTGGCCCAAAACGAACGTTATCGACAACGCCAAGGCAGATATAAAAAGAAATGCGGGCGATGAGCCAGTCATTGTTCCCTTCGAAGGAGACTATCAGAACTTTATTTCATATCCATATCTTCGACGAACGCTAGATCCCTTAGGATCCATAGAACTCTACAAGCTATACCGAGTTCGCAAAGCAGTAATTCCCAACTACTCTATTGATCGGTTGTTTCAATTCGACCCAATGATGACTGCTAGAATAAGACATCTCAACGTCAATCAAGCAGACGTTCTATCTCTGGTACAGGAATGGGACTATCCAGACATTAATCTAGCTATCATCCATGCATTCGCCATTCGAGAAATGAATATTGTAACCCAGCAAGCTATTCAAGCGATACCCACTGACGAATTGATACGCCAGGTGGCAGAAAGAATAACTGCAAATGATTTCATGAGCAAGGCAGATAAACGTACGTCGTCCATTCTCAGTTTTATCAGAAATTTAGCGTACAGACTCAGCACAACACCAGCGTTGTTGGCCAGTAATGATTATGTTCCCAGCGAGAAAGACATTCTAACAACGTTCTTTCCCCCGATCAGCTCATCTGTACGAACATATCAAGAATTGCAACAACAAACTGATGCAGCACGCGAACTTATGACATCTATTACGCAAATCATTCAAAATGGAGGAGCCACATTGAATTCTATTAACGCCGAACTCGAATACATCCAACGCGTTATAGAACAAAATCGTAATAACACATTCACCATGCAGAAAGCGGAACTCCCTAATTATACAAAGTTGCTCTATAACAGAGAATCTCATTACGGCATAACAGTTCCTCAATCTTTTCATGAACCTTCATACGAGATCGTTGTTCCTTCAACATTTCAAGAGCATCACATGCGTCAATATTTCATTGATGCGAAGAAACAGGAACAAAACGTTGAGACAGCGACAATAGCACCTCAAGCTTTAATCCTGCCTCAATCTACGATTTCTATACCAAAAATCTCTGTAACACCAAAACGCAAACAACAAACTACCCCATCGGTTCCAATGAGACCATTGCCAACAACAATACGATCAATCACCACACCAGGTGCAATCCCTTTCGAGGTACACCTTTTGGAAAAAGAATTAGACGCAGAAAGGCATATATCCTTTGAACGACAACGCACAGCACTGAATTATGGCTTTCATTCTATGCGACAGGATCTTGTAGCCGAATTTCATCGCGTTTATGATCACATCTGTAACACACAAAATGAATTCATTAAACAGTGGCAAGCAGTGTTACGCATAAACCCTTCTATCGGCATAAGATCGCTTTTACAAAGAAATGATGTCTCCGCACACTTTGTAAATCGCGACATTCTCAATATCCACAACTGCATACCAATAGAAGTTGATCAGGTTTTTCATAACCATACTTACAACGGGAAATGTTACATGAACACTCCAATTCGCACCAAAACAGGCAGAGTTTACTTTGCTCTCCCCGGTTCTATGGATCTGTCGCCTGATGGAAATCTAATCAATTGTAACCTAGCCATCCCAAATGTATGGTATGAAAACGGCCAATGGAGAAATCATCAAGGAGCCATCAACGTTTCTTCATTAGCGAAAGATCACAAAAACATGGTTAGCGTTAATCTACCATTCATACGCTTTGACTCTGATTACTACGGCAATTTCTCTTCCGAAGATTTTGTAATCAGCCTAGCTTTATCCCACGCTGCTAGTCTGGGAATGCCACAATATAAAATGTTACAAATCATTAGCGATAACACCATACGCGCTCCTGTGTATGCCATTTTTCGTAAAGGAGAAGCAATTGCTTCTAGAGCTTTGAACGTTACTCAAAATGCTTGGACAACAACAAAAGACTTCTTTGTTGGAACAATAGAGCGAAGCTTGACGACGATTGGAGGATTCACCATTTTTGTAGTTATTATCGGAATAACTGTCTTTATACTAAAGATGAGATACATGGCACCATTACAGATGGCAAAAATAAACGCCGTTATACCTTATCATAACGAAACGTATCCTCTTACCACAGTTTCCTCATCTGAAAGCAACATCGATGAACCTGTATCATCATCCTTATTGGCTAGAAAATACCCTAACATCATTAACTTCATACCGATTGCTTTACCATTGATATGTGCTGTAGATGACGAGAATCACAACCTTCCATTCGTCCTTATCACCATTTATCAGAAAACAATCAAAGCTTTATGGGATTCCGGAGCATCCATATCAATCATCCAATATTCCGTGTTACGAGATCACTTGCTAGTGCCTCATTGTGACATAGTACCAGGCAAGAAGGTGGCAATGACCGCAAACGGTACACCCATGACCTTTCTGGGTACCATCCAGTTGCCAGTAATCATAGGCGAAGCTTCAGTTGATCATACCTTCCATGTCATAAAAGATCGCGATTGCCCGGCCCATATTTTACTTGGAATCGATTTTCTTCATACACTCGACCTCATGGGATATTCTGTCACATTGAGACCCAGCTTGAAATCTCTTATAATTGGAAAGACTATAATTCCTCTAGTCAATCCGAACGAAGCAATATTCCATGCGACTGGCAAACTTTCTCAAATACGTCCTATTCGAGCTTGCACCATCGGCCCATGTAGCTCTCAGGTTTTGGAGTTCGAAATGGATAAACATTTGGACAATGGTGAATATGCATACATCCCTCAACACCGACCGAATAATAGAGGCATAGCTTATCCACCGACTGTCGTCCATTCCAATATACCAATTATTATGAAGGTCTTCAACAAAAGCCCTAAGCCCCTAACCGTCCAACGACGTGATGTCTTTGCCGTAGCATCTATCGTTGTACCTGTAGAAAGGGAAGAACTAATTGAAGATGCCGACTACATACCACCAGAAGCTGACTGGGAAGACCGTTTACCTATTTTTCCCCGATTTTTCACGAATGATTTAAAATTAAATCACAGTGATCTTAATGATAAGCAGAAAGAAAAGTTGAAGGAAATCATACAGGAGAATAAAGCCGCTTTTCTTAACGAGGATAGACAAATAGGACTTTTTAAAGGACCTATACAACACGCCATACCTTTACGCACAGACATGGATTTTCCACGTCCTCGCACCTATCCTATACCGTTGGGAAAACAAGCAGAAGTCGAACGCCAAGTTAAAGAGATGTTGGAACAGGGCATTATTGAACCATCCACATCACTTTTTACTAGTCCGGTCGTGTTGGTCAAAAAGAAGGACGATACTTTTCGATTTGTAACGGACTTCAGAGCGTTGAATAGCATGACCCGGAAACAAACATACATCATTCCCAACGTATATGACATAATCGATATGGCAGCTTGTTCCGCACAACGCGGATAACATCCGTGACGAAGAGACGCCACGTGTCACGGCTCTCACGTGAAAACTCCGTGACGTACTCAATTACCAGTTTTTCCGACATACATTTGACCGAACCGGTCGTATCTTATATATAAAGAAATAAATTGTTGAACTTATACCTATTGTTCCTTCATTGACAGGACAAAAATTGGTGCATCGGCAAACGAGTTAGTACTAAAGCTGAAAAAGTGCATAAAGATAAAGATGACATCAAGAGAAGGAAAAATAATGCGAAGTGGGTTCCAACAAAGGATAAACCACGTTGAAAGAAAAAGAGCTTCAGCTCTAGACGCTTTATACTGCGTAGAATTTGAAGAGAATGAAATTAATCTTACCTTAGAACAGATAATGATATATATAGAATACTTGAATGGATTCATGGAGTATGTTGAAAAGAATAAGATCAGTGATCTGTTCCACGTTATAAAGGATAGAATCGAGAATCACTCCAATATCATAAATGAGTGGGAAGATATCAAAGAAGAGTTGAGAGAATTCAAAAAACTGATAAGAGAGAAAGGGAATAGAAATAATTCTCATTCATACGAATACGAGCTTAACAAATTTGTAAACTTAGAAAAAAATTTCGTGAAGCATTTTGGAGAAGAAAGCGAAGAATCTATTAACACAGCAATAGAAAATGAATCTGAAACAAGCACGAACTCAAATCTCGTGAACAACATACAGTTAAAAAGAGTAACGGAAAACTGGGAATGTCCAAGGAAGACCTTAACTCCGATCAGTTGGGAGACACCGGTTCATATTAACACCTCATTAGAAGAGGATAGAAGGGAAATAAGATCTTTGACAGCAAAACTAAATGAATTAAATTTGAAATATAAAGAAATGGAGGAAAGACTTCAATACACACCAACAGTTCACCAGAACGAAAGACATAATGATAATTATGCTTTCAATCCACGCGATTGCCCGGCCCATATTTTACTTGGAATCGATTTTCTTCATACACTCGACCTCATGGGATATTCTGTCACATTGAGACCCAGCTTGAAATCTCTTATAATTGGAAAGACTATAATTCCTCTAGTCAATCCGAACGAAGCAATATTCCATGCGACTGGCAAACTTTCTCAAATACGTCCTATTCGAGCTTGCACCATCGGCCCATGTAGCTCTCAGGTTTTGGAGTTCGAAATGGATAAACATTTGGACAATGGTGAATATGCATACATCCCTCAACACCGACCGAATAATAGAGGCATAGCTTATCCACCGACTGTCGTCCATTCCAATATACCAATTATTATGAAGGTCTTCAACAAAAGCCCTAAGCCCCTAACCGTCCAACGACGTGATGTCTTTGCCGTAGCATCTATCGTTGTACCTGTAGAAAGGGAAGAACTAATTGAAGATGCCGACTACATACCACCAGAAGCTGACTGGGAAGACCGTTTACCTATTTTTCCCCGATTTTTCACGAATGATTTAAAATTAAATCACAGTGATCTTAATGATAAGCAGAAAGAAAAGTTGAAGGAAATCATACAGGAGAATAAAGCCGCTTTTCTTAACGAGGATAGACAAATAGGACTTTTTAAAGGACCTATACAACACGCCATACCTTTACGCACAGACATGGATTTTCCACGTCCTCGCACCTATCCTATACCGTTGGGAAAACAAGCAGAAGTCGAACGCCAAGTTAAAGAGATGTTGGAACAGGGCATTATTGAACCATCCACATCACTTTTTACTAGTCCGGTCGTGTTGGTCAAAAAGAAGGACGATACTTTTCGATTTGTAACGGACTTCAGAGCGTTGAATAGCATGACCCGGAAACAAACATACATCATTCCCAACGTATATGACATAATCGATATGGCAGCTTGTTCCGCACAACGCGGATAACATCCGTGACGAAGAGACGCCACGTGTCACGGCTCTCACGTGAAAACTCCGTGACGTACTCAATTACCAGTTTTTCCGACATACATTTGACCGAACCGGTCGTATCTTATATATAAAGAAATAAATTGTTGAACTTATACCTATTGTTCCTTCATTGACAGGACAAAAATTGGTGCATCGGCAAACGAGTTAGTACTAAAGCTGAAAAAGTGCATAAAGATAAAGATGACATCAAGAGAAGGAAAAATAATGCGAAGTGGGTTCCAACAAAGGATAAACCACGTTGAAAGAAAAAGAGCTTCAGCTCTAGACGCTTTATACTGCGTAGAATTTGAAGAGAATGAAATTAATCTTACCTTAGAACAGATAATGATATATATAGAATACTTGAATGGATTCATGGAGTATGTTGAAAAGAATAAGATCAGTGATCTGTTCCACGTTATAAAGGATAGAATCGAGAATCACTCCAATATCATAAATGAGTGGGAAGATATCAAAGAAGAGTTGAGAGAATTCAAAAAACTGATAAGAGAGAAAGGGAATAGAAATAATTCTCATTCATACGAATACGAGCTTAACAAATTTGTAAACTTAGAAAAAAATTTCGTGAAGCATTTTGGAGAAGAAAGCGAAGAATCTATTAACACAGCAATAGAAAATGAATCTGAAACAAGCACGAACTCAAATCTCGTGAACAACATACAGTTAAAAAGAGTAACGGAAAACTGGGAATGTCCAAGGAAGACCTTAACTCCGATCAGTTGGGAGACACCGGTTCATATTAACACCTCATTAGAAGAGGATAGAAGGGAAATAAGATCTTTGACAGCAAAACTAAATGAATTAAATTTGAAATATAAAGAAATGGAGGAAAGACTTCAATACACACCAACAGTTCACCAGAACGAAAGACATAATGATAATTATGCTTTCAATCATAGAAATCCTTTACAAAGAGAATATAACATGGATATGAAAATTTTTTCAAAAACTCCTAAAGTGGAACTCAAGCCATTCGAAGGCAATACGAAAAATTACAAAGAATTCATGAATTTATTCAATCTAATGATCAATAGCAATAAAAGAATGAGTGCTACTGAAAAATTCTATCATTTAAAAGCTTCATTAACAGGTTCAGCTTCGGACCTCATCAGTTTCTTACCCATCACTGAATATAATTACGATAAAGCATTGAGAATATTAGAGCAAACGTTTGATAAACCAGAGGAAGTTAAGAGGGAACTGAAGTCTGAGTTGACAAACATTAGAAACGATCAAGACAATCCTCATTACGCTCGAAAGGCATTCTACAGAATAAAAGCCATAGTATCAGCTCTGGAAGAGCACGAATGTGTAGACAATGACGAACTGATAACCAAAATAAGCGAAAAGTTTGACATACAAATTAATAGAGAAATCGCGAAAATGAGACTTATATTGAAAAGAAGATTGAGTATACAGGAAGTACTCGATATAATCGAAATGGGAATAGAAACAGAGATAAAAGCCAGAGAGCAGAACTGTCACAAACGTTCAGAAAAGAATTCATCGATGAACTTCCTCATAAAAAGAAGCGGTGAAACGCGGCAAAGAATGAATTTTAATGAAAGGAAAAACGACTATAACTATAGAAGTCAAGACAGAAAAGATAATGCGCATAACTATATTAGATATACAAATACCATAGAAAAATGTGTGTTTTGCAACTATAGCAATCACAATTCAATAGATTGTAGAAAAGTACATGATATCAAGAGTAGAAGGGATATATTAATTAGCGATAAGAGATGTTGGATTTGTTTTTCAAAAGAACATAGTTCGTTCAATTGCGGAAAGGAAAAATGCAACAAATGTCAGAGAAATCATCATGTTAGCGTTTGCTTATATGACAAAGAAAAACACGATATAAGTAAAAACAGTTCGGAAAAGAATCATAATCTGACCGGAGCGAACGCTGAACCTTTAAACCAAAATTTTCGGTTTACCCCTCTAACAATACCCAAGGGTTAAAACTTGAGGGAATTTTAAATCTCTTCTTAGAAAGAGCCAAAGTACTAAACAGCAAGAGCTGTACATTTTTTTATTCATTCTGGAAAACTAAAGATAAAAACTTACTAATTCTTTTCGACACATGCTCACAAACATCTTTCATAAAGGAAGATACATCTAAAACGTTGAAATTAATCATCATGAACGAGAAAGACATCCCTGTAGTAACAATCGGAGATAAAGGAAAAGATATACATATTAAAGAAGTAATTTGGGATATAGAGGAAATGAATGAAAGCTTAAAGATACTAGCAATAGAAAAGATAACGGATAAACTATCGATCCCTTACAGGGATAACGAAGAAATCGATTTAATAAGAGGTCACGCCAGAAACCCATCAAACTTCATAATGGAATCTGGGTTAATAGAGCCTGATGTGCTCATTGGAATGGATCATTTCTGGAAATTCTTCGGAAATAAAATAGAGTCTATAGACATAAATGACAGTTTGAAAATAATCCCCTCAAAATTAAACCCAGCTATTAGTAACATCATACCTGAATCATTTTCTCCATACCATGAAATGAATGAGAACATAGAGCTTAACTGTTTCCTCATCGGGACAAAGCTGAAAGAAGAGCCTAAACAAAAAAGAGAAGTTATACGAGATCAAGAAGATGAGCTAGCTCTGAGAAGTTTTAGAGAATCTGTTCTTGTTAAAGATAACAGAATATCCGTAAGGTTTCCAATGAAAGCCACAGTGCAATCTATAGATAGTAACTTCGGGAAAAGTTTCGGATGTTTAAAAGGAATGTTAAAGACGATGATGAATAAACCAGATATACTAAGAAAATACAACGATACCATCCAAGAACAGATAAATCTAGGAATCCTAGAAGAATGTCCTATGAGCCAACACCCTTTCTTAACTTACTACATCCCACACCATTACGTATTAAAGATGACAAGCGCAACAACAAAATTAAGAATCGTGTTGAACGCATCCAGTAAAAAGAAAAATGAAAAATCACTCAACGATATTTTATATCAAGGTCCTAAACTAATACCTAATGTTTTTGGGATGTTATTGCGATTACGCATGTGCTCTACATTCATAATGGGAGACGTGGAGAAAGCTTTTCACCAAATAGAACTGAATGAAAAAGATAGGGATCTCACAAGAATGCTATGGGTAAAGAATCTGAATAAAGAAGCGAAAGGGACGAATCTTATTCACCTACGTTTCACAAGGATTCCCTTTGGAGTCAACTGTTCACCCTTCCTTCTAGGAGCTAGCATCAATCAGTTCTTAGAACAGCAGAAAGAGGAGATATACAAAAACTTAAGGAGAAACATTTATGTAGATAATTTAATCATAAGCATTGGCCCATCTGAAGATGCGTTAAGCATGTACACAAATATTAAACAACTGTTCAAAAAGATTGGCATGAATATTAGAGAGTTCTTCACAAATCAAGAAACAGCCATGAAGGAGATACCATCCAGTGATAAAATTAAGGAACAACAGTTCAAAATACTGGGAATGAGTTATTCCAAGAAGTCTGACCAGTTCATTCTTAGCTTACCAAGATTTATGGAACCAGTAATCACTAAAAGAACAGTTTTGAGATTTATGAATTCTATTTTCGACCCACTCGGATTTTCCTCACCTTTATTAGTAAAAATGAAACTATTCCTTAAAAAAGTCTGGGAGAACAGTTACGAGTGGGACAAGGAACTCAAGTTAGAATTGAAAGAGGAATGGAAAAATTTGACAAAGAATTTGGAAGGAAAAGAATTATGTTTCAACAGAAATATAATGTCAGATAAGTATGACTCAGTCGAGTTATTGCTTTTCACCGATGCGTCCAAGGAAGTCATGGCATCAGTAGCTTACTTAGGTTTTATAGCAGGAGGAAAAATAGAATCTATAGAGTTCTTATGTGCAAAAAACACAACAATGATAGAAGGGTCCATACCCATGAAAGAATTATCAGCCATGCTATTTGGAATTCAGATGATAAAGGATGTTATATCAGAAAGCGATATACCAATCCATAAAGTTAAAGCATTTTCTGATTCTCAAGTTATATTATGTTGGATCAAAAAAAAACCCAATAAAGAGAGTTTACATCAGAAATAGGTTGGATAAGATAAAAAAGATAGAGGAAGGTCTCGGGAACGTTAAAATCGAATATTTCTATGTTAATACAAAGAAAAACCCAGCCGACTTACCTACAAGAGGTGTAACACTAATCGATAATCTATATGAAGAGTGGATAAAGGGTCCATGTTGGATGAAGAATGAATTAGAAAGAAAGCTATATACAAAACCAATAGAAGAATTAATGAAGACCGAAGAGAGTGATATAGACAGAAGTATCATCAATTTACTCATATCCCCTAATTTAACACCTCAAGTTTCATCGGATTTAGATTTCCTTGCTCAAAGATATTCAAGTTTTCCTAAATTTATTAAAATCGTGAGAAGAATCATGCTATTTGCTACCAAAACACAAAAACCTCGAGAGAATATCAAGGATAAACTTAAAGATCGATTTGTAAAGTCACAGACTGTAGCTGAACAGTATAAAATTTGCGAATTAATGATAATTAAAGTTCATCAAGAACAAAACACAAATAAAATAGAAAATAGAAAATATAAAGATCTTGATATTGTTAAAGACGAGGAAGGTATTATGAGAGTTAGAGGGAGGCTAGGATTGAAACAGGAGATACCTAATAGAAAGAATCAGTTTCCTATCCTTTTATTCGGCAATAAGTTACTTACGAATCTCCTCCTGAGTTACCTCCATGAACTCTCTCTGCACGCACCAAAAACAACCTTAATAAGCTTGATAAGGAAAGATTTTTTCATTATAAAAGTAAAAAGAGTAGTAAATAACGTGATCGCTAGATGTGTTAAATGTAAAAAGATTAACAATCGTCCGTATCGTTATCCAGAGTTTCCTCAATTACCTAAAGAAAGAATTATGAAGGCAAAACCTTTCGAAAACATCGGTATGGATTATGCGGGTCCACTAATTGTTAAAGAGAATGGATGTGATAAGAAAGTTTGGATCACGTTAATAACTTGTGTATGTACTCGGTCAATATATTTGGATGTCGCCATCGATTGTTCAAGCAAAGAACTCATGAGAATTTTAAGAATATTTTTTGCTAGGAAAAGAGTTCCGTCTACAGTAATTTCGGACAATGGGAGTCAATTTCTCAAAACAGATCAGTTACTACAAAACTTTTTGAATGACAAGAGTATCAAATGGAAAAAAATAACTCCTTACTCTCCGTGGAAAGGGGGTTTTTATGAAAGATTAGTCGGCATAACAAAAAAGTATTTGGTAAAGATTCTTGAACAGAAGAAGATCACGCTGGTAGAATTAAATACAGTTATACCTGAAATTGAAAATATGATAAATAATAGGCCGATAGCCGATATAGATAATGAATTTGATACAATAATAACACCCAAAAGCTTAGAGATATTCCATCCCGATAATGTGATTAATTGCTTTGACGGTTACCAAGAAAAAAGCTTCATTCAATCTAAAGATGATATAAGGAGATGGATGGTTAATTGTAATGACGCTCTAAAACATATTTGGGATTTATGGAGTGATAAATATATTGAAGAGTTAAGAGCTAAACACGAGATGGGCTGTGTTAGTAATCAATGGTCGAAAACAGAGCCTAAAGTAGGCGAAATCGTGCTTTGCAAAGAAAGCAATGTCAAAAGATATAAGTGGCCTATGGCTAGGATCGAAGCTATCATAACTTCACCTGACGGAAAGATAAGATCCGTACAAATTAAAAACACAGAAGGTCATCTTCTCTTACGTTCTATAAACCATTTGATCCCATTAGAAATTAACGAAGGAGATCATTCAAACGAGGTGATACACAAGGAAGAACTCATGAAAGACAATCACATTTTCGACGACTCAGTCGAACTGAAGTACGAATCTGGGGTTGATATTCTAACTCACCCCATAAAAAGATCAAAAATCCATAATCTGAGACCTATTCAAAAGATCGATTATGCTCCTTTTTTGTAAAACACCTAATAGAATATACTGAATGTGAAAAAACGATTTATTTATATTCGAACCAAAAAAAAAAAAAAAAAAAAAAAAAAAAGGGGTGGGGGAGAGACGTGAAGCCACATATGACGTGACTCACGTAGATACATCAACACCTATTTATATTGAAATGCCCTCTTAAAGAAATGAATGATACCTAAAATTTCTCACATTTAGATCAGACTCCGGTGGTGGTGGAATGTTCCGCACAACGCGGATAACATCCGTGACGAAGAGACGCCACGTGTCACGGCTCTCACGTGAAAACTCCGTGACGTACTCAATTACCAGTTTTTCCGACATACATTTGACCGAACCGGTCGTATCTTATATATAAAGAAATAAATTGTTGAACTTATACCTATTGTTCCTTCATTGACAGGACAAAAATTGGTGCATCGGCCGGGAATCGAACCCGGGTCGCCCGCGTGGCGCGTGGAATTTTAAATCTCTTCTTAGAAAGAGCCAAAGTACTAAACAGCAAGAGCTGTACATTTTTTTATTCATTCTGGAAAACTAAAGATAAAAACTTACTAATTCTTTTCGACACATGCTCACAAACATCTTTCATAAAGGAAGATACATCTAAAACGTTGAAATTAATCATCATGAACGAGAAAGACATCCCTGTAGTAACAATCGGAGATAAAGGAAAAGATATACATATTAAAGAAGTAATTTGGGATATAGAGGAAATGAATGAAAGCTTAAAGATACTAGCAATAGAAAAGATAACGGATAAACTATCGATCCCTTACAGGGATAACGAAGAAATCGATTTAATAAGAGGTCACGCCAGAAACCCATCAAACTTCATAATGGAATCTGGGTTAATAGAGCCTGATGTGCTCATTGGAATGGATCATTTCTGGAAATTCTTCGGAAATAAAATAGAGTCTATAGACATAAATGACAGTTTGAAAATAATCCCCTCAAAATTAAACCCAGCTATTAGTAACATCATACCTGAATCATTTTCTCCATACCATGAAATGAATGAGAACATAGAGCTTAACTGTTTCCTCATCGGGACAAAGCTGAAAGAAGAGCCTAAACAAAAAAGAGAAGTTATACGAGATCAAGAAGATGAGCTAGCTCTGAGAAGTTTTAGAGAATCTGTTCTTGTTAAAGATAACAGAATATCCGTAAGGTTTCCAATGAAAGCCACAGTGCAATCTATAGATAGTAACTTCGGGAAAAGTTTCGGATGTTTAAAAGGAATGTTAAAGACGATGATGAATAAACCAGATATACTAAGAAAATACAACGATACCATCCAAGAACAGATAAATCTAGGAATCCTAGAAGAATGTCCTATGAGCCAACACCCTTTCTTAACTTACTACATCCCACACCATTACGTATTAAAGATGACAAGCGCAACAACAAAATTAAGAATCGTGTTGAACGCATCCAGTAAAAAGAAAAATGAAAAATCACTCAACGATATTTTATATCAAGGTCCTAAACTAATACCTAATGTTTTTGGGATGTTATTGCGATTACGCATGTGCTCTACATTCATAATGGGAGACGTGGAGAAAGCTTTTCACCAAATAGAACTGAATGAAAAAGATAGGGATCTCACAAGAATGCTATGGGTAAAGAATCTGAATAAAGAAGCGAAAGGGACGAATCTTATTCACCTACGTTTCACAAGGATTCCCTTTG
This sequence comes from Auanema freiburgensis, assembly GCA_030370435.1. NCBI lineage: Eukaryota > Metazoa > Nematoda > Chromadorea > Rhabditida > Rhabditidae > Auanema > Auanema freiburgense. The sequence continues at coordinate 11,888,508 of CM059366.1, read as the reverse complement.
GAGTCAACTGTTCACCCTTCCTTCTAGGAGCTAGCATCAATCAGTTCTTAGAACAGCAGAAAGAGGAGATATACAAAAACTTAAGGAGAAACATTTATGTAGATAATTTAATCATAAGCATTGGCCCATCTGAAGATGCGTTAAGCATGTACACAAATATTAAACAACTGTTCAAAAAGATTGGCATGAATATTAGAGAGTTCTTCACAAATCAAGAAACAGCCATGAAGGAGATACCATCCAGTGATAAAATTAAGGAACAACAGTTCAAAATACTGGGAATGAGTTATTCCAAGAAGTCTGACCAGTTCATTCTTAGCTTACCAAGATTTATGGAACCAGTAATCACTAAAAGAACAGTTTTGAGATTTATGAATTCTATTTTCGACCCACTCGGATTTTCCTCACCTTTATTAGTAAAAATGAAACTATTCCTTAAAAAAGTCTGGGAGAACAGTTACGAGTGGGACAAGGAACTCAAGTTAGAATTGAAAGAGGAATGGAAAAATTTGACAAAGAATTTGGAAGGAAAAGAATTATGTTTCAACAGAAATATAATGTCAGATAAGTATGACTCAGTCGAGTTATTGCTTTTCACCGATGCGTCCAAGGAAGTCATGGCATCAGTAGCTTACTTAGGTTTTATAGCAGGAGGAAAAATAGAATCTATAGAGTTCTTATGTGCAAAAAACACAACAATGATAGAAGGGTCCATACCCATGAAAGAATTATCAGCCATGCTATTTGGAATTCAGATGATAAAGGATGTTATATCAGAAAGCGATATACCAATCCATAAAGTTAAAGCATTTTCTGATTCTCAAGTTATATTATGTTGGATCAAAAAAAAACCCAATAAAGAGAGTTTACATCAGAAATAGGTTGGATAAGATAAAAAAGATAGAGGAAGGTCTCGGGAACGTTAAAATCGAATATTTCTATGTTAATACAAAGAAAAACCCAGCCGACTTACCTACAAGAGGTGTAACACTAATCGATAATCTATATGAAGAGTGGATAAAGGGTCCATGTTGGATGAAGAATGAATTAGAAAGAAAGCTATATACAAAACCAATAGAAGAATTAATGAAGACCGAAGAGAGTGATATAGACAGAAGTATCATCAATTTACTCATATCCCCTAATTTAACACCTCAAGTTTCATCGGATTTAGATTTCCTTGCTCAAAGATATTCAAGTTTTCCTAAATTTATTAAAATCGTGAGAAGAATCATGCTATTTGCTACCAAAACACAAAAACCTCGAGAGAATATCAAGGATAAACTTAAAGATCGATTTGTAAAGTCACAGACTGTAGCTGAACAGTATAAAATTTGCGAATTAATGATAATTAAAGTTCATCAAGAACAAAACACAAATAAAATAGAAAATAGAAAATATAAAGATCTTGATATTGTTAAAGACGAGGAAGGTATTATGAGAGTTAGAGGGAGGCTAGGATTGAAACAGGAGATACCTAATAGAAAGAATCAGTTTCCTATCCTTTTATTCGGCAATAAGTTACTTACGAATCTCCTCCTGAGTTACCTCCATGAACTCTCTCTGCACGCACCAAAAACAACCTTAATAAGCTTGATAAGGAAAGATTTTTTCATTATAAAAGTAAAAAGAGTAGTAAATAACGTGATCGCTAGATGTGTTAAATGTAAAAAGATTAACAATCGTCCGTATCGTTATCCAGAGTTTCCTCAATTACCTAAAGAAAGAATTATGAAGGCAAAACCTTTCGAAAACATCGGTATGGATTATGCGGGTCCACTAATTGTTAAAGAGAATGGATGTGATAAGAAAGTTTGGATCACGTTAATAACTTGTGTATGTACTCGGTCAATATATTTGGATGTCGCCATCGATTGTTCAAGCAAAGAACTCATGAGAATTTTAAGAATATTTTTTGCTAGGAAAAGAGTTCCGTCTACAGTAATTTCGGACAATGGGAGTCAATTTCTCAAAACAGATCAGTTACTACAAAACTTTTTGAATGACAAGAGTATCAAATGGAAAAAAATAACTCCTTACTCTCCGTGGAAAGGGGGTTTTTATGAAAGATTAGTCGGCATAACAAAAAAGTATTTGGTAAAGATTCTTGAACAGAAGAAGATCACGCTGGTAGAATTAAATACAGTTATACCTGAAATTGAAAATATGATAAATAATAGGCCGATAGCCGATATAGATAATGAATTTGATACAATAATAACACCCAAAAGCTTAGAGATATTCCATCCCGATAATGTGATTAATTGCTTTGACGGTTACCAAGAAAAAAGCTTCATTCAATCTAAAGATGATATAAGGAGATGGATGGTTAATTGTAATGACGCTCTAAAACATATTTGGGATTTATGGAGTGATAAATATATTGAAGAGTTAAGAGCTAAACACGAGATGGGCTGTGTTAGTAATCAATGGTCGAAAACAGAGCCTAAAGTAGGCGAAATCGTGCTTTGCAAAGAAAGCAATGTCAAAAGATATAAGTGGCCTATGGCTAGGATCGAAGCTATCATAACTTCACCTGACGGAAAGATAAGATCCGTACAAATTAAAAACACAGAAGGTCATCTTCTCTTACGTTCTATAAACCATTTGATCCCATTAGAAATTAACGAAGGAGATCATTCAAACGAGGTGATACACAAGGAAGAACTCATGAAAGACAATCACATTTTCGACGACTCAGTCGAACTGAAGTACGAATCTGGGGTTGATATTCTAACTCACCCCATAAAAAGATCAAAAATCCATAATCTGAGACCTATTCAAAAGATCGATTATGCTCCTTTTTTGTAAAACACCTAATAGAATATACTGAATGTGAAAAAACGATTTATTTATATTCGAACCAAAAAAAAAAAAAAAAAAAAAAAAAAGGGGTGGGGGAGAGACGTGAAGCCACATATGACGTGACTCACGTAGATACATCAACACCTATTTATATTGAAATGCCCTCTTAAAGAAATGAATGATACCTAAAATTTCTCACATTTAGATCAGACTCCGGTGGTGGTGGAATGTTCCGCACAACGCGGATAACATCCGTGACGAAGAGACGCCACGTGTCACGGCTCTCACGTGAAAACTCCGTGACGTACTCAATTACCAGTTTTTCCGACATACATTTGACCGAACCGGTCGTATCTTATATATAAAGAAATAAATTGTTGAACTTATACCTATTGTTCCTTCATTGACAGGACAAAAATTGGTGCATCGGCCGGGAATCGAACCCGGGTCGCCCGCGTGGCGCGTGGAATTTTAAATCTCTTCTTAGAAAGAGCCAAAGTACTAAACAGCAAGAGCTGTACATTTTTTTATTCATTCTGGAAAACTAAAGATAAAAACTTACTAATTCTTTTCGACACATGCTCACAAACATCTTTCATAAAGGAAGATACATCTAAAACGTTGAAATTAATCATCATGAACGAGAAAGACATCCCTGTAGTAACAATCGGAGATAAAGGAAAAGATATACATATTAAAGAAGTAATTTGGGATATAGAGGAAATGAATGAAAGCTTAAAGATACTAGCAATAGAAAAGATAACGGATAAACTATCGATCCCTTACAGGGATAACGAAGAAATCGATTTAATAAGAGGTCACGCCAGAAACCCATCAAACTTCATAATGGAATCTGGGTTAATAGAGCCTGATGTGCTCATTGGAATGGATCATTTCTGGAAATTCTTCGGAAATAAAATAGAGTCTATAGACATAAATGACAGTTTGAAAATAATCCCCTCAAAATTAAACCCAGCTATTAGTAACATCATACCTGAATCATTTTCTCCATACCATGAAATGAATGAGAACATAGAGCTTAACTGTTTCCTCATCGGGACAAAGCTGAAAGAAGAGCCTAAACAAAAAAGAGAAGTTATACGAGATCAAGAAGATGAGCTAGCTCTGAGAAGTTTTAGAGAATCTGTTCTTGTTAAAGATAACAGAATATCCGTAAGGTTTCCAATGAAAGCCACAGTGCAATCTATAGATAGTAACTTCGGGAAAAGTTTCGGATGTTTAAAAGGAATGTTAAAGACGATGATGAATAAACCAGATATACTAAGAAAATACAACGATACCATCCAAGAACAGATAAATCTAGGAATCCTAGAAGAATGTCCTATGAGCCAACACCCTTTCTTAACTTACTACATCCCACACCATTACGTATTAAAGATGACAAGCGCAACAACAAAATTAAGAATCGTGTTGAACGCATCCAGTAAAAAGAAAAATGAAAAATCACTCAACGATATTTTATATCAAGGTCCTAAACTAATACCTAATGTTTTTGGGATGTTATTGCGATTACGCATGTGCTCTACATTCATAATGGGAGACGTGGAGAAAGCTTTTCACCAAATAGAACTGAATGAAAAAGATAGGGATCTCACAAGAATGCTATGGGTAAAGAATCTGAATAAAGAAGCGAAAGGGACGAATCTTATTCACCTACGTTTCACAAGGATTCCCTTTGGAGTCAACTGTTCACCCTTCCTTCTAGGAGCTAGCATCAATCAGTTCTTAGAACAGCAGAAAGAGGAGATATACAAAAACTTAAGGAGAAACATTTATGTAGATAATTTAATCATAAGCATTGGCCCATCTGAAGATGCGTTAAGCATGTACACAAATATTAAACAACTGTTCAAAAAGATTGGCATGAATATTAGAGAGTTCTTCACAAATCAAGAAACAGCCATGAAGGAGATACCATCCAGTGATAAAATTAAGGAACAACAGTTCAAAATACTGGGAATGAGTTATTCCAAGAAGTCTGACCAGTTCATTCTTAGCTTACCAAGATTTATGGAACCAGTAATCACTAAAAGAACAGTTTTGAGATTTATGAATTCTATTTTCGACCCACTCGGATTTTCCTCACCTTTATTAGTAAAAATGAAACTATTCCTTAAAAAAGTCTGGGAGAACAGTTACGAGTGGGACAAGGAACTCAAGTTAGAATTGAAAGAGGAATGGAAAAATTTGACAAAGAATTTGGAAGGAAAAGAATTATGTTTCAACAGAAATATAATGTCAGATAAGTATGACTCAGTCGAGTTATTGCTTTTCACCGATGCGTCCAAGGAAGTCATGGCATCAGTAGCTTACTTAGGTTTTATAGCAGGAGGAAAAATAGAATCTATAGAGTTCTTATGTGCAAAAAACACAACAATGATAGAAGGGTCCATACCCATGAAAGAATTATCAGCCATGCTATTTGGAATTCAGATGATAAAGGATGTTATATCAGAAAGCGATATACCAATCCATAAAGTTAAAGCATTTTCTGATTCTCAAGTTATATTATGTTGGATCAAAAAAAAACCCAATAAAGAGAGTTTACATCAGAAATAGGTTGGATAAGATAAAAAAGATAGAGGAAGGTCTCGGGAACGTTAAAATCGAATATTTCTATGTTAATACAAAGAAAAACCCAGCCGACTTACCTACAAGAGGTGTAACACTAATCGATAATCTATATGAAGAGTGGATAAAGGGTCCATGTTGGATGAAGAATGAATTAGAAAGAAAGCTATATACAAAACCAATAGAAAAATTAATGAAGACCGAAGAGAGTGATATAGACAGAAGTATCATCAATTTACTCATATCCCCTAATTTAACACCTCAAGTTTCATCGGATTTAGATTTCCTTGCTCAAAGATATTCAAGTTTTCCTAAATTTATTAAAATCGTGAGAAGAATCATGCTATTTGCTACCAAAACACAAAAACCTCGAGAGAATATCAAGGATAAACTTAAAGATCGATTTGTAAAGTCACAGACTGTAGCTGAACAGTATAAAATTTGCGAATTAATGATAATTAAAGTTCATCAAGAACAAAACACAAATAAAATAGAAAATAGAAAATATAAAGATCTTGATATTGTTAAAGACGAGGAAGGTATTATGAGAGTTAGAGGGAGGCTAGGATTGAAACAGGAGATACCTAATAGAAAGAATCAGTTTCCTATCCTTTTATTCGGCAATAAGTTACTTACGAATCTCCTCCTGAGTTACCTCCATGAACTCTCTCTGCACGCACCAAAAACAACCTTAATAAGCTTGATAAGGAAAGATTTTTTCATTATAAAAGTAAAAAGAGTAGTAAATAACGTGATCGCTAGATGTGTTAAATGTAAAAAGATTAACAATCGTCCGTATCGTTATCCAGAGTTTCCTCAATTACCTAAAGAAAGAATTATGAAGGCAAAACCTTTCGAAAACATCGGTATGGATTATGCGGGTCCACTAATTGTTAAAGAGAATGGATGTGATAAGAAAGTTTGGATCACGTTAATAACTTGTGTATGTACTCGGTCAATATATTTGGATGTCGCCATCGATTGTTCAAGCAAAGAACTCATGAGAATTTTAAGAATATTTTTTGCTAGGAAAAGAGTTCCGTCTACAGTAATTTCGGACAATGGGAGTCAATTTCTCAAAACAGATCAGTTACTACAAAACTTTTTGAATGACAAGAGTATCAAATGGAAAAAAATAACTCCTTACTCTCCGTGGAAAGGGGGTTTTTATGAAAGATTAGTCGGCATAACAAAAAAGTATTTGGTAAAGATTCTTGAACAGAAGAAGATCACGCTGGTAGAATTAAATACAGTTATACCTGAAATTGAAAATATGATAAATAATAGGCCGATAGCCGATATAGATAATGAATTTGATACAATAATAACACCCAAAAGCTTAGAGATATTCCATCCCGATAATGTGATTAATTGCTTTGACGGTTACCAAGAAAAAAGCTTCATTCAATCTAAAGATGATATAAGGAGATGGATGGTTAATTGTAATGACGCTCTAAAACATATTTGGGATTTATGGAGTGATAAATATATTGAAGAGTTAAGAGCTAAACACGAGATGGGCTGTGTTAGTAATCAATGGTCGAAAACAGAGCCTAAAGTAGGCGAAATCGTGCTTTGCAAAGAAAGCAATGTCAAAAGATATAAGTGGCCTATGGCTAGGATCGAAGCTATCATAACTTCACCTGACGGAAAGATAAGATCCGTACAAATTAAAAACACAGAAGGTCATCTTCTCTTACGTTCTATAAACCATTTGATCCCATTAGAAATTAACGAAGGAGATCATTCAAACGAGGTGATACACAAGGAAGAACTCATGAAAGACAATCACATTTTCGACGACTCAGTCGAACTGAAGTACGAATCTGGGGTTGATATTCTAACTCACCCCATAAAAAGATCAAAAATCCATAATCTGAGACCTATTCAAAAGATCGATTATGCTCCTTTTTTGTAAAACACCTAATAGAATATACTGAATGTGAAAAAACGATTTATTTATATTCGAACCAAAAAAAAAAAAAAAAAAAAAAAAAAAGGGGTGGGGGAGAGACGTGAAGCCACATATGACGTGACTCACGTAGATACATCAACACCTATTTATATTGAAATGCCCTCTTAAAGAAATGAATGATACCTAAAATTTCTCACATTTAGATCAGACTCCGGTGGTGGTGGAATGTTCCGCACAACGCGGATAACATCCGTGACGAAGAGACGCCACGTGTCACGGCTCTCACGTGAAAACTCCGTGACGTACTCAATTACCAGTTTTTCCGACATACATTTGACCGAACCGGTCGTATCTTATATATAAAGAAATAAATTGTTGAACTTATACCTATTGTTCCTTCATTGACAGGACACAGCTGGAGCAAAATTTTTCACGACATTTGACTTAGTGTCTGGATTTTTCCAAATCCCACTTAACAAAAGTGACCGACACTTGACAGCATTTGTAACACCTTCAGGAGTTTATCACTACTGTAGAATGCCAATGGGGTTATGTGGGGCACCACATACATTCCAAACAGCAGTACGCTACCTACAGTCCAAAGTTAAATGCAAACTATTTGTATATCTGGATGATTTACTCATAATATCTAACACTCGTGAACAGCATCTCAACGATATAGCTGAAGTACTTCATGTCATTTCTGACTTTGGTTTAAAAATTAAGCTATCGAAATGCACGTTTGCGAGTAAGGAAGTTAAATTTCTTGGGATAATAGTTGGCAGAGACGGAGTTAAGACTGATCCTAAAAAGGTCGAAGCCATTAACAACTTCCCCACTCCAAAAGATGTCAATGCTCTCCGTTCCTTCTTAGGAATGACCAATTATTTCCGACGTTTTATTCGGAACTATGCTGAACTTTCTGCGCCACTGTATGACCTTTTAAAAGGAACAATTAACTGGTGCTGGGAAGAATGTCATCAACAGTGTGTCGACAACCTCAAAACGGTGTTAACCACAGCTCCAGTTCTCAAACCACCTTGCGGAGACAAGCCTTTTATCATAGAAAGTGACGCGAGTAACATAGCACTAGGATCTGTTCTATTACAACATTACCCAGATAACTCACAACCACATCCGATAGCATTTGCTTCGCGAAAACTCGCAGGAGCGGAACGTAGATATCCACCAATCGAAATTGAAGCATTGGGCATAGCCTTTGCTCTACAACAGTTTCGCACATACGTCTTAGGATCAAAAACTTTAGTCATTACTGACCATAGACCTCTCACCAGCCTTATGAAACGACGAGACCTTATTGGTCGTCTTGCAAAGTTTCAGCTAATAATACAGGAGTATGATATAGAGATACAATACCGCCCCGGTAAAGAGAATAGTGTACCAGATGCACTATCAAGATACATTGGCAACGAAGTGAATCATCCGAAGACTCCGAAAAAGAAAAATAACACGTCATACATCAATAGCATCATGCCAGTAAAAGAGCTGACAATGATCGATCTGGTGAAGCATTCTAACATTGCAAACATCCAGACAAAGAGCAGATGGATCTGTGACACGATACAAGAATTCTCTAAGTCTATCGAGAATAGACAAAAATCAGTAACTGACAGATATACGGTGATAAAAGGAGTTTTATTCACCAAACCAACTTTGAAATCTCCCAATCCCAAAGTAGTTTTACCTAATGATTCAGAATTTACAAAAACTCTGATAACAGTTTTTCACAAAGATCCTAAGGTTGGAGCTCATTTGGGAATTTTTAAAACAGTGTCAGCTTTGAAAAGAAGATTTCATTGGACAAATATGACGAAAGAGGTTGAATCAGTCCTAAAAACATGTGCTCTATGTGCTTCAAGGAAGATTAATCCGAAAGACAAATATGTACAACCACTGGGATTCTTCGCAGCTCCTAGCAAACCTTTCGATCGAGTCCATGCGGATATTCTAGGCCCACTACCGCTCACAAAGAACAACAACAAGTACATACTTACAATTCAAGACTCTTTCACAAAATGGGCTATTGGTATTCCAGTCTCAAATATCACAACTATCACAACCGTCAAAGCCCTTTTAACGCACTATATTTATATTTTTGGCCCACCACGTACACTTGTCACTGATAATGGTAGTAATTTCACATCGGAGGCGTTTGAAACATTTTGTGAAGCGTTCTGGATTGGTCACGTGAAGACACCTCCATACGAGAAAAACAGCAATGGTCAAATTGAAAGATTGCATCGCACCATTGAAGAATGTCTGACTCATTATGTGAATGATAACCAGAATGATTGGGACATCCATCTCCCAAAAATTATATATAGCCTCAACTGCTTAGACAGCGTTGCAACGAAAGTTAGTCCTTACATCGCACTTTTCGGATGCGATGCTAAATTACCGCTAGACGAAATACTACCAGAAGAAACGAACAAAACGAGGAGAAATCCATCATTCCTCTGGACAGACATTAAACGCCAAATAGAAAAGTGCGGACTTCGTTATAAACATCATTTCGACAAAAGACACAAAACACGGAACCTGTCTATCCATCTTAACGACAAAGTGTTCATCTCAATACCGAACCCCAAAAACAAATTATCTCCCAAATACGAGGGACCATTCGTGGTTGTGGAAGTTGAAGATAATTATATTGCCATACACAACAACAGAAACCAGCTGAAGAAATTCCACAGGAATCGCGTTAAACTGTTTGAAACCACCGATTGACATTCAGAAAGTACACAACTCTTCAAAAAAAAAAAAAAAAAAAAAAAAAAAAAAAAATTTTAAAATTTTCAATGTTTTCAATTCTACGTCAACTTTGCACATCTTTCCTCTTTAATTGTGTTCCTTCACTATTTTTATTTTCGTTTAAACCTCTCTCAATTAGCCTATCTATACTATTTAACATACATGTATTGTTTAACTATTGTACACGACTATGACCAAGTCAGACTCTCTCTCACATTTCTTACATAATAATGATGGCTTTTATACCTCTGTACCGACTTTCTGCACGAGATCATTTTTTTTTTCTCTTGATAAACTACGCTCCATCCACTCACACTCATTACTATCACATTGATCAACCTAAAACACAGTCCTATTCCTTTCTTTCACGGACTTTAGGTTATCACGCGGACGTGATATATTCTTGAGGGGGTAGCGTGTAGTATGAGACCTTAGAGCAAACCTCCCTGGAGTATTGCGCAACTCTAATGTACTATAAACACATCATTCAAAGACCAAGTGCAGTCGAGACACAGTATAAAAACCACGAGCACTTTCCACTGAGAGAGAGAACTGAGCTAGGACATTAACCTATCATGTAATAACATTTATCTTTGTTCTTAACTTGTATTAAAACCGTCTAGATGCTACTCTTCCTTATCATTGTCATGATAATAGTTCGTATAATAAAGGCTTTGTAGTAAGCTGTTGTTTGATGCACAATAACCCTATATACTATCTTACTCTAGTATGGAACCCTAGAAGCCAAGATAGTACGGCTCTACCACTGAGCTATATCCCCCACATAATGTAACATCTTGTTTTATACTTTGTTCATGTTTTTCGAGCCTCATAATATAAAATATTTGGAGATATGGGGAATTGAACCCCAGCCCTCTCCCATGCAAAGGGAGCGCTCTACCACTGAGCTATATCCCCCACATAATGTAACATCTTGTTTTATACTTTCTTCATGTTTTTCGAGCCTCTTAATATAAAATGTTTGGAGATATGGGGAATTGAACCCCATCCCTCTCCCATGCTAAGGGAGCGCTCTACCACTGGGCTATATCCCCGCACATAATGTAACATCTTGTTTTATACTTTCTTCATGTTTTTCGAGCCTCATAATATAAAAAGTTTGGAGATATGGGGAATTGAACCCCAGCCCTCTCCCATGCTAAGGGAGCGCTCTACCACTGAGCTATATCCACCACATAATGTAACATCTTGTTTTATACTTTCTTCATGTTTTTCGAGCCTCATAATTTAAAAAGTTTGGAGATATGGGGAATTGAACCCCAGCCCTCTCCCATGCAAAGGGAGCGCTCTACCACTGAGCTATATCCCCCACATAATGTAACATCTTGTTTTATACTTTGTTCATGTTTTTCGAGCCTCATAATATAAAAAGTTTGGAGATATGGGGAATTGAACCCCAGCCCTCTCCCATGCTAAGGGAGCGCTCTACCACTGAGCTATATCCCCCACATAATGTAACATCTTGTTTTATACTTTGTTCATGTTTTTCGAGCCTCATAATATAAAATGTTTGGAGATATGGGGAATTGAACCCCAGCCCTCTCCCATGCTAAGGGAGCGCTCTACCACTGAGCTATATCCCCCACATAACGTAACATCTTGTTTTATACTTTGTTCATGTTTTTCGAGCCTCATAATATAAAAAGTTTGGAGATATGGGGAATCGAACCCCAGCCCTCTCCCATGCTAAGGGAGCGCTCTACCACTGAGCTATATCCTCCACATAATGTAACATCTTGTTTTATACTTTCTTCATGTTTTTAGAGCCTCATAATATAAAAAGTTTGGAGATATGGGGAATTGAACCCCAGCCCTCTCCCATGCTAAGGGAGCGCTCTACCACTGAGCTATATCCCCCACATAATGTAACATCTTGTTTTATACTTTCTTCATGTTTTTAGAGCCTCATAATATAAAATATTTGGAGATATGGGGAATTGAACACCAGCCCTCTCCCATGCTAAGGGAGCGCTCTACCACTGAGCTATATCCCCCACATAACGTAACATCTTGTTTTATACTTTCTTCATGTTTTTCGAGCCTCATAATATAAAATGTTTGGAGATATGGGGAATTGAACCCCAGCCCTCTCCCATGCTAAGGGAGCGCTCTACCACTGAGCTATATCCCCCACATAATGTAACATCTTGTTTTATACTTTCATCATGTTTTTCGAGCCTCATAATATAAAAAGTTTGGAGATATGGGGAATCGAACCCCAGCCCTCTCCCATGCTAAGGGAGCGCTCTACCACTGAGCTATATCCCCCACATAATGTAACATCTTGTTTTATACTTTCATCATGTTTTTCGAGCCTCATAATATAAAAAGTTTGGAGATATGGGGAATCGAACCCCAGCCCTCTCCCATGCTAAGGGAGCGCTCTACCACTGAGCTATATCCTCCACATAATGTAACATCTTGTTTTATACTTTCTTCATGTTTTTAGAGCCTCATAATATAAAAAGTTTGGAGATATGGGGAATTGAACCCCAGCCCTCTCCCATGCTAAGGGAGCGCTCTACCACTGAGCTATATCCCCCACATAATGTAACATCTTGTTTTATACTTTCTTCATGTTTTTCGAGACTCATAATATAAAATGTTTGGAGATATGGGGAATTGAACCCCAGCCCTCTCCCATGCTAAGGGAGCGCTCTACCACTGAGCTATATCCCCCACATAATGTAACATCTTGTTTTATACTTTCTTCATGTTTTTCGAGCCTCATAATATAAAAAGTTTGGAGATATGGGGAATTGAACCCCAGCCCTCTCCCATGCTAAGGGAGCGCTCTACCACTGAGCTATATCCCCCACATAATGTAACATCTTGTTTTATACTTTCTTCATGTTTTTAGAGCCTCATAATATAAAAAGTTTGGAGATATGGGGAATTGAACCCCAGCCCTCTCCCATGCTAAGGGAGCGCTCTACCACTGAGCTATATCCCCCACATAATGTAACATCTTGTTTTATACTTTCTTCATGTTTTTCGAGACTCATAATATAAAATGTTTGGAGATATGGGGAATTGAACCCCAGCCCTCTCCCATGCTAAGGGAGCGCTCTACCACTGAGCTATATCCCCCACATAATGTAACATCTTGTTTTATACTTTCTTCATGTTTTTCGAGCCTCATAATATAAAAAGTTTGGAGATATGGGGAATTGAACCCCAGCCCTCTCCCATGCTAAGGGAGCGCTCTACCACTGAGCTATATCCCCCACATAATGTAACATCTTGTTTTATACTTTCTTCATGTTTTTCGAGCCTCATAATTTAAAAAGTTTGGAGATATGGGGAATTGAACCCCAGCCCTCTCCCATGCTAAGGGAGCGCTCTACCACTGAGCTACATCCCCCACATAATGTAACATCTTGTTTTATACTTTCTTCATGTTTTTCGAGCCTCATAATTTAAAAAGTTTGGAGATATGGGGAATTGAACCCCAGCCCTCTCCCATGCTAAGGGAGCGCTCTACCACTGAGCTATATCCCCCACATAATGTAACATCTTGTTTTATACTTTGTTCATGTTTTTCGAGCCTCATAATATAAAATATTTGGAGATTTGGGGAATTGAACACCAGCCCTCTCCCATGCTAAGGGAGCGCTCTACCACTGAGCTATATCCCCCACATAATGTAACATCTTGTTTTATACTTTCATCATGTTTTTCGAGCCTCATAATATAAAAAGTTTGGAGATATGGGGAAATGAACCCCAGCCCTCTCCCATGCTAAGGGAGCGCTCTACCACTGAGCTGTATCCCCCACATAACGTAACATCTTGTTTTATACTTTCTTCATGTTTTTCGAGCCTCATAATATAAAATGTTTGGAGATATGGGGAATTGAACCCCAGCCCTCTCCCATGCTAAGGGAGCGCTCTACCACTGAGCTATATCCCCCACATAACGTAACATCTTGTTTTATACTTTGTTCATGTTTTTCGAGCCTCATAATATAAAATATTTGGAGATATGGGGAATTGAACACCAGCCCTCTCCCATGCTAAGGGAGCGCTCTACCACTGAGCTATATCCCCCACATAACGTAACATCTTGTTTTATACTTTGTTCATGTTTTTCGAGCCTCATAATATAAAATGTTTGGAGATATGGGGAATTGAACCCCAGCCCTCTCCCATGCTAAGGGAGCGCTCTACCACTGAGCTATATCCCCCACATATTGTAACATCTTGTTTTATACTTTGTTCATGTTTTTCGAGCCTCATGATATAAAATATTTGGAGATATGGGGAATTGAACACCAGCCCTCTCCCATGCTAAGGGAGCGCTCTACCACTGAGCTATATCCCCCACATAACGTAACATCTTGTTTTATACTTTCTTCATGTTTTTCGAGCCTCATAATATAAAATGTTTGGAGATATGGGGAATTGAACCCCAGCCCTCTCCCATGCTAAGGGAGCGCTCTACCACTGAGCTATATCCCCCACATAATGTAACATCTTGTTTTATACTTTCATCATGTTTTTCGAGCCTCATAATATAAAAAGTTTGGAGATATGGGGAATCGAACCCCAGCCCTCTCCCATGCTAAGGGAGCGCTCTACCACTGAGCTATATCCTCCACATAATGTAACATCTTGTTTTATACTTTCTTCATGTTTTTAGAGCCTCATAATATAAAAAGTTTGGAGATATGGGGAATTGAACCCCAGCCCTCTCCCATGCTAAGGGAGCGCTCTACCACTGAGCTATATCCCCCACATAATGTAACATCTTGTTTTATACTTTCTTCATGTTTTTAGAGCCTCATAATATAAAATATTTGGAGATATGGGGAATTGAACACCAGCCCTCTCCCATGCTAAGGGAGCGCTCTACCACTGAGCTATATCCCCCACATAACGTAACATCTTGTTTTATACTTTCTTCATGTTTTTCGAGCCTCATAATTTAAAATGTTTGGAGATATGGGGAATTGAACCCCAGCCCTCTCCCATGCTAAGGGAGCGCTCTACCACTGAGCTATATCCCCCACATAATGTAACATCTTGTTTTATACTTTCATCATGTTTTTCGAGCCTCATAATATAAAAAGTTTGGAGATATGGGGAATCGAACCCCAGCCCTCTCCCATGCTAAGGGAGCGCTCTACCACTGAGCTATATCCCCCACATAATGTAACATCTTGTTTTATACTTTCATCATGTTTTTCGAGCCTCATAATATAAAAAGTTTGGAGATATGGGGAATCGAACCCCAGCCCTCTCCCATGCTAAGGGAGCGCTCTACCACTGAGCTATATCCTCCACATAATGTAACATCTTGTTTTATACTTTCTTCATGTTTTTAGAGCCTCATAATATAAAAAGTTTGGAGATATGGGGAATTGAACCCCAGCCCTCTCCCATGCTAAGGGAGCGCTCTACCACTGAGCTATATCCCCCACATAATGTAACATCTTGTTTTATACTTTCTTCATGTTTTTCGAGACTCATAATATAAAATGTTTGGAGATATGGGGAATTGAACCCCAGCCCTCTCCCATGCTAAGGGAGCGCTCTACCACTGAGCTATATCCCCCACATAATGTAACATCTTGTTTTATACTTTCTTCATGTTTTTCGAGCCTCATAATATAAAAAGTTTGGAGATATGGGGAATTGAACCCCAGCCCTCTCCCATGCTAAGGGAGCGCTCTACCACTGAGCTATATCCCCCACATAATGTAACATCTTGTTTTATACTTTCTTCATGTTTTTCGAGCCTCATAATTTAAAAAGTTTGGAGATATGGGGAATTGAACCCCAGCCCTCTCCCATGCTAAGGGAGCGCTCTACCACTGAGCTACATCCCCCACATAATGTAACATCTTGTTTTATACTTTCTTCATGTTTTTCGAGCCTCATAATTTAAAAAGTTTGGAGATATGGGGAATTGAACCCCAGCCCTCTCCCATGCTAAGGGAGCGCTCTACCACTGAGCTATATCCCCCACATAATGTAACATCTTGTTTTATACTTTGTTCATGTTTTTCGAGCCTCATAATATAAAATATTTGGAGATTTGGGGAATTGAACACCAGCCCTCTCCCATGCTAAGGGAGCGCTCTACCACTGAGCTATATCCACCACATAATGTAACATCTTGTTTTATACTTTCTTCATGTTTTTCGAGCCTCATAATATAAAATGTTTGGAGATATGGGGAATTGAACCCCAGCCCTCTCCCATGCTAAGGGAGCGCTCTACCACTGAGCTATATCCCCCCACATAATGTAACATCTTGTTTTATACTTTCTTCATGTTTTTCGAGCCTCATAATATAAAAAGTTTGGAGATATGGGGAATTGAACCCCAGCCCTCTCCCATGCAAAGGGAGCGCTCTACCACTGAGCTATATCCCCCACATAATGTAACATCTTGTTTTATACTTTCTTCATGTTTTTCGAGCCTCATAATATAAAAAGTTTGGAGATATGGGGAATTGAACCCCAGCCCTCTCCCATGCTAAGGGAGCGCTCTACCACTGAGCTATATCCCCCACATAATGTAACATCTTGTTTTATACTTTCTTCATGTTTTTAGAGCCTCATAATATAAAAAGTTTGGAGATATGGGGAATTGAACCCCAGCCCTCTCCCATGCTAAGGGAGCGCTCTACCACTGAGCTATATCCCCCACATAATGTAACATCTTGTTTTATACTTTGTTCATGTTTTTCGAGCCTCATAATATAAAAAGTTTGGAGATATGGGGAATTGAACCCCAGCCCTCTCCCATGCAAAGGGAGCGCTCTACCACTGAGCTATATCCCCCACATAATGTAACATCTTGTTTTATACTTTCTTCATGTTTTTCGAGCCTCATAATATAAAAAGTTTGGAGATATGGGGAATTGAACCCCAGCCCTCTCCCATGCAAAGGGAGCGCTCTAGCACTGAGCTATATCCCCCACATAATGTAACATCTTGTTTTATACTTTCTTCATGTTTTTCGAGCCTCATAATATAAAATGTTTGGAGATATGGGGAATTGAACCCCAGCCCTCTCCCATGCTAAGGGAGCGCTCTACCACTGAGCTATATCCCCCACATAATGTAACATCTTGTTTTATACTTTCTTCATGTTTTTCGAGCCTCATAATATAAAAAGTTTGGAGATATGGGGAATTGAACCCCAGCCCTCTCCCATGCTAAGGGAGCGCTCTACCACTGAGCTATATCCCCCACATAATGTAACATCTTGTTTTATACTTTCTTCATGTTTTTCGAGCCTCATAATATAAAATGTTTGGAGATATGGGGAATTGAACCCCAGCCCTCTCCCATGCTAAGGGAGCGCTCTACCACTGAGCTATATCCCCCACATAATGTAACATCTTGTTTTATACTTTCTTCATGTTTTTCGAGCCTCATAATATAAAAAGTTTGGAGATATGGGGAATTGAACCCCAGCCCTCTCCCATGCTAAGGGAGCGCTCTACCACTGAGCTATATCCCCCACATAATGTAACATCTTGTTTTATACTTTCTTCATGTTTTTCAAGCCTCATAATATAAAATGTTTGGAGATATGGGGAATTGAACCCCAGCCCTCTCCCATGCTAAGGGAGCGCTCTACCACTGAGCTATATCCCCCACATAATGTAACATCTTGTTTTATACTTTCTTCATGTTTTTCGAGCCTCATAATATAAAAAGTTTGGAGATATGGCGAATTGAACCCCAGCCCTCTCCCATGCAAAGGGAGCGCTCTACCACTGAGCTATATCCCCCACATAATGTAACATCTTGTTTTATACTTTCTTCATGTTTTTCGAGCCTCATAATATAAAAAGTTTGGAGATATGGGGAATTGAACCCCAGCCCTCTCCCATGCTAAGGGAGCGCTCTACCACTGAGCTATATCCCCCACATAATGTAACATCTTGTTTTATACTTTCTTCATGTTTTTCGAGCCTCATAATATAAAAAGTTTGGAGATATGGGGAATTGAACCCCAGCCCTCTCCCATGCAAAGGGAGCGCTCTACCACTGAGCTATATCCCCCACATAATGTAACATCTTGTTTTATACTTTCTTCATGTTTTTCGAGCCTCATAATATAAAAAGTTTGGAGATATGGGGAATTGAACCCCAGCCCTCTCCCATGCAAAGGGAGCGCTCTAGCACTGAGCTATATCCCCCACATAATGTAACATCTTGTTTTATACTTTCTTCATGTTTTTCGAGCCTCATAATATAAAATGTTTGGAGATATGGGGAATTGAACCCCAGCCCTCTCCCATGCTAAGGGAGCGCTCTACCACTGAGCTATATCCCCCACATAATGTAACATCTTGTTTTATACTTTCTTCATGTTTTTCGAGCCTCATAATATAAAAAGTTTGGAGATATGGGGAATTGAACCCCAGCCCTCTCCCATGCTAAGGGAGCGCTCTACCACTGAGCTATATCCCCCACATAATGTAACATCTTGTTTTATACTTTCTTCATGTTTTTCGAGCCTCATAATATAAAATGTTTGGAGATATGGGGAATTGAACCCCAGCCCTCTCCCATGCTAAGGGAGCGCTCTACCACTGAGCTATATCCCCCACATAATGTAACATCTTGTTTTATACTTTCTTCATGTTTTTCGAGCCTCATAATATAAAAAGTTTGGAGATATGGGGAATTGAACCCCAGCCCTCTCCCATGCTAAGGGAGCGCTCTACCACTGAGCTATATCCCCCACATAATGTAACATCTTGTTTTATACTTTCTTCATGTTTTTCAGCCTCATAATATAAAATGTTTGGAGATATGGGGAATTGAACCCCAGCCCTCTCCCATGCTAAGGGAGCGCTCTACCACTGAGCTATATCCCCCACATAATGTAACATCTTGTTTTATACTTTCTTCATGTTTTTCGAGCCTCATAATATAAAAAGTTTGGAGATATGGCGAATTGAACCCCAGCCCTCTCCCATGCAAAGGGAGCGCTCTACCACTGAGCTATATCCCCCCATAATGTAACATCTTGTTTTATACTTTCTTCATGTTTTTCGAGCCTCATAATATAAAAAGTTTGGAGATATGGGGAATTGAACCCCAGCCCTCTCCCATGCTAAGGGAGCGCTCTACCACTGAGCTATATCCCCCACATAATGTAACATCTTGTTTTATACTTTCTTCATGTTTTTCGAGCCTCATAATATAAAAAGTTTGGAGATATGGGGAATTGAACCCCAGCCCTCTCCCATGCTAAGGGAGCGCTCTACCACTGAGCTATATCCCCCACATAATGTAACATCTTGTTTTATACTTTCTTCATGTTTTTCGAGCCTCATAATATAAAATGTTTGGAGATATGGGGAATTGAACCCCAGCCCTCTCCCATGCTAAGGGAGCGCTCTACCACTGAGCTATATCCCCCACATAATGTAACATCTTGTTTTATACTTTCTTCATGTTTTTCGAGCCTCATAATATAAAAAGTTTGGAGATATGGGGAATTGAACCCCAGCCCTCTCCCATGCAAGGGAGCGCTCTACCACTGAGCTATATCCCCCACATAATGTAACATCTTGTTTTATACTTTCTTCATGTTTTTCGAGCCTCATAATATAAAAAGTTTGGAGATATGGGGAATTGAACCCCAGCCCTCTCCCATGCAAAGGGAGCGCTCTACCACTGAGCTATATCCCCACATAATGTAACATCTTGTTTTATACTTTCTTCATGTTTTTCGAGCCTCATAATATAAAAAGTTTGGAGATATGGGGAATTGAACCCCAGCCCTCTCCCATGCTAAGGGAGCGCTCTACCACTGAGCTATATCCCCCACATAATGTAACATCTTGTTTTATACTTTCTTCATGTTTTTCGAGCCTCATAATATAAAATGTTTGGAGATATGGGGAATTGAACCCCAGCCCTCTCCCATGCTAAGGGAGCGCTCTACCACTGAGCTATATCCCCCACATAATGTAACATCTTGTTTTATACTTTCTTCATGTTTTTCGAGCCTCATAATATAAAAAGTTTGGAGATATGGGGAATTGAACCCCAGCCCTCTCCCATGCTAAGGGAGCGCTCTACCACTGAGCTATATCCCCCACATAATGTAACATCTTGTTTTATACTTTGTTCATGTTTTTCGAGCCTCATAATATAAAAAGTTTGGAGATATGGGGAATTGAACCCCAGCCCTCTCCCATGCAAGGGAGCGCTCTACCACTGAGCTATATCCCCCACATAATGTAACATCTTGTTTTATACTTTCTTCATGTTTTTCGAGCCTCATAATATAAAAAGTTTGGAGATATGGGGAATTGAACCCCAGCCCTCTCCCATGCAAAGGGAGCGCTCTAGCACTGAGCTATATCCCCCACATAATGTAACATCTTGTTTTATACTTTCTTCATGTTTTTCGAGCCTCATAATATAAAATGTTTGGAGATATGGGGAATTGAACCCCAGCCCTCTCCCATGCTAAGGGAGCGCTCTACCACTGAGCTATATCCCCCACATAATGTAACATCTTGTTTTATACTTTCTTCATGTTTTTCGAGCCTCATAATATAAAAAGTTTGGAGATATGGGGAATTGAACCCCAGCCCTCTCCCATGCTAAGGGAGCGCTCTACCACTGAGCTATATCCCCCACATAATGTAACATCTTGTTTTATACTTTCTTCATGTTTTTCGAGCCTCATAATATAAAATGTTTGGAGATATGGGGAATTGAACCCCAGCCCTCTCCCATGCTAAGGGAGCGCTCTACCACTGAGCTATATCCCCCACATAATGTAACATCTTGTTTTATACTTTCTTCATGTTTTTCGAGCCTCATAATATAAAAAGTTTGGAGATATGGGGAATTGAACCCCAGCCCTCTCCCATGCTAAGGGAGCGCTCTACCACTGAGCTATATCCCCCACATAATGTAACATCTTGTTTTATACTTTCTTCATGTTTTTCGAGCCTCATAATATAAAATGTTTGGAGATATGGGGAATTGAACCCCAGCCCTCTCCCATGCTAAGGGAGCGCTCTACCACTGAGCTATATCCCCCACATAATGTAACATCTTGTTTTATACTTTCTTCATGTTTTTCGAGCCTCATAATATAAAAAGTTTGGAGATATGGGGAATTGAACCCCAGCCCTCTCCCATGCAAAGGGAGCGCTCTACCACTGAGCTATATCCCCCACATAATGTAACATCTTGTTTTATACTTTCTTCATGTTTTTCGAGCCTCATAATATAAAAGTTTGGAGATATGGGGAATTGAACCCCAGCCCTCTCCCATGCTAAGGGAGCGCTCTACCACTGAGCTATATCCCCCACATAATGTAACATCTTGTTTTATACTTTCTTCATGTTTTTCGAGCCTCATAATATAAAAGTTTGGAGATATGGGGAATTGAACCCCAGCCCTCTCCCATGCTAAGGGAGCGCTCTACCACTGAGCTATATCCCCCACATAATGTAACATCTTGTTTTATACTTTCTTCATGTTTTTCGAGCCTCATAATATAAAAAGTTTGGAGATATGGGGAATTGAACCCCAGCCCTCTCCCATGCTAAGGGAGCGCTCTACCACTGAGCTATATCCCCCACATAATGTAACATCTTGTTTTATACTTTCTTCATGTTTTTCGAGCCTCATAATATAAAAGTTTGGAGATATGGGGAATTGAACCCCAGCCCTCTCCCATGCTAAGGGAGCGCTCTACCACTGAGCTATATCCCCCACATAATGTAACATCTTGTTTTATACTTTCTTCATGTTTTTCGAGCCTCATAATATAAAAAGTTTGGAGATATGGGGAATTGAACCCCAGCCCTCTCCCATGCAAAGGGAGCGCTCTACCACTGAGCTATATCCCCCACATAATGTAACATCTTGTTTTATACTTTCTTCATGTTTTTCGAGCCTCATAATATAAAATGTTTGGAGATATGGGGAATTGAACCCCAGCCCTCTCCCATGCTAAGGGAGCGCTCTACCACTGAGCTATATCCCCCACATAATGTAACATCTTGTTTTATACTTTCTTCATGTTTTTCGAGCCTCATAATATAAAAAGTTTGGAGATATGGGGAATTGAACCCCAGCCCTCTCCCATGCTAAGGGAGCGCTCTACCACTGAGCTATATCCCCCACATAATGTAACATCTTGTTTTATACTTTCTTCATGTTTTTCGAGCCTCATAATATAAAAAGTTTGGAGATATGGGGAATTGAACCCCAGCCCTCTCCCATGCAAAGGGAGCGCTCTACCACTGAGCTATATCCCCCACATAATGTAACATCTTGTTTTATACTTTCTTCATGTTTTTCGAGCCTCATAATATAAAAGTTTGGAGATATGGGGAATTGAACCCCAGCCCTCTCCCATGCTAAGGGAGCGCTCTACCACTGAGCTATATCCCCCACATAATGTAACATCTTGTTTTATACTTTCTTCATGTTTTTCGAGCCTCATAATATAAAAGTTTGGAGATATGGGGAATTGAACCCCAGCCCTCTCCCATGCTAAGGGAGCGCTCTACCACTGAGCTATATCCCCCACATAATGTAACATCTTGTTTTATACTTTCTTCATGTTTTTCGAGCCTCATAATATAAAAGTTTGGAGATATGGGGAATTGAACCCCAGCCCTCTCCCATGCAAGGGAGCGCTCTACCACTGAGCTATATCCCCCACATAATGTAACATCTTGTTTTATACTTTCTTCATGTTTTTCGAGCCTCATAATATAAAAAGTTTGGAGATATGGGGAATTGAACCCCAGCCCTCTCCCATGCTAAGGGAGCGCTCTACCACTGAGCTATATCCCCCACATAATGTAACATCTTGTTTTATACTTTCTTCATGTTTTTCGAGCCTCATAATATAAAAAGTTTGGAGATATGGGGAATTGAACCCCAGCCCTCTCCCATGCTAAGGGAGCGCTCTACCACTGAGCTATATCCCCCACATAATGTAACATCTTGTTTTATACTTTCTTCATGTTTTTCGAGCCTCATAATATAAAAAGTTTGGAGATATGGGGAATTGAACCCCAGCCCTCTCCCATGCTAAGGGAGCGCTCTACCACTGAGCTATATCCCCCACATAATGTAACATCTTGTTTTATACTTTCTTCATGTTTTTCGAGCCTCATAATATAAAAGTTTGGAGATATGGGGAATTGAACCCCAGCCCTCTCCCATGCTAAGGGAGCGCTCTACCACTGAGCTATATCCCCCACATAATGTAACATCTTGTTTTATACTTTCTTCATGTTTTTCGAGCCTCATAATATAAAAAGTTTGGAGATATGGGGAATTGAACCCCAGCCCTCTCCCATGCTAAGGGAGCGCTCTACCACTGAGCTATATCCCCCACATAATGTAACATCTTGTTTTATACTTTCTTCATGTTTTTCGAGCCTCATAATATAAAAAGTTTGGAGATATGGGGAATTGAACCCCAGCCCTCTCCCATGCTAAGGGAGCGCTCTACCACTGAGCTATATCCCCCACATAATGTAACATCTTGTTTTATACTTTCTTCATGTTTTTCGAGCCTCATAATATAAAAAGTTTGGAGATATGGGGAATTGAACCCCAGCCCTCTCCCATGCTAAGGGAGCGCTCTACCACTGAGCTATATCCCCCACATAATGTAACATCTTGTTTTATACTTTCTTCATGTTTTTCGAGCCTCATAATATAAAAAGTTTGGAGATATGGGGAATTGAACCCCAGCCCTCTCCCATGCAAAGGGAGCGCTCTACCACTGAGCTATATCCCCCACATAATGTAACATCTTGTTTTATACTTTCTTCATGTTTTTCGAGCCTCATAATATAAAAAGTTTGGAGATATGGGGAATTGAACCCCAGCCCTCTCCCATGCTAAGGGAGCGCTCTACCACTGAGCTATATCCCCCACATAATGTAACATCTTGTTTTATACTTTCTTCATGTTTTTCGAGCCTCATAATATAAAAGTTTGGAGATATGGGGAATTGAACCCCAGCCCTCTCCCATGCTAAGGGAGCGCTCTACCACTGAGCTATATCCCCCACATAATGTAACATCTTGTTTTATACTTTCTTCATGTTTTTCGAGCCTCATAATATAAAAAGTTTGGAGATATGGGGAATTGAACCCCAGCCCTCTCCCATGCTAAGGGAGCGCTCTACCACTGAGCTATATCCCCCACATAATGTAACATCTTGTTTTATACTTTCTTCATGTTTTTCGAGCCTCATAATATAAAAGTTTGGAGATATGGGGAATTGAACCCCAGCCCTCTCCCATGCTAAGGGAGCGCTCTACCACTGAGCTATATCCCCCACATAATGTAACATCTTGTTTTATACTTTCTTCATGTTTTTCGAGCCTCATAATATAAAAGTTTGGAGATATGGGGAATTGAACCCCAGCCCTCTCCCATGCTAAGGGAGCGCTCTACCACTGAGCTATATCCCCCACATAATGTAACATCTTGTTTTATACTTTCTTCATGTTTTTCGAGCCTCATAATATAAAAAGTTTGGAGATATGGGGAATTGAACCCCAGCCCTCTCCCATGCAAGGGAGCGCTCTACCACTGAGCTATATCCCCCACATAATGTAACATCTTGTTTTATACTTTCTTCATGTTTTTCGAGCCTCATAATATAAAAAGTTTGGAGATATGGGGAATTGAACCCCAGCCCTCTCCCATGCTAAGGGAGCGCTCTACCACTGAGCTATATCCCCCACATAATGTAACATCTTGTTTTATACTTTCTTCATGTTTTTCGAGCCTCATAATATAAAAGTTTGGAGATATGGGGAATTGAACCCCAGCCCTCTCCCATGCTAAGGGAGCGCTCTACCACTGAGCTATATCCCCCACATAATGTAACATCTTGTTTTATACTTTCTTCATGTTTTTCGAGCCTCATAATATAAAAAGTTTGGAGATATGGGGAATTGAACCCCAGCCCTCTCCCATGCTAAGGGAGCGCTCTACCACTGAGCTATATCCCCCACATAATGTAACATCTTGTTTTATACTTTCTTCATGTTTTTCGAGCCTCATAATATAAAAAGTTTGGAGATATGGGGAATTGAACCCCAGCCCTCTCCCATGCAAAGGGAGCGCTCTACCACTGAGCTATATCCCCCACATAATGTAACATCTTGTTTTATACTTTCTTCATGTTTTTCGAGCCTCATAATATAAAAGTTTGGAGATATGGGGAATTGAACCCCAGCCCTCTCCCATGCTAAGGGAGCGCTCTACCACTGAGCTATATCCCCCACATAATGTAACATCTTGTTTTATACTTTCTTCATGTTTTTCGAGCCTCATAATATAAAAAGTTTGGAGATATGGGGAATTGAACCCCAGCCCTCTCCCATGCTAAGGGAGCGCTCTACCACTGAGCTATATCCCCCACATAATGTAACATCTTGTTTTATACTTTCTTCATGTTTTTCGAGCCTCATAATATAAAAAGTTTGGAGATATGGGGAATTGAACCCCAGCCCTCTCCCATGCTAAGGGAGCGCTCTACCACTGAGCTATATCCCCCACATAATGTAACATCTTGTTTTATACTTTCTTCATGTTTTTCGAGCCTCATAATATAAAAGTTTGGAGATATGGGGAATTGAACCCCAGCCCTCTCCCATGCTAAGGGAGCGCTCTACCACTGAGCTATATCCCCCACATAATGTAACATCTTGTTTTATACTTTCTTCATGTTTTTCGAGCCTCATAATATAAAAAGTTTGGAGATATGGGGAATTGAACCCCAGCCCTCTCCCATGCAAGGGAGCGCTCTACCACTGAGCTATATCCCCCACATAATGTAACATCTTGTTTTATACTTTCTTCATGTTTTTCGAGCCTCATAATATAAAAAGTTTGGAGATATGGGGAATTGAACCCCAGCCCTCTCCCATGCTAAGGGAGCGCTCTACCACTGAGCTATATCCCCCACATAATGTAACATCTTGTTTTATACTTTCTTCATGTTTTTCGAGCCTCATAATATAAAAAGTTTGGAGATATGGGGAATTGAACCCCAGCCCTCTCCCATGCTAAGGGAGCGCTCTACCACTGAGCTATATCCCCCACATAATGTAACATCTTGTTTTATACTTTCTTCATGTTTTTCGAGCCTCATAATATAAAAAGTTTGGAGATATGGGGAATTGAACCCCAGCCCTCTCCCATGCTAAGGGAGCGCTCTACCACTGAGCTATATCCCCACATAATGTAACATCTTGTTTTATACTTTCTTCATGTTTTTCGAGCCTCATAATATAAAAAGTTTGGAGATATGGGGAATTGAACCCCAGCCCTCTCCCATGCTAAGGGAGCGCTCTACCACTGAGCTATATCCCCCACATAATGTAACATCTTGTTTTATACTTTCTTCATGTTTTTCGAGCCTCATAATATAAAAAGTTTGGAGATATGGGGAATTGAACCCCAGCCCTCTCCCATGCTAAGGGAGCGCTCTACCACTGAGCTATATCCCCCACATAATGTAACATCTTGTTTTATACTTTCTTCATGTTTTTCGAGCCTCATAATATAAAAAGTTTGGAGATATGGGGAATTGAACCCCAGCCCTCTCCCATGCTAAGGGAGCGCTCTACCACTGAGCTATATCCCCCACATAATGTAACATCTTGTTTTATACTTTCTTCATGTTTTTCGAGCCTCATAATATAAAAAGTTTGGAGATATGGGGAATTGAACCCCAGCCCTCTCCCATGCAAAGGGAGCGCTCTACCACTGAGCTATATCCCCCACATAATGTAACATCTTGTTTTATACTTTCTTCATGTTTTTCGAGCCTCATAATATAAAAGTTTGGAGATATGGGGAATTGAACCCCAGCCCTCTCCCATGCAAAGGGAGCGCTCTACCACTGAGCTATATCCCCCACATAATGTAACATCTTGTTTTATACTTTCTTCATGTTTTTCGAGCCTCATAATATAAAAAGTTTGGAGATATGGGGAATTGAACCCCAGCCCTCTCCCATGCTAAGGGAGCGCTCTACCACTGAGCTATATCCCCCACATAATGTAACATCTTGTTTTATACTTTCTTCATGTTTTTCGAGCCTCATAATATAAAAAGTTTGGAGATATGGGGAATTGAACCCCAGCCCTCTCCCATGCTAAGGGAGCGCTCTACCACTGAGCTATATCCCCCACATAATGTAACATCTTGTTTTATACTTTCTTCATGTTTTTCGAGCCTCATAATATAAAAGTTTGGAGATATGGGGAATTGAACCCCAGCCCTCTCCCATGCTAAGGGAGCGCTCTACCACTGAGCTATATCCCCCACATAATGTAACATCTTGTTTTATACTTTCTTCATGTTTTTCGAGCCTCATAATATAAAAAGTTTGGAGATATGGGGAATTGAACCCCAGCCCTCTCCCATGCAAGGGAGCGCTCTACCACTGAGCTATATCCCCCACATAATGTAACATCTTGTTTTATACTTTCTTCATGTTTTTCGAGCCTCATAATATAAAAGTTTGGAGATATGGGGAATTGAACCCCAGCCCTCTCCCATGCTAAGGGAGCGCTCTACCACTGAGCTATATCCCCCACATAATGTAACATCTTGTTTTATACTTTCTTCATGTTTTTCGAGCCTCATAATATAAAAAGTTTGGAGATATGGGGAATTGAACCCCAGCCCTCTCCCATGCTAAGGGAGCGCTCTACCACTGAGCTATATCCCCCACATAATGTAACATCTTGTTTTATACTTTCTTCATGTTTTTCGAGCCTCATAATATAAAAAGTTTGGAGATATGGGGAATTGAACCCCAGCCCTCTCCCATGCTAAGGGAGCGCTCTACCACTGAGCTATATCCCCCACATAATGTAACATCTTGTTTTATACTTTCTTCATGTTTTTCGAGCCTCATAATATAAAAAGTTTGGAGATATGGGGAATTGAACCCCAGCCCTCTCCCATGCTAAGGGAGCGCTCTACCACTGAGCTATATCCCCCACATAATGTAACATCTTGTTTTATACTTTCTTCATGTTTTTCGAGCCTCATAATATAAAAAGTTTGGAGATATGGGGAATTGAACCCCAGCCCTCTCCCATGCTAAGGGAGCGCTCTACCACTGAGCTATATCCCCCACATAATGTAACATCTTGTTTTATACTTTCTTCATGTTTTTCGAGCCTCATAATATAAAAAGTTTGGAGATATGGGGAATTGAACCCCAGCCCTCTCCCATGCTAAGGGAGCGCTCTACCACTGAGCTATATCCCCCACATAATGTAACATCTTGTTTTATACTTTCTTCATGTTTTTCGAGCCTCATAATATAAAAAGTTTGGAGATATGGGGAATTGAACCCCAGCCCTCTCCCATGCTAAGGGAGCGCTCTACCACTGAGCTATATCCCCCACATAATGTAACATCTTGTTTTATACTTTCTTCATGTTTTTCGAGCCTCATAATATAAAAGTTTGGAGATATGGGGAATTGAACCCCAGCCCTCTCCCATGCTAAGGGAGCGCTCTACCACTGAGCTATATCCCCCACATAATGTAACATCTTGTTTTATACTTTCTTCATGTTTTTCGAGCCTCATAATATAAAAAGTTTGGAGATATGGGGAATTGAACCCCAGCCCTCTCCCATGCTAAGGGAGCGCTCTACCACTGAGCTATATCCCCCACATAATGTAACATCTTGTTTTATACTTTCTTCATGTTTTTCGAGCCTCATAATATAAAAGTTTGGAGATATGGGGAATTGAACCCCAGCCCTCTCCCATGCTAAGGGAGCGCTCTACCACTGAGCTATATCCCCCACATAATGTAACATCTTGTTTTATACTTTCTTCATGTTTTTCGAGCCTCATAATATAAAAAGTTTGGAGATATGGGGAATTGAACCCCAGCCCTCTCCCATGCTAAGGGAGCGCTCTACCACTGAGCTATATCCCCCACATAATGTAACATCTTGTTTTATACTTTCTTCATGTTTTTCGAGCCTCATAATATAAAAGTTTGGAGATATGGGGAATTGAACCCCAGCCCTCTCCCATGCTAAGGGAGCGCTCTACCACTGAGCTATATCCCCCACATAATGTAACATCTTGTTTTATACTTTCTTCATGTTTTTCGAGCCTCATAATATAAAAAGTTTGGAGATATGGGGAATTGAACCCCAGCCCTCTCCCATGCTAAGGGAGCGCTCTACCACTGAGCTATATCCCCCACATAATGTAACATCTTGTTTTATACTTTCTTCATGTTTTTCGAGCCTCATAATATAAAAAGTTTGGAGATATGGGGAATTGAACCCCAGCCCTCTCCCATGCTAAGGGAGCGCTCTACCACTGAGCTATATCCCCCACATAATGTAACATCTTGTTTTATACTTTCTTCATGTTTTTCGAGCCTCATAATATAAAAAGTTTGGAGATATGGGGAATTGAACCCCAGCCCTCTCCCATGCTAAGGGAGCGCTCTACCACTGAGCTATATCCCCCACATAATGTAACATCTTGTTTTATACTTTCTTCATGTTTTTCGAGCCTCATAATATAAAAAGTTTGGAGATATGGGGAATTGAACCCCAGCCCTCTCCCATGCTAAGGGAGCGCTCTACCACTGAGCTATATCCCCCACATAATGTAACATCTTGTTTTATACTTTCTTCATGTTTTTCGAGCCTCATAATATAAAAAGTTTGGAGATATGGGGAATTGAACCCCAGCCCTCTCCCATGCTAAGGGAGCGCTCTACCACTGAGCTATATCCCCCACATAATGTAACATCTTGTTTTATACTTTCTTCATGTTTTTCGAGCCTCATAATATAAAAAGTTTGGAGATATGGGGAATTGAACCCCAGCCCTCTCCCATGCAAAGGGAGCGCTCTACCACTGAGCTATATCCCCCACATAATGTAACATCTTGTTTTATACTTTCTTCATGTTTTTCGAGCCTCATAATATAAAAGTTTGGAGATATGGGGAATTGAACCCCAGCCCTCTCCCATGCAAGGGAGCGCTCTACCACTGAGCTATATCCCCCACATAATGTAACATCTTGTTTTATACTTTCTTCATGTTTTTCGAGCCTCATAATATAAAAAGTTTGGAGATATGGGGAATTGAACCCCAGCCCTCTCCCATGCTAAGGGAGCGCTCTACCACTGAGCTATATCCCCCACATAATGTAACATCTTGTTTTATACTTTCTTCATGTTTTTCGAGCCTCATAATATAAAAAGTTTGGAGATATGGGGAATTGAACCCCAGCCCTCTCCCATGCTAAGGGAGCGCTCTACCACTGAGCTATATCCCCCACATAATGTAACATCTTGTTTTATACTTTCTTCATGTTTTTCGAGCCTCATAATATAAAAAGTTTGGAGATATGGGGAATTGAACCCCAGCCCTCTCCCATGCTAAGGGAGCGCTCTACCACTGAGCTATATCCCCCACATAATGTAACATCTTGTTTTATACTTTCTTCATGTTTTTCGAGCCTCATAATATAAAAAGTTTGGAGATATGGGGAATTGAACCCCAGCCCTCTCCCATGCTAAGGGAGCGCTCTACCACTGAGCTATATCCCCCACATAATGTAACATCTTGTTTTATACTTTCTTCATGTTTTTCGAGCCTCATAATATAAAAAGTTTGGAGATATGGGGAATTGAACCCCAGCCCTCTCCCATGCTAAGGGAGCGCTCTACCACTGAGCTATATCCCCCACATAATGTAACATCTTGTTTTATACTTTCTTCATGTTTTTCGAGCCTCATAATATAAAAAGTTTGGAGATATGGGGAATTGAACCCCAGCCCTCTCCCATGCAAGGGAGCGCTCTACCACTGAGCTATATCCCCCACATAATGTAACATCTTGTTTTATACTTTCTTCATGTTTTTCGAGCCTCATAATATAAAAAGTTTGGAGATATGGGGAATTGAACCCCAGCCCTCTCCCATGCTAAGGGAGCGCTCTACCACTGAGCTATATCCCCCACATAATGTAACATCTTGTTTTATACTTTCTTCATGTTTTTCGAGCCTCATAATATAAAAGTTTGGAGATATGGGGAATTGAACCCCAGCCCTCTCCCATGCTAAGGGAGCGCTCTACCACTGAGCTATATCCCCCACATAATGTAACATCTTGTTTTATACTTTCTTCATGTTTTTCGAGCCTCATAATATAAAAGTTTGGAGATATGGGGAATTGAACCCCAGCCCTCTCCCATGCTAAGGGAGCGCTCTACCACTGAGCTATATCCCCCACATAATGTAACATCTTGTTTTATACTTTCTTCATGTTTTTCGAGCCTCATAATATAAAAAGTTTGGAGATATGGGGAATTGAACCCCAGCCCTCTCCCATGCTAAGGGAGCGCTCTACCACTGAGCTATATCCCCCACATAATGTAACATCTTGTTTTATACTTTCTTCATGTTTTTCGAGCCTCATAATATAAAAAGTTTGGAGATA
Source organism: Auanema freiburgensis (assembly GCA_030370435.1). Taxonomy (NCBI): domain Eukaryota; kingdom Metazoa; phylum Nematoda; class Chromadorea; order Rhabditida; family Rhabditidae; genus Auanema; species Auanema freiburgense. The sequence goes on along the minus strand of CM059366.1, from coordinate 11,856,915 downwards.
TGGGGAATTGAACCCCAGCCCTCTCCCATGCTAAGGGAGCGCTCTACCACTGAGCTATATCCCCCACATAATGTAACATCTTGTTTTATACTTTCTTCATGTTTTTCGAGCCTCATAATATAAAAGTTTGGAGATATGGGGAATTGAACCCCAGCCCTCTCCCATGCTAAGGGAGCGCTCTACCACTGAGCTATATCCCCCACATAATGTAACATCTTGTTTTATACTTTCTTCATGTTTTTCGAGCCTCATAATATAAAAGTTTGGAGATATGGGGAATTGAACCCCAGCCCTCTCCCATGCTAAGGGAGCGCTCTACCACTGAGCTATATCCCCCACATAATGTAACATCTTGTTTTATACTTTCTTCATGTTTTTCGAGCCTCATAATATAAAAAGTTTGGAGATATGGGGAATTGAACCCCAGCCCTCTCCCATGCTAAGGGAGCGCTCTACCACTGAGCTATATCCCCCACATAATGTAACATCTTGTTTTATACTTTCTTCATGTTTTTCGAGCCTCATAATATAAAAAGTTTGGAGATATGGGGAATTGAACCCCAGCCCTCTCCCATGCTAAGGGAGCGCTCTACCACTGAGCTATATCCCCCACATAATGTAACATCTTGTTTTATACTTTCTTCATGTTTTTCGAGCCTCATAATATAAAAGTTTGGAGATATGGGGAATTGAACCCCAGCCCTCTCCCATGCTAAGGGAGCGCTCTACCACTGAGCTATATCCCCCACATAATGTAACATCTTGTTTTATACTTTCTTCATGTTTTTCGAGCCTCATAATATAAAAAGTTTGGAGATATGGGGAATTGAACCCCAGCCCTCTCCCATGCTAAGGGAGCGCTCTACCACTGAGCTATATCCCCCACATAATGTAACATCTTGTTTTATACTTTCTTCATGTTTTTCGAGCCTCATAATATAAAAAGTTTGGAGATATGGGGAATTGAACCCCAGCCCTCTCCCATGCTAAGGGAGCGCTCTACCACTGAGCTATATCCCCCACATAATGTAACATCTTGTTTTATACTTTCTTCATGTTTTTCGAGCCTCATAATATAAAAGTTTGGAGATATGGGGAATTGAACCCCAGCCCTCTCCCATGCTAAGGGAGCGCTCTACCACTGAGCTATATCCCCCACATAATGTAACATCTTGTTTTATACTTTCTTCATGTTTTTCGAGCCTCATAATATAAAAGTTTGGAGATATGGGGAATTGAACCCCAGCCCTCTCCCATGCTAAGGGAGCGCTCTACCACTGAGCTATATCCCCCACATAATGTAACATCTTGTTTTATACTTTCTTCATGTTTTTCGAGCCTCATAATATAAAAAGTTTGGAGATATGGGGAATTGAACCCCAGCCCTCTCCCATGCTAAGGGAGCGCTCTACCACTGAGCTATATCCCCCACATAATGTAACATCTTGTTTTATACTTTCTTCATGTTTTTCGAGCCTCATAATATAAAAGTTTGGAGATATGGGGAATTGAACCCCAGCCCTCTCCCATGCTAAGGGAGCGCTCTACCACTGAGCTATATCCCCCACATAATGTAACATCTTGTTTTATACTTTCTTCATGTTTTTCGAGCCTCATAATATAAAAAGTTTGGAGATATGGGGAATTGAACCCCAGCCCTCTCCCATGCTAAGGGAGCGCTCTACCACTGAGCTATATCCCCCACATAATGTAACATCTTGTTTTATACTTTCTTCATGTTTTTCGAGCCTCATAATATAAAAGTTTGGAGATATGGGGAATTGAACCCCAGCCCTCTCCCATGCTAAGGGAGCGCTCTACCACTGAGCTATATCCCCCACATAATGTAACATCTTGTTTTATACTTTCTTCATGTTTTTCGAGCCTCATAATATAAAAAGTTTGGAGATATGGGGAATTGAACCCCAGCCCTCTCCCATGCTAAGGGAGCGCTCTACCACTGAGCTATATCCCCCACATAATGTAACATCTTGTTTTATACTTTCTTCATGTTTTTCGAGCCTCATAATATAAAAAGTTTGGAGATATGGGGAATTGAACCCCAGCCCTCTCCCATGCAAGGGAGCGCTCTACCACTGAGCTATATCCCCCACATAATGTAACATCTTGTTTTATACTTTCTTCATGTTTTTCGAGCCTCATAATATAAAAAGTTTGGAGATATGGGGAATTGAACCCCAGCCCTCTCCCATGCAAGGGAGCGCTCTACCACTGAGCTATATCCCCCACATAATGTAACATCTTGTTTTATACTTTCTTCATGTTTTTCGAGCCTCATAATATAAAAAGTTTGGAGATATGGGGAATTGAACCCCAGCCCTCTCCCATGCTAAGGGAGCGCTCTACCACTGAGCTATATCCCCCACATAATGTAACATCTTGTTTTATACTTTCTTCATGTTTTTCGAGCCTCATAATATAAAAAGTTTGGAGATATGGGGAATTGAACCCCAGCCCTCTCCCATGCAAGGGAGCGCTCTACCACTGAGCTATATCCCCCACATAATGTAACATCTTGTTTTATACTTTCTTCATGTTTTTCGAGCCTCATAATATAAAAAGTTTGGAGATATGGGGAATTGAACCCCAGCCCTCTCCCATGCTAAGGGAGCGCTCTACCACTGAGCTATATCCCCCACATAATGTAACATCTTGTTTTATACTTTCTTCATGTTTTTCGAGCCTCATAATATAAAAGTTTGGAGATATGGGGAATTGAACCCCAGCCCTCTCCCATGCAAAGGGAGCGCTCTACCACTGAGCTATATCCCCCACATAATGTAACATCTTGTTTTATACTTTCTTCATGTTTTTCGAGCCTCATAATATAAAAAGTTTGGAGATATGGGGAATTGAACCCCAGCCCTCTCCCATGCTAAGGGAGCGCTCTACCACTGAGCTATATCCCCCACATAATGTAACATCTTGTTTTATACTTTCTTCATGTTTTCGAGCCTCATAATATAAAAGTTTGGAGATATGGGGAATTGAACCCCAGCCCTCTCCCATGCAAGGGAGCGCTCTACCACTGAGCTATATCCCCACATAATGTAACATCTTGTTTTATACTTTCTTCATGTTTTTCGAGCCTCATAATATAAAAAGTTTGGAGATATGGGGAATTGAACCCCAGCCCTCTCCCATGCTAAGGGAGCGCTCTACCACTGAGCTATATCCCCCACATAATGTAACATCTTGTTTTATACTTTCTTCATGTTTTTCGAGCCTCATAATATAAAAGTTTGGAGATATGGGGAATTGAACCCCAGCCCTCTCCCATGCTAAGGGAGCGCTCTACCACTGAGCTATATCCCCCACATAATGTAACATCTTGTTTTATACTTTCTTCATGTTTTCGAGCCTCATAATATAAAAGTTTGGAGATATGGGGAATTGAACCCCAGCCCTCTCCCATGCTAAGGGAGCGCTCTACCACTGAGCTATATCCCCCACATAATGTAACATCTTGTTTTATACTTTCTTCATGTTTTTCGAGCCTCATAATATAAAAAGTTTGGAGATATGGGGAATTGAACCCCAGCCCTCTCCCATGCTAAGGGAGCGCTCTACCACTGAGCTATATCCCCCACATAATGTAACATCTTGTTTTATACTTTCTTCATGTTTTTCGAGCCTCATAATATAAAAAGTTTGGAGATATGGGGAATTGAACCCCAGCCCTCTCCCATGCTAAGGGAGCGCTCTACCACTGAGCTATATCCCCCACATAATGTAACATCTTGTTTTATACTTTCTTCATGTTTTTCGAGCCTCATAATATAAAAAGTTTGGAGATATGGGGAATTGAACCCCAGCCCTCTCCCATGCTAAGGGAGCGCTCTACCACTGAGCTATATCCCCCACATAATGTAACATCTTGTTTTATACTTTCTTCATGTTTTTCGAGCCTCATAATATAAAAAGTTTGGAGATATGGGGAATTGAACCCCAGCCCTCTCCCATGCTAAGGGAGCGCTCTACCACTGAGCTATATCCCCCACATAATGTAACATCTTGTTTTATACTTTCTTCATGTTTTTCGAGCCTCATAATATAAAAAGTTTGGAGATATGGGGAATTGAACCCCAGCCCTCTCCCATGCAAGGGAGCGCTCTACCACTGAGCTATATCCCCCACATAATGTAACATCTTGTTTTATACTTTCTTCATGTTTTTCGAGCCTCATAATATAAAAGTTTGGAGATATGGGGAATTGAACCCCAGCCCTCTCCCATGCAAGGGAGCGCTCTACCACTGAGCTATATCCCCCACATAATGTAACATCTTGTTTTATACTTTCTTCATGTTTTTCGAGCCTCATAATATAAAAGTTTGGAGATATGGGGAATTGAACCCCAGCCCTCTCCCATGCAAGGGAGCGCTCTACCACTGAGCTATATCCCCCACATAATGTAACATCTTGTTTTATACTTTCTTCATGTTTTTCGAGCCTCATAATATAAAAAGTTTGGAGATATGGGGAATTGAACCCCAGCCCTCTCCCATGCAAGGGAGCGCTCTACCACTGAGCTATATCCCCCACATAATGTAACATCTTGTTTTATACTTTCTTCATGTTTTTCGAGCCTCATAATATAAAAGTTTGGAGATATGGGGAATTGAACCCCAGCCCTCTCCCATGCTAAGGGAGCGCTCTACCACTGAGCTATATCCCCCACATAATGTAACATCTTGTTTTATACTTTCTTCATGTTTTTCGAGCCTCATAATATAAAAGTTTGGAGATATGGGGAATTGAACCCCAGCCCTCTCCCATGCTAAGGGAGCGCTCTACCACTGAGCTATATCCCCCACATAATGTAACATCTTGTTTTATACTTTCTTCATGTTTTTCGAGCCTCATAATATAAAAAGTTTGGAGATATGGGGAATTGAACCCCAGCCCTCTCCCATGCTAAGGGAGCGCTCTACCACTGAGCTATATCCCCCACATAATGTAACATCTTGTTTTATACTTTCTTCATGTTTTTCGAGCCTCATAATATAAAAAGTTTGGAGATATGGGGAATTGAACCCCAGCCCTCTCCCATGCTAAGGGAGCGCTCTACCACTGAGCTATATCCCCCACATAATGTAACATCTTGTTTTATACTTTCTTCATGTTTTTCGAGCCTCATAATATAAAAGTTTGGAGATATGGGGAATTGAACCCCAGCCCTCTCCCATGCTAAGGGAGCGCTCTACCACTGAGCTATATCCCCCACATAATGTAACATCTTGTTTTATACTTTCTTCATGTTTTTCGAGCCTCATAATATAAAAGTTTGGAGATATGGGGAATTGAACCCCAGCCCTCTCCCATGCTAAGGGAGCGCTCTACCACTGAGCTATATCCCCCACATAATGTAACATCTTGTTTTATACTTTCTTCATGTTTTTCGAGCCTCATAATATAAAAAGTTTGGAGATATGGGGAATTGAACCCCAGCCCTCTCCCATGCAAAGGGAGCGCTCTACCACTGAGCTATATCCCCCACATAATGTAACATCTTGTTTTATACTTTCTTCATGTTTTTCGAGCCTCATAATATAAAAAGTTTGGAGATATGGGGAATTGAACCCCAGCCCTCTCCCATGCAAAGGGAGCGCTCTACCACTGAGCTATATCCCCCACATAATGTAACATCTTGTTTTATACTTTCTTCATGTTTTTCGAGCCTCATAATATAAAAGTTTGGAGATATGGGGAATTGAACCCCAGCCCTCTCCCATGCAAAGGGAGCGCTCTACCACTGAGCTATATCCCCCACATAATGTAACATCTTGTTTTATACTTTCTTCATGTTTTTCGAGCCTCATAATATAAAAGTTTGGAGATATGGGGAATTGAACCCCAGCCCTCTCCCATGCAAGGGAGCGCTCTACCACTGAGCTATATCCCCACATATGTACATTTTTTTATACTTTCTCATGTTTTCGACCTCAATTAAAAAGTTTGGAGATATGGGGAATTGAACCCCAGCCCTCTCCCATGCTAAGGGAGCGCTCTACCACTGAGCTATATCCCCCACATAATGTAACATCTTGTTTTATACTTTTTCATGTTTTTCGAGCCTCATAATATAAAAAGTTTGGAGATATGGGGAATTGAACCCCAGCCCTCTCCCATGCTAAGGGAGCGCTCTACCACTGAGCTATATCCCCCACATAATGTAACATCTTGTTTATACTTTCTCTGTTTTCGATCCTTAATATAAAAGTTTGGAGATATGGGGATTGAACCCCAGCCTCTCCCATGCAAGGGAGCGCTCTACCACTGAGCTATATCCCCACATTGTACATTTTTTTATACTTTCTCATGTTTCCTATCCTAAATTAAAAGTTTGGAGATATGGGGAATTGAACCCCAGCCCTCTCCCATGCTAAGGGAGCGCTCTACCACTGAGCTATATCCCCCACATAATGTAACATCTTGTTTTATACTTTTTCATGTTTTTCGAGCCTCATAATATAAAAAGTTTGGAGATATGGGGAATTGAACCCCAGCCCTCTCCCATGCTAAGGGAGCGCTCTACCACTGAGCTATATCCCCCACATAATGTAACATCTTGTTTTATACTTTTTCATGTTTTTCGAGCCTCATAATATAAAAAGTTTGGAGATATGGGGAATTGAACCCCAGCCCTCTCCCATGCTAAGGGAGCGCTCTACCACTGAGCTATATCCCCACATAATGTAACATCTTGTTTTATACTTTGTTCATGTTTTTCGAGCCTCATAATATAAAAAGTTTGGAGATATGGGGAATTGAACCCCAGCCCTCTCCCATGCTAAGGGAGCGCTCTACCACTGAGCTATATCCCCCACATAATGTAACATCTTGTTTTATACTTTCTTCATGTTTTTCGAGCCTCATAATATAAAAAGTATGGAGATATGGGGAATTGAACCCCAGCCCTCTCCCATGCAAAGGGAGCGCTCTACCACTGAGCTATATCCCCCACATAATGTAACATCTTGTTTTATACTTTCTTCATGTTTTTCGAGCTCATAATATAAAAAGTTTGGAGATATGGGGAATTGAACCCCAGCCCTCTCCCATGCAAAGGGAGCGCTCTACCACTGAGCTATATCCCCCACATAATGTAACATCTTGTTTTATACTTTCTTCATGTTTTTCGAGCCTCATAATATAAAAAGTTTGGAGATATGGGGAATTGAACCCCAGCCCTCTCCCATGCAAAGGGAGCGCTCTACCACTGAGCTATATCCCCCACATAATGTAACATCTTGTTTTATACTTTCTTCATGTTTTTCGAGCCTCATAATATAAAAGTTTGGAGATATGGGGAATTGAACCCCAGCCCTCTCCCATGCTAAGGGAGCGCTCTACCACTGAGCTATATCCCCCACATAATGTAACATCTTGTTTTATACTTTCTTCATGTTTTTCGAGCCTCATAATATAAAAAGTTTGGAGATATGGGGAATTGAACCCCAGCCCTCTCCCATGCTAAGGGAGCGCTCTACCACTGAGCTATATCCCCCACATAATGTAACATCTTGTTTTATACTTTCTTCATGTTTTTCGAGCCTCATAATATAAAAAGTTTGGAGATATGGGGAATTGAACCCCAGCCCTCTCCCATGCTAAGGGAGCGCTCTACCACTGAGCTATATCCCCACATAATGTAAATCTTGTTTTATACTTTCTTCATGTTTTTCGAGCCTCATAATATAAAATGTTTGGAGATATGGGGAATTGAACCCCAGCCCTCTCCCATGCTAAGGGAGCGCTCTACCACTGAGCTATATCCCCCACATAATGTAACATCTTGTTTTATACTTTCTTCATGTTTTTCGAGCCTCATAATATAAAAAGTTTGGAGATATGGGGAATTGAACCCCAGCCCTCTCCCATGCTAAGGGAGCGCTCTACCACTGAGCTATATCCCCCACATAATGTAACATCTTGTTTTATACTTTCTTCATGTTTTTCGAGCCTCATAATATAAAAAGTTTGGAGATATGGGGAATTGAACCCCAGCCCTCTCCCATGCTAAGGGAGCGCTCTACCACTGAGCTATATCCCCCACATAATGTAACATCTTGTTTTATACTTTCTTCATGTTTTTCGAGCCTCATAATATAAAAAGTTTGGAGATATGGGGAATTGAACCCCAGCCCTCTCCCATGCTAAGGGAGCGCTCTACCACTGAGCTATATCCCCCACATAATGTAACATCTTGTTTTATACTTTCTTCATGTTTTTCGAGCCTCATAATATAAAAAGTTTGGAGATATGGGGAATTGAACCCCAGCCCTCTCCCATGCTAAGGGAGCGCTCTACCACTGAGCTATATCCCCCACATAATGTAACATCTTGTTTTATACTTTCTTCATGTTTTTCGAGCCTCATAATATAAAAAGTTTGGAGATATGGGGAATTGAACCCCAGCCCTCTCCCATGCTAAGGGAGCGCTCTACCACTGAGCTATATCCCCCACATAATGTAACATCTTGTTTTATACTTTCTTCATGTTTTTCGAGCCTCATAATATAAAATGTTTGGAGATATGGGGAATTGAACCCCAGCCCTCTCCCATGCTAAGGGAGCGCTCTACCACTGAGCTATATCCCCCACATAATGTAACATCTTGTTTTATACTTTCTTCATGTTTTTCGAGCCTCATAATATAAAAAGTATGGAGATATGGGGAATTGAACCCCAGCCCTCTCCCATGCAAAGGGAGCGCTCTACCACTGAGCTATATCCCCCACATAATGTAACATCTTGTTTTATACTTTGTTCATGTTTTTCGAGCCTCATAATATAAAAAGTTTGGAGATATGGGGAATTGAACCCCAGCCCTCTCCCATGCTAAGGGAGCGCTCTACCACTGAGCTATATCCCCCACATAATGTAACATCTTGTTTTATACTTTCTTCATGTTTTTCGAGCCTCATAATATAAAAAGTATGGAGATATGGGGAATTGAACCCCAGCCCTCTCCCATGCAAAGGGAGCGCTCTACCACTGAGCTATATCCCCCACATAATGTAACATCTTGTTTTATACTTTCTTCATGTTTTTCGAGCCTCATAATATAAAATGTTTGGAGATATGGGGAATTGAACCCCAGCCCTCTCCCATGCAAAGGGAGCGCTCTACCACTGAGCTATATCCCCCACATAATGTAACATCTTGTTTTATACTTTCTTCATGTTTTTCGAGCCTCATAATATAAAATGTTTGGAGATATGGGGAATTGAACCCCAGCCCTCTCCCATGCTAAGGGAGCGCTCTACCACTGAGCTATATCCCCCACATAATGTAACATCTTGTTCTATACTTTCTGCCTGTTTTCCGATCCTTACAATATGAAAAGTTTGGAGATATGGGGAATTGAACCCCAGACCTCTCCCATGCAAAGGGAGCGCTCTACCACTGAGCTATATCCCCACATTTCGTGTACTATATTATTGATATATACTTTCTCTATGTTCTCCTATCCTAACAACTTAAAAAGTTTGGAGATATGGGGAATTGAACCCCAGCCCTCTCCCATGCTAAGGGAGCGCTCTACCACTGAGCTATATCCCCCACATAATGTAACATCTTGTTTTATACTTTGTTCATGTTTTTCGAGCCTCATAATATAAAAAGTTTGGAGATATGGGGAATTGAACCCCAGCCCTCTCCCATGCTAAGGGAGCGCTCTACCACTGAGCTATATCCCCCACATAATGTAACATCTTGTTTTATACTTTGTTCATGTTTTTCGAGCCTCATAATATAAAAAGTTTGGAGATATGGGGAATTGAACCCCAGCCCTCTCCCATGCTAAGGGAGCGCTCTACCACTGAGCTATATCCCCCACATAATGTAACATCTTGTTTTATACTTTGTTCATGTTTTTCGAGCCTCATAATATAAAAAGTTTGGAGATATGGGGAATTGAACCCCAGCCCTCTCCCATGCTAAGGGAGCGCTCTACCACTGAGCTATATCCCCCACATAATGTAGCATCTTGTTTTATACTTTCTTCATGTTTTTCGAGCCTCATAATATAAAAAGTATGGAGATATGGGGAATTGAACCCCAGCCCTCTCCCATGCAAAGGGAGCGCTCTACCACTGAGCTATATCCCCCACATAATGTAACATCTTGTTTTATACTTTCTTCATGTTTTTCGAGCCTCATAATATAAAAAGTTTGGAGATATGGGGAATTGAACCCCAGCCCTCTCCCATGCAAAGGGAGCGCTCTACCACTGAGCTATATCCCCCACATAATGTAACATCTTGTTTTATACTTTCTTCATGTTTTTCGAGCCTCATAATATAAAAAGTTTGGAGATATGGGGAATTGAACCCCAGCCCTCTCCCATGCTAAGGGAGCGCTCTACCACTGAGCTATATCCCCCACATAATGTAACATCTTGTTTTATACTTTCTTCATGTTTTTCGAGCCTCATAATATAAAATGTTTGGAGATATGGGGAATTGAACCCCAGCCCTCTCCCATGCTAAGGGAGCGCTCTACCACTGAGCTATATCCCCCACATAATGTAACATCTTGTTTTATACTTTCTTCATGTTTTTCGAGCCTCATAATATAAAAAGTTTGGAGATATGGGGAATTGAACCCCAGCCCTCTCCCATGCTAAGGGAGCGCTCTACCACTGAGCTATATCCCCCACATAATGTAACATCTTGTTTTATACTTTCTTCATGTTTTTCGAGCCTCATAATATAAAAAGTTTGGAGATATGGGGAATTGAACCCCAGCCCTCTCCCATGCTAAGGGAGCGCTCTACCACTGAGCTATATCCCCCACATAATGTAACATCTTGTTTTATACTTTCTTCATGTTTTTCGAGCCTCATAATATAAAAAGTTTGGAGATATGGGGAATTGAACCCCAGCCCTCTCCCATGCTAAGGGAGCGCTCTACCACTGAGCTATATCCCCCACATAATGTAACATCTTGTTTTATACTTTGTTCATGTTTTTCGAGCCTCATAATATAAAAAGTTTGGAGATATGGGGAATTGAACCCCAGCCCTCTCCCATGCTAAGGGAGCGCTCTACCACTGAGCTATATCCCCCACATAATGTAACATCTTGTTTTATACTTTGTTCATGTTTTTCGAGCCTCATAATATAAAAAGTTTGGAGATATGGGGAATTGAACCCCAGCCCTCTCCCATGCAAAGGGAGCGCTCTACCACTGAGCTATATCCCCCACATAATGTAAAATCTTGTTTTATACTTTCTTCATGTTTTTCGAGCCTCATAATATAAAATGTTTGGAGATATGGGGAATTGAACCCCAGCCCTCTCCCATGCTAAGGGAGCGCTCTACCACTGAGCTATATCCCCCACATAATGTAACATCTTGTTTTATACTTTGTTCATGTTTTTCGAGCCTCATAATATAAAAAGTTTGGAGATATGGGGAATTGAACCCCAGCCCTCTCCCATGCTAAGGGAGCGCTCTACCACTGAGCTATATCCCCCACATAATGTAACATCTTGTTTTATACTTTCTTCATGTTTTTCGAGCCTCATAATATAAAAAGTATGGAGATATGGGGAATTGAACCCCAGCCCTCTCCCATGCAAAGGGAGCGCTCTACCACTGAGCTATATCCCCCACATAATGTAACATCTTGTTTTATACTTTCTTCATGTTTTTCGAGCCTCATAATATAAAATGTTTGGAGATATGGGGAATTGAACCCCAGCCCTCTCCCATGCAAAGGGAGCGCTCTACCACTGAGCTATATCCCCCACATAATGTAACATCTTGTTTTATACTTTCTTCATGTTTTTCGAGCCTCATAATATAAAATGTTTGGAGATATGGGGAATTGAACCCCAGCCCTCTCCCATGCAAAGGGAGCGCTCTACCACTGAGCTATATCCCCCACATAATGTAACATCTTGTTTTATACTTTCTTCATGTTTTTCGAGCCTCATAATATAAAAAGTATGGAGATATGGGGAATTGAACCCCAGCCCTCTCCCATGCAAAGGGAGCGCTCTACCACTGAGCTATATCCCCCACATAATGTAACATCTTGTTCTATACTTTCTGCCTGTTTTCCGATCCTTACAATATGAAAAGTTTGGAGATATGGGGAATTGAACCCCAGACCTCTCCCATGCAAAGGGAGCGCTCTACCACTGAGCTATATCCCCACATTTCGTGTACTATATTATTGATATATACTTTCTCTATGTTCTCCTATCCTAACAACTTAAAAAGTTTGGAGATATGGGGAATTGAACCCCAGCCCTCTCCCATGCTAAGGGAGCGCTCTACCACTGAGCTATATCCCCCACATAATGTAACATCTTGTTTTATACTTTGTTCATGTTTTTCGAGCCTCATAATATAAAAAGTTTGGAGATATGGGGAATTGAACCCCAGCCCTCTCCCATGCTAAGGGAGCGCTCTACCACTGAGCTATATCCCCCACATAATGTAACATCTTGTTTTATACTTTGTTCATGTTTTTCGAGCCTCATAATATAAAAAGTTTGGAGATATGGGGAATTGAACCCCAGCCCTCTCCCATGCTAAGGGAGCGCTCTACCACTGAGCTATATCCCCCACATAATGTAACATCTTGTTTTATACTTTGTTCATGTTTTTCGAGCCTCATAATATAAAAAGTTTGGAGATATGGGGAATTGAACCCCAGCCCTCTCCCATGCTAAGGGAGCGCTCTACCACTGAGCTATATCCCCCACATAATGTAACATCTTGTTTTATACTTTCTTCATGTTTTTCGAGCCTCATAATATAAAAAGTATGGAGATATGGGGAATTGAACCCCAGCCCTCTCCCATGCAAAGGGAGCGCTCTACCACTGAGCTATATCCCCCACATAATGTAACATCTTGTTTTATACTTTCTTCATGTTTTTCGAGCCTCATAATATAAAAAGTTTGGAGATATGGGGAATTGAACCCCAGCCCTCTCCCATGCAAAGGGAGCGCTCTACCACTGAGCTATATCCCCCACATAATGTAACATCTTGTTTTATACTTTCTTCATGTTTTTCGAGCCTCATAATATAAAATGTTTGGAGATATGGGGAATTGAACCCCAGCCCTCTCCCATGCAAAGGGAGCGCTCTACCACTGAGCTATATCCCCCACATAATGTAACATCTTGTTTTATACTTTCTTCATGTTTTTCGAGCCTCATAATATAAAAAGTATGGAGATATGGGGAATTGAACCCCAGCCCTCTCCCATGCAAAGGGAGCGCTCTACCACTGAGCTATATCCCCCACATAATGTAACATCTTGTTTTATACTTTCTTCATGTTTTTCGAGCCTCATAATATAAAAAGTTTGGAGATATGGGGAATTGAACCCCAGCCCTCTCCCATGCTAAGGGAGCGCTCTACCACTGAGCTATATCCCCCACATAATGTAACATCTTGTTTTATACTTTCTTCATGTTTTTCGAGCCTCATAATATAAAAAGTTTGGAGATATGGGGAATTGAACCCCAGCCCTCTCCCATGCTAAGGGAGCGCTCTACCACTGAGCTATATCCCCCACATAATGTAACATCTTGTTTTATACTTTCTTCATGTTTTTCGAGCCTCATAATATAAAATGTTTGGAGATATGGGGAATTGAACCCCAGCCCTCTCCCATGCTAAGGGAGCGCTCTACCACTGAGCTATATCCCCCACATAATGTAACATCTTGTTTTATACTTTCTTCATGTTTTTCGAGCCTCATAATATAAAAAGTTTGGAGATATGGGGAATTGAACCCCAGCCCTCTCCCATGCTAAGGGAGCGCTCTACCACTGAGCTATATCCCCCACATAATGTAACATCTTGTTTTATACTTTCTTCATGTTTTTCGAGCCTCATAATATAAAAAGTTTGGAGATATGGGGAATTGAACCCCAGCCCTCTCCCATGCTAAGGGAGCGCTCTACCACTGAGCTATATCCCCCACATAATGTAACATCTTGTTTTATACTTTCTTCATGTTTTTCGAGCCTCATAATATAAAATGTTTGGAGATATGGGGAATTGAACCCCAGCCCTCTCCCATGCTAAGGGAGCGCTCTACCACTGAGCTATATCCCCCACATAATGTAACATCTTGTTTTATACTTTCTTCATGTTTTTCGAGCCTCATAATATAAAAAGTATGGAGATATGGGGAATTGAACCCCAGCCCTCTCCCATGCAAAGGGAGCGCTCTACCACTGAGCTATATCCCCCACATAATGTAACATCTTGTTTTATACTTTCTTCATGTTTTTCGAGCCTCATAATATAAAATGTTTGGAGATATGGGGAATTGAACCCCAGCCCTCTCCCATGCTAAGGGAGCGCTCTACCACTGAGCTATATCCCCCACATAATGTAACATCTTGTTTTATACTTTCTTCATGTTTTTCGAGCCTCATAATATAAAAAGTATGGAGATATGGGGAATTGAACCCCAGCCCTCTCCCATGCAAAGGGAGCGCTCTACCACTGAGCTATATCCCCCACATAATGTAACATCTTGTTTTATACTTTCTTCATGTTTTTCGAGCCTCATAATATAAAAAGTATGGAGATATGGGGAATTGAACCCCAGCCCTCTCCCATGCTAAGGGAGCGCTCTACCACTGAGCTATATCCCCCACATAATGTAACATCTTGTTTTATACTTTCTTCATGTTTTTCGAGCCTCATAATATAAAATGTTTGGAGATATGGGGAATTGAACCCCAGCCCTCTCCCATGCTAAGGGAGCGCTCTACCACTGAGCTATATCCCCCACATAATGTAACATCTTGTTTTATACTTTCTTCATGTTTTTCGAGCCTCATAATATAAAAAGTTTGGAGATATGGGGAATTGAACCCCAGCCCTCTCCCATGCTAAGGGAGCGCTCTACCACTGAGCTATATCCCCCACATAATGTAACATCTTGTTTTATACTTTCTTCATGTTTTTCGAGCCTCATAATATAAAAAGTATGGAGATATGGGGAATTGAACCCCAGCCCTCTCCCATGCAAAGGGAGCGCTCTACCACTGAGCTATATCCCCCACATAATGTAACATCTTGTTTTATACTTTCTTCATGTTTTTCGAGCCTCATAATATAAAATGTTTGGAGATATGGGGAATTGAACCCCAGCCCTCTCCCATGCTAAGGGAGCGCTCTACCACTGAGCTATATCCCCCACATAATGTAACATCTTGTTTTATACTTTCTTCATGTTTTTCGAGCCTCATAATATAAAAAGTATGGAGATATGGGGAATTGAACCCCAGCCCTCTCCCATGCAAAGGGAGCGCTCTACCACTGAGCTATATCCCCCACATAATGTAACATCTTGTTTTATACTTTCTTCATGTTTTTCGAGCCTCATAATATAAAAAGTATGGAGATATGGGGAATTGAACCCCAGCCCTCTCCCATGCTAAGGGAGCGCTCTACCACTGAGCTATATCCCCCACATAATGTAACATCTTGTTTTATACTTTCTTCATGTTTTTCGAGCCTCATAATATAAAATGTTTGGAGATATGGGGAATTGAACCCCAGCCCTCTCCCATGCTAAGGGAGCGCTCTACCACTGAGCTATATCCCCCACATAATGTAACATCTTGTTTTATACTTTCTTCTTGTTTTTCGAGCCTCATAATATAAAAAGTTTGGAGATATGGGGAATTGAACCCCAGCCCTCTCCCATGCAAAGGGAGCGCTCTACCACTGAGCTATATCCCCCACATAATGTAACATCTTGTTTTATACTTTCTTCATGTTTTTCGAGCCTCATAATATAAAAAGTTTGGAGATATGGGGAATTGAACCCCAGCCCTCTCCCATGCTAAGGGAGCGCTCTACCACTGAGCTATATCCCCCACATAATGTAACATCTTGTTTTATACTTTCTTCATGTTTTTCGAGCCTCATAATATAAAATGTGTGTTCGTTATAAACTCTCCGTATGTTCTGTAGCCCTCCTATACAAACTTTTCTGGGTTTTCTACTCTCAGAACAGCAGGTATCACGCAATTGAAATCCTTTTTTTTTCGAAATAACGCGTTAATTAAAAGACTCTTTGGTTGAAATGTTTGGTGCTGAGGGGAATGAACGACCACCCTGTAATATGTTAACGGAGAGCTCTACCATTGAGATATACCACCACATTTCTTCGGGTATTTTTTTGAAAACTGTATCGACCACACTAAACTATCAATGTTTGTAGGCATTATGAATTAATCGAACCCCACGCTCTTTCTTAAATGCTACGTTGTATTTGTAGCCGAGTTAGCAAGAAGCCTGTTTATACGCCAGCACTATAATCGCGCCTGCG
Organism: Auanema freiburgensis; assembly: GCA_030370435.1. Taxonomy (NCBI): domain Eukaryota; kingdom Metazoa; phylum Nematoda; class Chromadorea; order Rhabditida; family Rhabditidae; genus Auanema; species Auanema freiburgense. The sequence goes on along the minus strand of CM059366.1, from coordinate 11,840,568 downwards.
AATTACCTTCTGGTACTATCCGATACTCGCCCGACAAATACTTTTAATTTCGGCTATCACCCGAAAACAGCCCGATAATCTTTTTTTTAAACGGGTAGTACCCGAACCAGCCCGAGTGCTTCGGGTAGTGATTTTGCCCAAGTATAATAGTAAGTTTTCTTAGTCGGCGTCAAGGATTGTATTCTTGTTCATTGTATATTTCTGCGTATTCTCGTCATGTATATCCTAAAATTTTATTTTAATGTTTATACATTATGTTAGATGATATTGTATATAATTCTGTTCATTCGGGATTAAAAATGATATAAGCAAATGTTCTCAACTGTGAATGAATGTTATTTGTGCTCAGTTCATATTTCAGATAGAATGCGTTGGTATAGGTTCATATATTTTTTCTTAATCGGAATAGCTGTCGCTCAAAACTCGGCTAAAGGTCCGAAAGTTACTGACAAGGTTTATATCCTGGCCATTAATAATATATTTTCGCTATTCAGGTATGGTTCGATATTGAACAGGATGGCAACAAGGTTGGCCGTATAATTATTGGTCTTTTTGGAAAAACTGTCCCGAAAACAGCCAAAAACTTCCTTGAATTATCCAAAAAACCTAAGGTTTTGTATTTCAAACCAATTGTTCTTTGAAAAGATTTACAGGGGGAAGGTTATGTCGGCAGTAAGTTTCACAGGGTTATTGAGGATTTCATGATTCAAGGAGGAGATTTCACACGTGGAGACGGGACGGGCGGGAGGCAACCATTTGTATTTCAAAAGATTCAAACCATCTTTCTTCTAGATCAATATACGGCGAAAAGTTCCCTGATGAAAACTTTAAGTTGAAGCACTATGGAGCTGGTTGGGTTTCAATGGCTAACGCTGGAAAGGACACTAATGGGTCTCAATTTTTCATTACTGTTAAAAAAACATCTTGGCTTGATGGGCGTCATGTTGTTTTTGGAAAAGTTAGTTTCGTTTGTTTGCCCAGCTTAACTTCCCCTACAGATACTAGAGGGAATGAATGTCATAAAGATAATCGAGAAAGTTCCGAAAGGCACTGGAGATAAACCTCAAACCGACATTATTATTGCGGCTTCTGGGCATGAAGAATTAGCTATACCTTTCTCAGTGGAGAGAAACGATGCTCTCTGATTTCACTATTTTTTTAACGTAAAATGGAGCCTTATATGGCAAAATGTAATTACTTCCAGGCTACATATTCAGAAAGAAAACAATACAATATTATTTATCATTCTCATTTCGAATATTAATAAACTTTAGCCTTTTAAAAACACAATTTCATAAAATGGAAAATGAACTTATAACATTTAGTAAACTAAAAAACCTTTCAAACAAATATATTCGAGTTTACTATGGAAGATCAACTGCCCACAACAATATAACAGATGGAATATCTAGGAGCTTATTCTTCCCATTCGCCTCGCAGACGATCTCGTATATTCATTCCAATCAAGGCAGAAAGTGCCGCAACCTATGTAAAACAATCAATCAAGTAATACAGAACGTTTTCAACCTGCTCTGCCATTTTAATGTTCGGTTGCCCTTTTCGTGATGAATACCTTTGACCATTAACAACTACTATGCCTTCATATCTTTTATCAATCTCTCTCCTAATCTGAACAAGAAATAAGTGATTATCCATATGACCATACCCATGAATAGCTAGCTTTCTCATGACCCTTCTCCCTCAAATATTCATGAAGAACAGTTTTGGGAGAAACATTGAGATTTCGTGGTTCACGTAATTTCTTACTATAAAATAAAAGATTAATCAAGAAGACTTCAGCAAACAACTAACAGAGGGAATGTTATATCTATATAGCGAGTGCCATCGAGTTCTTCATAATGCTTCCGTTTACACTGAAGTCTAACCCGCTTTTGTCGATATTCTTCATACACGTGGTTTACACTCCACGCTTTACATATTTCCAACACACTTCCTGCTGATACAGTAGCTCTTCCGCGTAAATCATATTCTTGTTCACTTCCAAGAATACGTTGGACAACGTATTTCGTCATTGTATAACTTTCCTCGAACTTACAAGCCTGAAAGTGATATAGTGTGATGAACCATACTTTATTCAATTCACTTTTTCTAAGAAGTTCTTAATATCATCCTCCATTGTATGTAATCCTTCTTCACGGAAAATTGAAGGATGTTGTAATGCTATTCGAGCAAGCATGACCGAACTCGCCCCTATATATATAAGATCAGAACTAATTCAAATAGTTACCAGTATCTTGTTTGAACTTTTCGATATCTTTATACTCAGTCATATCTCCAGAGATGCCACTATAAATGAAAAATGTATAAAGCTGAACCTTCCACCAACTTTGCGATGATCGGTATTGAAACGTTTCGCGCTATCTCTCGAATTTCTTCTATTCTACACCTGAAAGCATAAATTATGCAAGTGTAGCTGACAGGAAAGACCACAAAGAAGAAATAAGCTAACCTATCTGGGTTTCGCTCTTCACGACGGCGCCCGTGTACTCCGATAGCCGATACTCCACACTTTTCAATCTCTCGTACTAAATTTAACGTTAGACTCGGCTGAAACCTACAACGATCGGAACAAAAAAGGAATATAACCAACGTCATCTAGAACTCGAATTTTACAAGAAACAGGTACTGAAGCAGTTGCCTTAAGCGATGTTAATATCTGAGAAATATCGATTACAGAGGATAAGCCGAAAAGCTATTGAATCACGTCTTTCACTTTGTCTGTTTCTCGTAAAAGAGCAGCTCCCATTCCTTGGTGAACAGAGAATGGTTTCGGGCATCCCATATTTACATCAATAGCCGATACGTCTTTGCCCCTACAACGCGTTTAATGCTTCGACCGAGTCATACTAACACCATGGCTGCAACTTTTGCTGCATTGTTTCCATTGTTTGTACCGATTTGTAGAACACATTTTTCTTTCTCATCCTTAAGAGCAATTCGCAAAACAACATCATCTAACATTGAATAGTCTACGGTTCCAAGCAGCTCTGATATGATGTCGAGTAAAATCTTTTTGGAAGTTCTAACCATTTTCGATCCTCTTACAAGAGAGCAATTTCTGATCTACGATTTCTTCAGTATAGCAAGCATCAGCTCCATACTCTAGAGCAAGTACTCTAAAACACAAACTTTTTGGCAGGATGCCTCGCCCAACCTGAGCGGAGTTCTACCAGCACGAACCATTGGTGCCATCATAACCTTGTTCGAATAATCAAAAACATTGTATTCCATCTACAAAACAATCCAGCTTGCAAAGTCACAGAGTTTGGTATGTAAATGATTGAACTACAGATTTACTTTTCAAAAGCATATGCTAAGATGGTTTTATACAAAAATTCAAAACAGAAAACAAAATCTGTATTCTTCAAGTTTCAATTTTACTCAGTCAACTACTAGTAGACATTGGAATACAATTGAAATAAAAGAAAAGATATAGCTTCAATATATTTGACACTATGGTTTCGGTGAAATAACGAAATCCTATTTTTCTAAACCTTCAAACTAAATTTAATATTTCCAGGCATCATTTTCTTTTGGAACGGCTAAATGACGACTCGCAAACATTCTTGACTGTCCCTGAAATATTGTATAAGATGAAGTTCTTTAGGTTCGATCACTTTCATCATCTCAGCTTTGTCCATTCCTGCTTTATCCCAACATTGACCAAAGTAAAACGCAATTCCTGACAGAGCCCAAAGACCACGTTTGTCCCACACAGCACGTTGAAGAAAATATGTAAAAGTGAAAGTACCCATTTCTATAAACAAAATATAACTGAATGACAGTGAAATATAAAACTGTTTCATTTTGTCAAACAAATTACTCGAACACAGCTTCGGCGGTTATTTTCTCATAAAATAATTTTTTGTCAATGCAGCGAGGTTTGTGCAGGATCAATCTCACTAGACCTTTAATGTTAGTGAAGTATGAAATATAAAATGAGTATAAGCTTATTCATCAGCTGTATAATCTATCCAGTTTTAGTTTTTCTGTAAATGATAACTCATATTCAGGATAGTTGCAAGTTAAACGTGTTATCAGATCAGGGAGAATATTTCATCATAACAGATTGTTCATGTAATTGAGCAAAGAATGAAGGGATTCAACGCTCTATCCGAAATGTGTTGAGCTAAAAACCATCGTACTTATGCGCTTTCGTCTCAAATGCAAATTTTTCATGTAGACTCAAACTCTCTTATTAGTTTATAACTCTTGTTTATTTATGTAGAGAACACGGTTTTGGATGTTTAATGTGATTTTCTCTTTTTTTCTAATGTATCGATTTGATTCTTCATGAAGTCTTCCAGAGAATGTTGAAATTGTTTCCTATACTTTCTAGAATGACAGGGTTGAGGCAAATTAAAGCACAGGTGAGAAGTTCTAGTCTTTCATTGTGCTGTTCTGTTTCAGAAAACCTCAGCTGCGCTACTCAGGGGTATTTTTCTGGGAAGTGGGATGAGTACTTTGGCTTTATCCTTTATATCGCCGACTGCATCTGGTGGCGAAAAAAAAGCTGATACACCAAAACTACCCAAAGACTTGAATTTGGTTATAAGGGAAACTGATGCGCTATACGATAACTACTTGATTGATAATGCATACAGCTTACTCGCTCGGTAAGTTACCGTGCTTAAAAAACCGAAAGAAACGTTTCATGGGATAGATATGAAACCTCTGACTGTTCAGAGTTACTGTGGAGACTCGCACGTGTTTTATGTGAAAAGGGAAAGCTTTCTAAAGACCCTGTAGTAAGAAAAACGTTCATGTACCAAGCTTATGACGTGATACAACGTGCTTTGGAGTATGAACCTTCCGATGGTTGTTTCGGAGCTCACAAATGGTTACTATTACTTCATGTGAAAATTTGAAATGTTAGTTCAGGTATGCGATTCTGTCCGACTACATTGGTGAGATTGAAGGAAACAGGTCAAGAATTGAAAAGTCTTATGTGGTACGTGAGCATTTGGAGATAGCTGTGAAGTTATACGAGGGAGATGCAACAACATGGCATATTTTAGGTGCAATTTTGATTTTCTCATGTTTCAACCTGTATCTTAAAGGGGTTTGGCACTTCTCGTTCGCAGATATGAGTTACCCTACAAGACTTGTAGCAAAGACAATTTTTGGAACTCCTCCAAGTTCAACATACGAACAAGCGTTGAAATATTTTTTGAAAGCAGAAGAGATTGGAGTAAAATATTTTCGATAAGCAATAATGGAGAATTGTTGTTTCAGCCAGGGTTCTACAGCACAAATATATTCTATATAGCTGAGGTGTTTGATCGACTCGGTAACAAAGAAGAGGCGACCAAGTATTACAAAAAAGCTTTCAAAATGCCTGTAATAACAGTTGATGATAATGTTGTTCATACAAAGGTAACTTATTCTCTATGTGATTCTCATAGTCATTATATCTTTAGGCATTCGATAAGTTGAAAAGATTGGGTATTAAAGAACATGAGCTTGTCTAACTAGCTTTTATATACTTGTTTGGAGTTCATAAATTTTTCGAACAAACAGTTCAGTTCTTGTACATTATATATGATTTTAACAGAATGTTAACCGCCTGAACCAAGATAAAATTCGTCATTGTAAGATGTGGGTCAGAAGGCGTACACAGACTACTATTGATCACGGTCGGCCTTGCCTCGCACTCCTATTATAGGACGTTGAACTATTTGTCGTCTTCTAATTTTTTTCTATGATAGTCTGAATTTAACTTGAATATGCTTCAGAAGATGCCTGCAACTAAAGCTGAGAAAAAAGTTGATGTTCTACCTGCCAACTTCATTTTCACATCCGATGACCCGTTTTATACGGGACCAGTAACCTGTGATTTGATGCACATAAAGCCAGCTTCTTATGTTGCAGCAACAGTCGAGTTTCTTGTTATGTTGGTGGGAGCCATTGCTTTCTATAGTAGGTAAACTGTGTATAAGAAACACTCATGATTATTTCAGAGTTTTATGAAGTCAATCAATCCATGGACAAATGGATGTTGGTTAGTATGCTAGGCTTGCTTGCATTATCAGTCTCCTCTTCTATAATTCTAGTAGTTTTCCGAACTTTTTCTTTTTGAAAACTGTTACAATAGGCATATGGAATAATCACTGAGCAGCCAAATCTTGTACGTACGAAAATATCCTTCATTCAAGTAATACTGAACAACATTAGTTTCTCATTATGTTATTCAAACTATAGATTGTCATACTAATACTTATGACGCTAGCGTTTGTATCAATCACCGCTATGTCTGTTGGAATTGAGATGACGAACTCCCTTTTTGGCCTTTTCGTGAAGTATTGTCTCCCATAGTCTTTCTGTTCTGTGAAACATCGCTGTTTCAGAGTTACAGAGATGGAACGCGATTTCGGGCCACTTTGGCCATTCAACATTGGCGTGGTTGCTTTTTTCACAGCAGCTTTGGCTATTTGGTGGGTATCGTGTTTTCTGATTAAATAAAAGAAGATAATTACAGGATGCATGCTATATACAAAGGCGTTTATGATTTCTTGTTGGATAAAGATTATTTCAGTACAGCCCCTTCGATCGAATTAGCTAAAAGCTTGCCAAGAGAAGAATAATATGAAATGATAATAATTTTAAGAAAAATGTATAGATAAGGTGTCTAGCTAAAAAACACAAGAATATATGTCAAACTGCTGTACATATCAACATCTTTTTGATAATATTATCAGCTTTCAATAATATTTTTTTCCATATGATCTTTCTTAGTCATAGGAAAATTCCTTCTTTATAATCTTTTCCCAGTTTCATAGATGAAGATCCACGAACTGTTATTTTTGCCTTGTATTTTTTCGCTGCTTTCTCAGTATTGATCAACATTCGTCTGGTATATTCGAATAAATGTGTTCCACCGAAAGATTTTATTGGAACCTTTGGAGTGCAATGGAGGTAATATCGTAAACTCTTAACCTCAACATTCGGCTGCCATTATGTACCGAACATGCCGCTAGCTTATCAAACCCAATTTTCTCATTTCTATTCCCAATAGAGATATTACGATTGAGAAGTTTCTCTTACACAAAATATTTTGGTTAAATTTTGTTGTAATGAAATAGCTTCTTTCTTAGAACTTCTTGAACTTGCCTCAACTGATCCTTGACCGAGAAGAATCTTCACAGTGTTTTGTATCCTTTGAAGCGTTCAAATGTATTTTTGAATAATTTGAATCTTAAATCCCTTGGAGAATTCTGAGTGAAAGAGTGAAGAATCTTTACTTCTTGAAAGCGATAATGTCTTGTCGTTTCTCACAAACGACTCAGTTGGTGAACTTCTTTTTACCTCTCAGCATATAAACCTTTTTTATATAACATATTAAATATTACACTTGATATGATTCACGAGCTGGAGAAGCAATTGAAACATCTTCTTTTCATGTTGAAAGTTCGATGAATAAAAGATGTCAGTGATGAAAGTCCAAACTGTTTCCCCCCTTACGCTTCTGAGAAACTGTTTTTACTACTTAAGCACTGACTAGTTACGCTAAAAAATTTCAGATTGAAACTCTTTTATGTTTTGTTCTGCTATATGTATAATAATGAAAAAGAGAACCACAACTGTTGACGCGACAGAAAAAATATGGTTTTTTCTTCTTTATGAGTTTCACGAGAATGTAACATAGAATGAAGTAAGCTTTCTAATAGGAACTTGAAAGTTGAAAAATATGAGAAGATAAAGAAAACAGAGAGTGAGAGTGAAAACGGTCACAGAGGTTGTAACTGGGATTAAGACGGAATAAAATTCCTACAGAGAGAAACTATACTGGTCGAAAACTTGTAGAAATATTTTTAGATTAATAGTGAAGGACAACAGAAAATGAAAGACCCTCAGGATGTTCTTGTTCAAAAACGGCCGATAGGAAAAATGAATTTGGGTCAATGGGGCAAGCAAGGGCTGATGGGAATTGAGGACGTAGTAGTTAACGTTCTCAGTTGGATTCAAGTCGCCGTTGTTATCGAAAGTCTTCCGAAAACCATTTACTCTCACTCTCCGTTGACTTGTAGAAAATAGAAAGAAGAAGAGAATAATCTACCTTTTTTCTTTTTTCGTTCTCACACACGGTCTGATATAGAATTTCTCAGAGTGTAGTTTTGTTATATATTACCGCCTTGTGTGCTTTTGTTCGTTTTTAAGCTTATTATAGGGAAATGTCTCTTTGTCAACGAAGGAGAGAAAATCTGATGATCTAAATGTGAACTTATTTCGTTACTTAATCCAGCCATTCATATCATTTTCTTAAAACGCCTAATCATCGTTATTGCAATGCTTGTGAAACGATTTGCCATATATAGAAGAGGTCCAGTAGTAAGATTCTTTCTCTCAGCTATGTTCAAAGGAGACCTACAAATTTTGTTAATTCAGTTGGAAAACACTGAAGACGTTTTCCCTCTTCTAATATCTTGACTCAAAAAATAGTTTTCATCTCTTCACATAAACTCGTAGTTCATCGTGGGTGGAAAATGTGAAGATTGTGATGATCTTGGATGAGCCTACCACAGAGAGAAACTTATAATGAGAGAAGAAATGACGGAGCAAAAAAAGTGAGAGATTTTTTCATGGAGAACCGTTCTTTTCTAATTTTGCTGCATTCAATAAATCTTAATATTCAACATGAGAATTGTTGCATGGGCGCGAAATACAAGGTATTTCACCAATTCATTCATTGAATGCAGCAGAATTACGTTTTTGTTTCACTTTCAATGCTCTGTTGCACAACCCCTCCTTGTAATCTCTTAAACACCTTTTCTCTTTCTCTTGGATTCTTTTTATCTTTTTTACACTCAGAGTAGGAGGAGAAACGGGAGAAATGAAGTCACTAAACAAGAAAGTTGTTGGCCCTCACAGAAGTGGGACACTTGGAGCAGCAGCCGGTCAATCCTGGAAGAGAAAAAGAGGTTTTGAGCACAGGATTTATTACAACCACCGCCGTCAGCAACAGATCTAATATATATATATATATATATATATATATATCTTCCGAATTCCTCCCTCTCTCTGTTTCTCTTCTTGTCTTTCTTTCTCTCTCTCTCTCTCTCTCTCTCTCTATCCTTTAAGTCGTATACCTCCTTGATATGAGCGGTCCGTAGACATATACCTATTAGTTTCTTCTTCCACTACGCAATTAAAAAATATTGTCTTCCAACATATTTGACTTCAATAAGATTCGCAAAAGCTTGTAAAACGCTTAATTTTTTGTTCTGTACTTGCAAGAACCTTCAACTTCTGAAACTCCCATCTGTTTTCCATTCGAATTAGAAAGAGGGATATATGTCTTTGAATGATGTTAAGATTTCCTATGATCTGAAGGCAGCTGTTGAAATATTTAAATTGTCTGAAAGAAAGAAAATTCATCAACTTTGTGAATGTCTACTAGTTCGATAGGTAAGTGTTTAATACTTTACAGACTTTTTTTTTTCAATTCATTTAAATGAACTACGACTTTATCACAAGAAATCTACCTGAGTTCATCTGATGTTCCTTCCCTTCTTTTTTCTCAGCCTCATGAATTTTTACTCTTTTAATCTCATTCTTAGCTTGTTTTGTTTTCTTTCTTGTCGTTGTACCTAGTCCCGTTGCTAACCGACGCCCACGAAAACTAAATCACAAGTAAGAGAGATAAGATGTGCAGTGGATATTTGGAACAAAACATTTCTTTTCTCATTTTTCCGCAGAACAGAGAGAATAGACTCGTTCATTGGCTAGCCTTTCGGCTATCCTTAACTAACAAGTCTAGATCTACAAAACTCTCGGTATGTGGAAAACGAAATTTTCCATTACAAACTTGGCTTCTTCTAGTTTCAGTAGACCAACGTCAGTTCCGTTATTTATTTTGAATGAAAGTGAGCACAAAGCTACCACTATCTCTCTCTTACTTAGTCTATCAATAATCGGCCATTCGATCATTTCATTTCACGAACAGTGAAAATAAAAATAGAAAGGAGGGAGTTAGAAGACGCTAAAGAGGAAGAAAGCATGGATAGGCTATGTAGTTGCGTTTTTGACTGCCGTCAATATTCGCCCAAGCCTCGACTTCTCTAATCTGTGACTATTTGCCGGCACTTTGGAATTGTGCTTCTCGACCGCTTAGACAAATAACATCGTACCGGCATATACAATATATACACAGATAGGGAGAGAGAAGAGAAATGAGAGAGAAGTAAAGTCTTTTTTTTATCCAAAGACCGCAGGAGGACATACATTGAAAGCAAACGAGCAAATGCTGTCGAGAATCTGTTCTGGTTAGCTTCACTCCGTGGTTAGCTTCAGTGCGACTTGTTTGGTGCTTTTCAGACTTGATCGGATACTTCATCCCATTTTTCATCTTCTTAAATTGATTCTCAAATGCGCAGAATTTCAAAGTCTGATTATTTTCTACCAATCATTAATGAATGCTAGGTAGAAGGTAATGTTATATTTCACAAAGTGTAATTCATACAACGATTTCTTTAGCTTTCTCCTGTCATCAACTCTCTTTTTTTATCAAACCATAAAAGTTCGTAAAGGTTTTTCAAACGGAAATGTTTCCTACTATTCTTCACGCGCTGTCCTCAGTCTCCCATTTTTTTTCTATACAGTTAGATTTGAGAAAAGCATGTTATAGGTCGAGGAAAAGAGATAGAGAGAGAAAAAGAAACATAAGAGGGGGAGAGATAGCTATCAAGTGACTTGGAAAACTGTGCTTTCTCTCTTCTCTCTATCCATCTTTCTCTTTGTGATCCTCTCTGTCATCTTCTAGCCCTTCGTATTCTCCTCCCCCTCCCTCTTCTGCTCGTAGAAGAGCTCCGCCCTCCCCCCACTTAAACCTCAGCACAGTCCTGCCCAGCGGCGATGTGGTAGTCGGCAGCTCCAGATCTCTGAGTATTCACAGGCTATCCCGTCCATGACAAACTGAGCAGTTGGTCAAAAACGATTGATCTGAGCACTCGTCACTCAAAAATATCAGGTCGTGGAAATTCCTTCATCTCGAGCTCCAGGTAAGTGTTTATAACGTGTTTTAAAGAATGTCATGGCTTTTTTCAATGAAATAGTTGTTTTTCCTAAACTTGAATAACGTTCGCGCTCAAGTTCCCATGCCCCCACTATCAAGAAGATAGCAGTGCAAACGTTTTTCTTCTTACTGGTTCCGGGAGTGTTAAGGCTTGTTCTTCAACTTGTAAATAGACAGAACCCTGATGTTTCGCAAAGAATACGAATATTCTCTTCAACGCATGGCAACACTTCTTGCTCTCTTTTTTCTTCGTTTCAAACTTTCCTTTGTTCTCAACGAGCATCCAAGGAATTTTCCAACATAAGACACAAATGAACGAGTTGACAGCAGATTCCACCATTATTCGATCCTCATCACCTACATAACAGCTGTTATTCTTTTCTCTTATAGGATATTTTCAGTTCTCTCTCTCTCAGCTTTAGCTTTTCTCTCTTCTTAAGATGATGAGTTGCGCAAGTGCAAACTTTCGCAAGAAACAGTACAAAGGAAAAACAAATGAAGGTGTGGAGGAGCAGACAAAGAAGGAGAGCAGAATGAAAAATAAAGCTATAGATCATTTGAGAATGAGAGACAAAAAAATAGAAAAAAATGAGTGAAAGAAAGAAAATATTCAAATTCAATAGAGTTCTCCAGCCAAATCGAGTTCAATCTCTCCACAGCTGGAGATTTCGAACACTATCAGATTTGGTGGTGCAGATCACGAAATAACTTTGATCTAGATCACTTTCTCCCTTGGTTCACGCTTTTTTTTCTGTCTCTTATCCTCTCTCAATTTCCCTCACCCGACAACAAAAATATGAAAATGTCGTATATTCCATATTTTTCAATGTATAAAACCAATTTTTCTATTGAAGTGACCGGTAGTTCATCCAATTTTGAATGTCAGGCCACTATGGTTATTTTCAAAGAGAATTTGTTTGTGCGAATTTCCTTTTTCCAAATGATGGTTTGCTTAACCAAAAATCTGTTTGAAAGAACTTCTAATTCTGATGAATCAATAAGCGAACAAATGTCCACAAAAACCCGATGGATTTGCCCTTTAGTTCTTCCCTCTTTTTTTCTTTTTCTCACTCTTTTTATCTTCTCTGTGCTCTATACACTCTCCGAAATGCGTTTGTATAAATTTTTTTCAGACATCGATTGACTTTTTGTAAGCCAAATTGTATTCATCTGTTTCATTCTGTATAATTCTCTATTTCTTATGTTCTATTTTCTTTGACCGTAGAATTGTGTAAAGGTCCGCCCTCTTCACCTCCCTCGACCTTATTTGAGTAATAGGAGAAAATGGCTCAATCTAAGCTCAACAGACGCCTAGGACGGTCTGCTACATACGGGGTGAGTTTCATAAATGTTTCTCATCGTGTTCAACAATTGACTGAGATTAATATTCTGGCTAAACCACATGCTTCTGAGCAATCCCATATAGATTGAGATTATGGAATGTAAAGAAGTATGTAGATTGGCTCAGAGAAAATTAAAGCTCGCAGTTTTTCAAACGAATTTTGGAATCCTATTTGTTTATAGAAATCAGAGTTGCTAAAGAAGTACGAAGATGTTTAATGTAGAAAAGATGATTGAACAGCTGTCCCATTTCCAACTGTCTCCTGCAGTATTTTAAGAAATGAAGGAGAATGGTTTTAAACAGAAAAGAAAAATGTATATCGAAGTGAGCAGCTGTCGGTTTGAAGATAGAATATCTCATTAAATGTAGCGTTTATGATAATAACAGAAGTTAAAAGGGTTCTCGGAAACTTTGGGCAAGTATAATATTTTTGTACATCTGTAATAATTTTTTTATAAATTTTCTTCTGGTCAGGATTACAAGAGAATTTACTACATCTTCAGAAAAAAATGTCAAAGTCAAACAAAAAACTGAAGCCATGTAAGTAATGAGAGAAGGAAATTAGCTTTTCTTTTTTCCTTTACTAAATTATTTTATTGGTTCTAACCATATACTAAATGCAAGCATAGCAAACAAGTTTAGAATAATGATATGGATTGCGTAACTGAACAACGATTCCACCTCTAATGGCGCTTATATCCCTCCTTACACAAGTAGAGCTCCAGGTGTTGTTTACTCATGAAGCTCTGTCATCTTTCTTCTTTACAAGGACTTCTTCTTACGGCAGGGTTCCTCAACCGACCAATTTATTTATCCCAATGGGATATCTTTTTTTGATATTTTACCGACTTTAAGACGCTTTATTACCAATGAATTGCTATTAATGAGAGAGTCAATCTTCATTTTCAGAAAATAAAAACTCTTTAGTTGCTCGCCTTAATATTTAAACTTCCAACAATTCACAACAAGATTAAATTCAGTATAGAAAGCAAGCGACATTGGCTTGACCCTATCACTGAAACTTTTAGTTATATTATTCAGTCCCTCTTATAGTATTTACAAGTATACAAAAACCGCTTATTTGCTTGTTCCTGCATACAGTATTATTGGATACTTCCTAATGGGTAGCCCATGAACATGATCCAAGATGTGGATTAATCGCTTTAGCTAATAAAACTTCTTTTTGATATTTCTAGATTCCCTATCACTTTTACTTTTCGTCTGTTCTTTATAAGCGCTCGAGTGCGAAAACTGACAATTTGGATATTGATGTGAAATTTTTTATTAAACAAATTTGTATAAGGAACCAAGATGATAACAGTTATTGCCATTGTCATCTCCACTATGTTTAAAAACAAAAGCAAGTGTATCAACTTCACCCCATCTAAAAAACAGTTCAGAAGTGACAAGGAAGAAAGTTTGGTGACAGAAGAATGCTTTCTTTACTGGATTTTTCTTTCAAACAATCAATGTTGGGCAATTCATTAAATACATTATCACAGCCACCAGTTCAAAACAGCAAGCATTCTTTTTTTCTTTACAAAATACTACAGTTAGAAAAAGATTTTCTGTTAAGAGACGGAGAAGAAGAAAACCATTTTTTTCTTAATTCTGAGTTTTTACACTAAACACTTGCTGCCAACAAATATGTTTGTGATAGATAGATCAATAGCTTCTGGAACTGGCGAGTCACAACAGACAGGAGATCTCACTCTTAGTAGTTCATCCGTTTGGATGAAATATTGGTTGAGAAATAGTTCATGTCAGTCTTCTTTTTTTTTCTCTCAACATCAGATTTGAAAATGTGCATCCGGTTTCTTTTGTTATATTACAACTCTGGACCTCTTCGAAATATAAGACAAAAGAAAGAAAGGTTCGTTGATCTTTGGAGATCAAACGCTGATATGGACAAACCATCCTGTCTATTTAACATTTAGTAACACTTTGAAGTTTTTAAGGAAATAATTGCTGGAATGAGATAACACAGAATAATCGTGGGATATAAATTTATTGAGGTGGGGGAAGGGGCGACCTTTTGCACACGCCTAATAATTACAACTACAAACAAAACTAGAGAAACGCGCCTCCATCACGATTAAATCCCGAAGAATGTGAACCGGAAAACGATTACACACTACGTCTTCAATCGGCAATACGCTACTGGAATCAGCTGATCCAAAAAATACGAAAGGTCAGGAAAACAGTAGCAACCGCAACTAAGACTATAGCGTAGTAATCGGCAAAGTTGAGTAACAAGACAAAGAAGACCTGCAAAAAAGGAAAGACACAGAGCGTCTATAGAATTAAAACCGTGGAGCAACATCGATAATAGGCCATCACACTACACAATTGAACAACTACACTTGAAAGAAAGAGGAAAGATAGAATTATGGAAAGATGAGCGATAAAACTTGAGGAAGAGCTTAGGCACATAATTCTGCAACCCACATTAATACTCTCACTTCGGTATAAGAGCATACAATGTCTTTCTGGGTTTTAGTAATCTAAATAAAACGTACAAAAGTGAAAGGACTGAAGAGCCCTTTAAGTGAGCAAATGGTTTCGCAGGCAAAGTGCCTAATACCGCTATCCGTACATAAACAATCAACAACGCACCGTACGATTTGTGATAATATAATGTAAATTTTCTGTAAATTATATAACTTTTTTTGTTGGCAACAGGGGAACACACTTCGATAAAAAGTAAATTAAAAAATAAATATGAAACAGATTGCTAAGAACAGCGTGTTTTCTCCCTCTGTTGCCGATTATTTAACAATTTTTGTACAAACACTAACTAAATTAACAGAAAAATAGAGAAAGCCGAATAAGAAATATACAGTAGTCAGCACTCTCAGGGAATGAGATCCAAAATCTAAGTACGACAAGCCGCCATTTGCGTCGTTGAGACGTCAGCAGATTTTCGAGTCTGCCTCCGTCTTCCAGAATTTCGATTTCCTGCAGGACGACGGATTATTATTCCCGCATTTATGGAAGGCATCCTGAACAAGGGTAAGTTTAACGAGCATTACGCTTAATCAGACCTTTCATTGTTCGGATGTTCGTCAGGCTCATCCCCGTTACTACTACTTGCTGAACTACCAGATTGAGCTGTATTCAAACTATTCGCAGAACCACTAGGCATTAAGCTCATATTAGGTTGAGATGTGGGAGGAGAAGGCGAAGTTTCGGATAGAATGGTTCTTGTTCCATCATATGAAGTGGAATAGACAACGGCTCTGAAAGAAATAATCAGAGTAAGAGCATCGAATATTCTCATTACCCTCCCATAGGAGCGTTCACTGTAATCGATTTGCAATTCAATAACTTTTGCAAATCTCTGCTTTGTTCTAGCTCAACATGAGCTTCTCGAAAAGCATTTTTGATTGCTCCAAACACCATTTCGTCATATATAGAATGAGCTGTGTTAGATAATGTGAAAGGCTCCTGAACAAAAGCTCTTATTATTTATATTTCTTCCTAAATCCAACCTCTATGCAAATACATCGCCACTGAGATCTCCATGAGCCTACGTTGGACATGCCAGCAGGCTTATGTCGAGCTAATGAAGCTCTATCCACTCTTTTACCTTGTCTAACTGAGATTGCGTCTCGATCGTAACTAAATGAATGAATATGAAGAAGAAGGTAAAAAAAGTATCTCACTTAAACTTGTTAGCATAATAATCAAGAAACCCTATTAACAACTCTCCTAGCGTGCATTTGTCACTGTATTCCCAATCGTCCGTAGGAGCAGGCAAAGCTTGGGTAACATTTAAGGTCCGCACATCACACTTAGGAGAAAACATTTTAGGGTACATTTGCTGTAAAGATGGCAAAACAGGGGGATCCGCACCGCCTGTAAATGTGTGAGAAGTCAGTCGAAAGGTTTACAGAAAAACTTACACTGCAGGTAATGTATGACCATGAGGACTAAAGAATAACTTGTGAACGAGCTACGATTCGCATCATTAATGCCTTTGCGTTTGGCCCACTCCTTAACAACAGATACGAGGGGACGAACTCTCCAATCGACTGAAAATAAGAATTTAGAAGAGAATAGAGAAAAAAAATACATGAAGAATAATAGCATAATAGATGAGTATTTTTGATAGCTACAGAGTTGTTGGCGTTCAGATCCACAGTGATGTCCGAGAAAGGGGCGCTAAACTTGATTCGCAATATAGGAACCTACAGTGGGCGAAATATTACTAAGAAACTTGAATTACGATACCTTCGCTAAAATCAGCTTCTGGGAAGCAACCCACTCCAACTGAGAGAGAGCGTTAAGAATCATATTAAGGACAACTACAGCATCGGTTTTTTGATCAAGCTGAAAATCATCGACTTCAAATAAAAGCATTTGTCTTCAAATGCTCACATCTTTATTTGTGATCATAAGACAGAGATCCATATCAGATGAATTGTTGCCAAACCCGTTCAACGAAGACCCAACTACATATAATCCACACACTGTAAAAAAGGTAACTTCTTTATAGTGTCTAAGTAACTTACTTGGGAACACAGGGCATATAGAATAATACAATAAATCTCTCAAATGTAGCTTCTGATTTAGCATAGCATCTGTTTGCGTAACTGAATTATGATAGTGCCAAATTTCTTCACTCAGCTATGAAGAAAATTTGTAATTTTTTAATGTTTAGTGATCTTACCACATCCATTTTAGAGACTTCGAAATGCCCTGCAGTATTCAAAGGAGCAGAAGGTGGGGGGGAAAGAGGTTTAGATGAAGAAACTGAAGAGCGAGCACTTCCAGCAACTAAATAAAGTTTCTATTCAAAAACCATCTTCACTGGTTTACCTGAAGGAACTTCGGAGAGATCAGATAACTTCGAACCACTTGGAATGCTAGCTGTGGGGCCTGAAAAAACAGCTATATCGAGTACACTGAGGAAAAAAAGCTGGGCATTGAAGAGAAAAAGAAATATGTAGAGAAGAACGAAGATCAGAACAAGTGCAATGGAATTTCCTAGTTTCAGTGGTGCGGGCGAGCTAGTACTGGACAGGTCAGTTGGAATGGTTGCAATGAGAGAAAAGATATCGAGAATTAGAGAAAAAGGTAACACTGAAAAGAACGAAAGGAGAGAAAATGGAAATTTGTGAACGAACAAGGATGTGTACGCCAGAAAGAGAAAACTGTATAATTGTATGCACGGATTAGAAAATGAAAACTCATCCGAATTTTATCCCATATGAGGTATTTTTTGAATTAGAATAATAATTAGCAGAAAAGTAATAACAGCTGAATGCAACATAAAGAACAATCATGAAAGAGACAGAGACAAACAAACTCAAGAAATTAGGGATATGAAGTAGGATAAATAACTGGAAAGCAATAAAATGAAAATAACTTCAACAGCTGTGCGCATCGATTGCAAATAGGTGTGTTCGAGAAGCCAGAGCAATCGCAAAAAAACGGATAGATATAACACAACAAACACTGCACAAATGCCGCCAAAATCATCGATCCAAAATAAAATAAAAAGCTTGATACTGAATGTTAAAGCTCTTCTTAGTCGGATTTGGAAATGTGTCTCAGAAAATTGGGTTTGGGTTTCGGTATAGGTTGTTAAACATGTATTCGAAGAAAGTTCGCCTTGAGTTCAACATTTGATTAATATCGCAATGTGATGAGAACTGTGGATGAATTATGCAGAATCAAATATAATTGTCAAATTTTAACGAAGTACCTGGTCATCTCACTGATCATGAATCAAATATCCCATCAGCAACACATTACAACAGCAACACATCAGCTAATTTTGCCGAAGAACTTAGAGCAGCTTACAATTAAAAAGGGGAAGATGGGATATAAGTGAAAATAGAAACCGAAATACAATGCTATTCGCGCAGTTACAGCCAAGCTATTACGAAAACGGTAAAAGAATGCTGATATCGTTTCCCCAGAATCGGTACAGTTAACTTTTTTAGAAATTTGACATTATAGAACTGGCTTATGAGAAAACTAGAAACAGTAAAAAAGAATTTACCTCTTAACTATATGAGATTCAAGTTGTCAGGAATAAGAAAGAGGTAATAGTACCATGCGGAAAAAATGAAAATAAATATGAACTCACCAAACCTCGTCTTGTGAGACGCAACTGGCGGCGAGTTTTCGCTTTGATATCCGCTCTCACCTAGAAAATGTATAATAAGCTTTCTGGAAATAAAACAGTGCTGCTGCACATGTCCGAAATTCGCTTTCCACTCAAACAATTCTCTACACACTCGATCTCTATAGAACAAAGCAACATCTAGTCCAGCGGTAGCCATTCTTCCTGGCTCATACAAAGCAGCTGATACAACTGTCGAAACACAAATCCCACTCGCCATCCCCCCCTCTGCATCATGTTCAATTTACCGATCAGTTATCAAGTAGACAGAGAGGGCTTTTAAAAATTGTGACAATTTTTACCTGGTATCTTCGGAGTCACGAATGTGACTGGAGGAACAGTTATAAAACGCAGACTGGGTTCTCTATATATAGACAGAAGACGACTGCGCGAATGTGCTTGTTCCAGATATTCAAGCTCTTCATCACTCATCGGCACAACTTCGCATCGAATCGGCCTCCCACTAACGTCACTGCTGCTTGAAGAATTCAGTTCTTCCCAATCATACTCCTCTTCGTCCAAGACATCATCATCATCATTGTCTTCCGATTGCCAGTGTAACTCGGATAAAACATCAGCGTACGTGAGACTTAAGTCTTCTCCACTCGAAAGAGACAAACGAATTCTCTTGGATATAGAATAATCAAAGGTATGATAATGGTACCTTCGTATGAAAGGATGTCGGAAGTAACTTTTCGGAAAAGAGCGTGATGGCACGTTCAAAACGGTAGGCAGTACATAACGAAACCTTTCATGGTCATCTTTTCCAGCTATCATAGCTATTGTTACTACTTTGAATTATTCGTATCTTATCTCTTATAGACATAAGCGTCCTTCGCTACGTTGTTAGAACAGACCGCGAAATGTCCGTGAACGAGAGAGAAAGTATAACGAGAGAATGGCAACGTTCTATAGCGGAACTTGTATAGAGCACTATTATAACTTTTTTTTCTACTTAGCAGGATATAGGCTTTCTGAATAGAAAAATTATGAAGCGTATTGAAACAAGTAAACGAAACAATAGCGAGAAGACTGAAACAATTAATAGGCCTTAAACAGAGCAGAAGTACACTGATAAGCAATGTATAAGATAGAACTGTGATGAACAAAACGCGAGAATAAATTGTAAATGGTTCATAAACACAACTAAAACTCCAGGCGTGCAAAGAGAATAGTGTGGGGAGAGTATCAATCGAAATATCAAATTGGATTAACGAAAATCTCAATCGTTTAAATATGACGAAATAAGCTAATCGATAAATAGCTACAAGTTTTACTTGGGCATTTTGTTACCAACTTAGAAAAAGCAGTTAGTACCAATACATCGAAATTTTTCTGATATGATTTCAGTTCAGAAGAAACATAAAAGATAAAGCGAAATCTTAGATAAACCAGCTCACGGTCAACTAACGATACAACACCAATACGTCGCAGTTTGTGGCGCGCAATATCGACTATCGATCTAACGGGTATGCGCCCTTTCCACTACTTATCTAAGAATGCATACCGTGCTGTGCTAAGATGGACGGATATTCGACAGAACAATAATTCCCATGTTTCAAACCACCGATTCATCTGTAGGCAACTTTCACACTTGAAGTGTACTGTAAGAAATTTTCTCAGAGCACGTTAAGTAAACTAAAGTCGCCATGTTCTCTGAGCCTCTTTTTCATCCCTTTCTTTCACTCCGATCCAGAAGCAGCCATGACAGATAATAACGATGACGCTGCCCGATAGGAATCGTCATTCTTATACATATCTGGATCAAATTAGCGCAGTTTATAAAGATGATCGTCTCATTCCATTCCCCCACTTTCTACCAGAAAAACATTTCAACCATATGAAATAGACGTCACGTAACAGCTGAATAATAGGAATAGCCAAGTAAGACTGATAGCAATCTAGTATTCATACGTGAACTGTTTGGAGATAGAAAATTATAGAGAAGATAATGACAGGAAGTTACAATGTTGAAAAAATCAATAGGAGAGATAGAGAAAAAAGGAAAAAATTTAACATCCCCAAAGAGTGAACAAAAAGAATAGAAAACATAAAACCATACACTCAGAATCGGACCAAAAAAAACGGATGGCCTCTTCAGACATCGAGAGAAGAGAACAGATGAGTAGTTAAGAAGTATCATGATGAAATCAGAAGAATTAACTATAAATATGGGGATAACCTTCTACTAAAAACATGGAAGTGTTCTCAACAAATGAAAAACCTGATCATTTCAGGTACGACCTTCAAATGGTCAGCTGCCTAATGTTCTTTGAGAAAATAACAATTTCAACACTCTTTCACACATTTGGACTGAGAAAACAAGGCACACTCACCTGTATCACCAGTCAAAACTTTCAAGCTCTTCTCATCAGATCTTTTGGATTCCCTGTCAGAGACTAGTGGCAGCAAGATTGGTGCAATGGCGGCTGTAATAATGTTATAAAAAATACTTGAATTCGATTCTGTTTCAGCTTTTCCTTTCTATTACATCAACGTAAAAAGAAGAAAGAAAAGCTGGAATACAGTTGCTGATCGACTATCACTTGCGGCTCTGACAAAGTTAAGAAAAAAAACTAGGAAAATGACAACAAAACGCAAAACTGCATGGATTTTCATGATCACATGCACTATTACGGGATTAATCTTCCTTAACTACCTTTCTCCTCGCGCTTAACATTTCCTTTAGGTTGTAAAGCAGCTTTGACGGCATAAGCAACAGGAGGATTCTTCCCAGTTTCTACTGCAGAATGGCATTCAGAGGAGTGAGAATTACCGGCTACAACTGTGGAGTAGTTCTGCAATAGACAACTGAAGAATTCCAGATATAAAAAATTTTACTTGTCTCACGGGAGTTGGAGGCGTTGACACTGATGGATTTGAATGGGTACTTGATTGGTTTTGAACTTGATGGCTCAATACAGACGCTATTTGTTGCATCATTGCCGGAGCCATTCCTGTCCAAGAGCTAAATTTCTCTTGAAGCATGTTTAAGGAGAGAAACCAACTTTGATGTATTTATAGTAGAGTTTTCTTCTCTGCTTGCACCTTCGTCGAGAGGCAGCTGGGGTAATGCCTGAGTTTGAACTATTCTCATTAACATGGGCATCATTTCTTCGGGCAGAATCATATCTCCAGAGGAATCTAAATGTACCAAAGTTTAGTTTTCAAGCTTGTAGAATCCTTCACTTCTTGGCATTCTGGATCCAGCCAGAATATTTGAATCTTCATGACCATTGGAAAGATGGTTTGGTGGAATGTTCGTTCGAGGTGCCAGATTGGGGTGGAGACTGCAAGAAAACTGATATTTTACACTTAGAATATATCATTATATTTTAAGGTTTTCCTAGAACAATAAGATGACGCGAAGCTAACATTTCTTCAAGCATAGCTTTGCTCAGAAGAGAAAAACCTCACCGCGTCAAGAAGTTCAAATAGTCTTGAATGATAGTAATAACAATCGACAAATGAACGGCTGGATGAGGAACGGCCCACAAGCCTGGAAAGGATACCGGCCTTGACGGATCTCCTACAGGGGCAAAGCAACCAGATGGATCACTTCGCCAACCATTGCTATGATCGCAGGCACCCCAACGCGCATCTCCGTCAGCCACTAAGCCATCTATATGCTGGAAGAATTTCTGCTGACTGCGAATAACAATCAATAATGATTGGAAATAAACATATATATGATGAGCAACGTCATCAAGCGATATCGTAACTCTGCGATCGTCATCACTTAGAACAGAATTTGCTTCGCTATTCGAACTTGAGTTGGAGGGAGAGTCCTGGTATACAGCTTTTTTCTTTCGCTGGCGACGGTTCTTGTTTATACGACTACTCCTCGAATGCTCAAGAGGATAATAAGTTTCAAATAGCGGTTCGTCTTCATCAGTTCCGAAACTGCTAGGTGAAATTGGTTCCGAACAATGATCACATGAAGTGTTATCGCAATTCGATAGAAGACCAGGGCAACCAGAGTCGGAAGAGCCAGCAGATGAAGGCATAGGAGAGCCTTCAATAGATAAACAGCTGAAGCAAGTGAGAACTCCAAGTTTTGGACCAAGTCCAATATTTCCTGAAGATGAGATGAGATAATGGAAGTCTATTCGGTAAATAAATAGAGTTGATAGAAAATATAATAAGGAACGGGGTGAAATACAAACCGGCCACTATAGCGATGAAATATAGAAACCAATAGATAGCAACAGCTTTGAGATAACAAGAATGATAACGTATAGCCTATTCTAAAAGGAATGTTGAAGAAAATGAAGTAATTGAATTAGGACAACCACTACTGAACTGTAGTCAATATTAACATAAGTAATATTCCAATTGAACAGCGTTTAAATTTGAGGTTACTATTATTAATGAAAACAGTCTTATCGATGATAAGTAGCAAAACATGAGCGTATTGATCAGAACGTCATTGAAAAAAACATTATACTGCCAGCGCCTTATCGTTAAAAAATAATTTTCTTTCAAACAAGCAAACTAAAAATAAGGAGTGAAAACGATAGATCGTTAGCCACAAAGACAGTCTTTTCAATACGCTGTAGCTTTTGGAGATTCAAGCAGAACAAGAAAGAACAGCGGCGTTGCGGCGGTTACATCCTCTTCGCTGTCGTAATCAGTCTCCTGGTTATTCAGACACCAACCAGATATAACCAATGACCACAGGAATATAAGGAATTCTTTCTCTATACACTACATATCATAGAAAAAAGGATACGAGTTATCAGACGTACTGTGACTCCAAACGGTTATAAAAGAGAAAGTCAAGAGAGAAACAGATAAACGATCAGGACGAATGGCATCAAAACATCACTGCTTCAAGAAACCATCTTCAAAAAAGATTGGACGGAGAAGGGAGATATTGATGATGAACATGAACTGACAAGACGAATTTAAAGACCATTCCTATAGAAAATGGTGAAGTAATAGTATGAAACACTATGGGGCTCGAGAAAACAGTCAAGGAAGACCTAGCAAACAACATAAGTTGCAACTTCATAAACCATGTGATCTCAGAATATGCGAAAAAAAGCGAAAAATCGTTAACATCTCTCGAGTTGCTCCATGAACTTTTTGAAGAACATTGCGTTTCAGGAACGAATTCAAACAGTTATCGGCTGATTCAGCTACCAAAAGTATAGTTGAAGTTGATGCGAGCAAATAGACATTTTTCTGGGTTGCCGTCTGGTTTTGCCGCTTCAAGATGACAATGATAACGACGAAAAAGAGGTGGCGAAGAGCGCTGGAGTCAACGATTATACACATATTCTCATATAATTATTTGTCTTGCAACGCTAGAACAAGGCAATTAAAATCATAACAAATGTAGTATATATGTTCAAAACTGAGCCACCCTCTAATTGTATCAGCAGCATAGCAAACAGCTGACAAAGAACGAGGGGAACAGTCGAAGGATATAAGAACAGCAATAAGAACATTCTTCGAGAAATCGACATAAGCTTAAAGCTCGAGAGGGCAGCAAACGGGTTGAAGCACAGAGATAGCATAGCGCCAAGGACCGGTCGTCAATGCGCATTCCGATCTACTCGGCCATGGCGAACCGGCAAGTGGCTGACGTCACGTTGACTGAACAAAAAGAAATACGGAACAGTCGAGGAAGATGAAAACGATCCAAGCAGCATAGAGGTGGAGACATCTAATCAGCTAATCAATAATTACTGTTAAGCATACTAATTGAACACCCTCCGATTCAAATTAGTAACAAAAACAGGCATGAGCTGCACCATATGAGCACGGATACCCCAAGGAAAAAGAAGAATAACCTGTGATTCGATTTCAATCCACCAGACAACGGGTGTGGACCACGGGCTCCATCAGTCGAACGATCTATCCAGTTGACATCTTTGGAATTTTCATCCGGTATTGTTGACATTCTATCCAGAGCTTGTTGTATATCAAGCTCAGCCAAAACTCGCGAGAGACTGCTAGGAGCACCTGAAAGAACTGTTTAATAACATCCAAATTCACATAAACATTCAGTTTTTAAGGAAATTGGAGACATAAATCGAGAAGTATAAGTTTCCATGAACAGTGTTCCATAACGATCATGGAAAGATCGCCGTTAGGAAAATCGTCACATCTCACTTTCTGATCTGTGAGGCGAGAAGGATGGATTACTGATAACTCCTTTAGGTTATTTAATGAGAGAAAAGAGAAAACTGAACCTTGATAAAAGAGCTGATTTCGCTTATCCTTTGGCCCATTGTACCTATTGTTCCTTGGATCATGATTGAATACTGTACCTTTTCCCAAATCAATTCCAGAACTGAACAAAACAACTTTTGAACAAATTCTATCCAAAAAAATCTAACAACTTATGTTTCCGATATGACACCGGGTCACATTTGGAGTCTTCAACTGATAAAGAAGGAGAAAAAGAAATTGGTCTCTTAATGCTATGTACGGAGTTTGCATAGCCTCCCGATGAGGGAGAACTTACAACCGATGCAGGAACGGGAGAGACAGTGCTACGAAAGCTGTAACTACAAGTACTACTACAATTTAACTAAACAACTAAAAACCTGGCAACAGGCGCTGTTCCTGCAGCGATATATGTAACAGGTCCTCCCTGTTTTTTATTCTCTAACTTGATCGCATTTTCAGGATTCGGTGTTCTTCGACCTGAAATGAAAAAAAGATTTCTGGAGACAATGCTCAAGTTGCTTACAAGAATCACGATCTCTCTCAATATCTCGACTTATACCATTAACATTAATAGATCTGTTTGTAGCAGAATGTGAACGATGACTGGTTTGCCGTACATTGTTTCCAGGCCATTGTGGTCTGAAAGATTCGAGAAGCACATCATACAAACTGCACTAGACGCATGCCTTTGTAAAAACTCAACATCAACTGGAACTGATTGCGCTTGCGTCATATGCTCCAAATTTTGATGAGGATCATAAGGCAGATGTTGAAGACGATGAGTTTCACCTTCGGATATCCGTGAAGCTCTTGAATGCCGACCAGATTCAAAAACTAAATCTATTGTTAAAAAACTCTTCGAAAATTTCATCTTCACTTCTGTTGCTATACTCTTTCGGTCCATTTCTTTGCCGACATTTGAGAGATTGATTTGATGATGCACCAGATGGACGACGTTCTCGAGAATTGCCTAAACCAAAACAGTTTTCCCTCAATCAAGCATTTCTACTGTACCATCCCCAAGTTTATCGTTTTGTGTCCATTGCGGGGAATGCTTCATAACGGAGAAAACAACACTCGCAGAAGCACTACTAAAAACAATGTTTTGTCGGTTTGTATCAGAACATTTAAATCGTTTGATATGCCACCTATTATATCTTGGTGAAATAAAAAATTAATCCCATGTTAAACCAGCCGCTACTTGTCATGAAAAAAATTCAAATGAAAGAAGCCGGTACCAGGTAACATAAGTGGCAAACAAAAGTAAACAAACTGTTCAGAATTTCAATTATCAAAAATCGATAAAACCGAGAAGTGAAAAAACCATTCCGATCTCTTGTAAAAACGGTTCTGATCTCTTATAACTCTCGCTTATTAGCTCCGCCCATTTAACTGTGCGCGCCATGGTTACTTTGCGTATTTATTTGAAAAGATATTGAGTATTATGTGGAAGAATAGTCTGAGTTTAACTAAATAAGGTAAAGTTACAAGCTTTCTCATTCTTCACCTAGAGATACTCTTTAGGAGATGTAAATAATGACTCAAACAGTGTAGTGAGAACCTCGTTATCTCTTCTTTTCCTTAAACTTCTCAATAAGAAATTCGGAGGAAGTTATCTCGTATTTTAAATTGAACCATTGAATCAAACTTCTTTCTACTCCGTTAACGTTGAACCTCCATAAACTCTCACATGCCAGAAAACTGGACCGGTATGAAACTATAGTAATTGACATAAGTTGAGAATCATGGTTTTCAAACGAAGCAGAAATAGCAAAATTATTGGAATTAAGGATGCTTGATGATGTTAATTTCGTTTGAAGAAATGATTCGTCAACCGATACGAGTAAGGAGTAAGAGCGAAAAAAATCGACCCACATCTCAATCACCTATTGTTGTCTGTCAGCAACACTTTATTTGCATTTATATGATCAACTGATGTATTCATTCTTTCTTAAATGAGCTTAAAAGGATAACAGTTTATTTTGATTATCACAGTATATCTATAGACTACAGTAAAAACTTTTACTTTCAAAATACACAACTACCATAGAAATCGGTATACTGAAGGTTGGATCTAAAGATTTCCTTTCAGCTACAATAGTTTGTGATAGATTCGAAATGTTTAAAAAAAGAAATAATCCTAAAAACACATATCATTGTAACCAAAAATCTTAATAGTCGATTAAAACAAGACCCCTTATTGATAGAAACAGATATGAAAACGGTTTATGCCATAAAATGATTAAATCAAGATCAAAGAATATACTAAGAGTTTTCCAAAATAATTACAATCCAGCTATATCATAATATTTACAAGTCAACGAGACTAATCACTATCGTCATCAAAAGTGAGCTTCCGTATACCCGCTCTGACTTTTTCTTCTTTTTGTTCACTCCATAGTTGGGCCATGTGCTCCTGAAGATTGTGTTGCATTCAATGCGATTCAAATTATAATAACCTCTATCGACATTTCCGCGATCAGAAACTTATGCAATAAAAGCTTGGGTTTAGGTTTGGGAAGTACTCCGGCTTCAGGATTGATGTTCTCTTTCTCATCACTCCATACAGTGAAAGCTGGAGCATTGTGACGAGGTTTTTTTATACAAGCCTGTGATGATGATGTCTCCGCGAATACTTTTTTTCGTTACCGTATTCTGATTGATCTTCTCTCCCACATGATCAGTGAGAATTAGCCGTTCTATATGATTGTCCATGTGCATATCATACAGTGATTCCAAGTAGTTTTCCTCTTGAATCGGAGCATCATCTTCGAAGACCTTCAATTATAATACTTACAAACAAACTCTTGTTGAAAAAGACCTCGAGAACAGTGTTACTTTTTTTGGGATTATTCGCTTTACCGTAACTTCCACGATCTAATTTGCTACTTCCTTGCTCGCCAATTATGGACGGTAATCTTATGACTGGCACCTCTGTCATTTCTCCTTAAAGAAATCAGTATTATTTAATAATGCGAAAAGCCAACTTGTTATGCGAGTGAAGGCAACTCTATGACCGTTATCATCGATATCATCATCATCATCATCCGAAATATTATTTTTTTCTATCTCTCTTCTCATCTCTCGCATTTCCATGCTATCTTCGGCTGCGTGCAAATCCTATAAAACATGATAAGTTGGCAAAAAATGATAAGAAAAGGTGACCTCTAATGGTAATGCACCAAAACCGAGAGCTTTCCTAAAAATACCGCGAGCATCTTCAATGGCTCCTCTGAGTTCTAAGTCCTCCGCCCAGCGTATATACAATGATGCACATCTTAATAAATAAGCATAATAAGCTCAAAAAAAATATTCTGTACCTCGTGAGCGAACCAATTGAATGAGCATGCTGGTAAATTTCATATCCATGACCAAGGCTATTTTCTGCTAGTTTATCCCAAATAATCATCATGCGATCATCATTTAAGTAACGTTGTTCGTTAGCAAACCTACACAGTAAAGTTTGAGAAGGCGGATGACAAAATACTACTTTTTAACTATGACCCATAGGTATTTGTAATAAAGCCGTTGTCTTGCAATCGGGAACGTATCGTCAAACCATGCACAAAACTCAATGCAGTGTTTTAGCGGATCTGAAGACTTTTCGCATTCTTCTAACACGCTTTCGAATTTTTCTTTAACTATGGACTCTCCCCGTGGGGCTCCACAAGCAAATCCCTAAAAAATTATACAACTTGTTTTCTCGAAGTACATATACTCACATTATGAACAGCATCCGCCCTTCTCCCCCGCCTGATAGGTTTGACGTTTTCCATGTTTAACTCCCATTGAAAATCGCTTTCTTCTCCGTCAGTTGTTGGATTTCCGTGGGGCGTGGTAACTTTCTGATCGCTCATTTTTTGAGTTAGTGGAGTACGAATAAATTATTTCAAAAGTACAATCATCAGCTGATATAGTATATTTCATATTTAAATTTTTTTTTAGCTCTCGCGCCTTTACAAATTATGGTCCCGACACGAATTCCCTGAAAGTTGTTTGTGACATCAGTAAGAAGACTGACTTAAAGCTCTTAAACATACTGCTTAATATAGTTAAAGCTTATAATTAAGAACTAAGAAACATTATCTTATCGAAAAAAATTCAAAAAAAGTGATAACCTCTACATACTTTATATTCTATTCGTTTTTTTTTAATTTTTAGTTCATATATTTATACGTTGGACTGCTTTGCATCATTTCCATTTCAGATGTTGAGAATATTACAGTTTTCTAAAATATTCGTGCATAGAACAACACCTGCTACACTAACATTTAAAAACGTATTACGATCCAATGTTTTATTATCCGAGCGTTTCTATAGTCAGCCTCAGAAAAAAGGATTTATTGGCAATCTCATAGATAATGTAAGAGAGGAACTTGACAGGAACAAGGAGCTGAAGGTTTCTAAAGAGTTCTTTTCTTACGTTAAGTTCTATTTTCAGGATCACCAAGCACAGCTACGAGAGCGCATGCGAGAGTTGAATGACAGTGATCAGCTGAAAGAAGCTAGGAAGAAGTTTGTAAGAAATATTCAAATAGCTGTAGTTGAAATAAAAACTTTTCAGGAAATCGTAGAAAAGCAAACATTGAAGAGTTCAGAAGTGGTTAAATTGAAAATGGAAGAGCTAACGGACCAGATCGCTCAGGTAAAAATTTTCTACTATGTCATTTGTCTATTCATTACTTTTAGATGGTGAAAGAAGTACAGAAAACTGAAGCTGGAAAAAAAATAACCGCTGCGGGCGAGGAAGCCCTAAAGCAGGTGAGTAATTGGCTATGTAAGTGTATTACATTATTCGCTTAGGCGCGAGTTGCTGCAGAACATGTTGAAAAAATGGCTGAAAAAGTTGGTGATACTGAGGTTTATAAGCAAGTGTCCACGGTAGGCTTGAATATGAAGCTAATAATATTGCTTCCCTCTAGTCTATGAAAACTGTCAAAGAGGAGATAGACAATATCGCTGACGTGAGAATGTATAGCAGACCAGGTGAGAATAAAAATTTTTGAAGTATTTTTTTGGTTTTAGCCCAATTGAAGAAAAGGACCGAAGGTTCCTTATCTTCCGAATGGTCCAAAAGGACAGTAGAAGCCAATGAGTTGGGATAAAAATCATTTCCATAAATAATATTTTTTTCGCAGTGATGCTACTGACGTAACGTTACACAAAGACTCCAAGTGGGCTACAGGCTGGAAAAAGTTCTCGGAAGAGAATGCATATTATAATAGTGAGTAATAGTCATACTTTTTTCACACTACTCAGCTCATATGTTCCAGAACTACTCGATTGGAAAATTAGATATGAAGAAAGCGATAATATAGCTGTTAGGCTAATGAGAAGTGTAACCGATAGGGTTTCAAGTGTTTTTGGTAAATCGGTCAATAAAAATTTAATATAATTGCTTACATTTCAGCTGGACAAAATGAGGTTTCGGAAGTATTGACTGAGATTGCCAAAGTGGATCCGTCTTTCGACAAGATTGAATGGCTACGCTTTTGTGAGAAAGAAGTCATCCCGAATATATTAGAAGCTTTCATAGCTGGAAATCTTGAGATTTTGCAAGACTGGTGTCATGAAAGAGTAAGCGAAATATGTACTGTAAGAAAACAACTCCCACGGTAGGCATATAACGCTTTGGCCACGGTTGTAAAAGAGTACGAGAAAATTAAATTCTCCACCGCGGATTCTAAGATTATTGACATCCATAAAGTAGAGGTATGAGTCTCTGAGTTTCAAAAAAACAAAACAAACATAGATGGTCTCTGGCAAAATGATGGAACAAGGTCCCGTTCTCATAATTACATTCCAAGCTTTCATGATAAACGTTGTAAAGAACTTGGAAGGAAAAGTTGTTCAAGGAGACCCGGTTTGTTTTTTTCTCTTTTCTCATTGAAAAAAATTATTATACAGACTAACCCAGTTAGAGTACATCATGTATGGGTTATGTGCCGTGATATGGAAGAATATAATCCAGCCGTCGCCTGGAAGTTATTAGAGGTTCACATGCAGGAAGCAGCTTTAGCTGTTTAATCAGTAATTTGAGGAATCGAGCTCGAATTTTTAGGAGATTCTTTAAACACAAAATGTCTTGTTATAAAAATAACCATTACGGGTGTTTAGTTATCATGATAGTTAGATCGTAGATTTTTTATTGTTAGATTTTGTTGATTTTTGTTTTATTTATGTGATATTAATGAATAAACTAGATTTTGAAATTTTTTTCTCCCTAAACCCAAGCAGGTCAACTAGTTGTGACCTAGCGAACAGTTGTTCGACAGTGTGGCCTCTTGTTTAGACACTCGACTGTTGGTAGTGTGGCCTTGTGGCCTAATGGATAAGGCGTCGGACTTCGGATCCGAAGATTGCAGGTTCGAGTCCTGCCAGGGTCGTGATTTTTTGTTCATTGTTCGAGACAAGGCTTGAAAAGCTGAGAGTGTGGAACAAAATATTTGCTGCACTTAATGAAGTAACTTAAAAGTTGGATTGAAATAACTTTTTATGTGAATAAATATTATATATAAATTACTCATTAGTACTTTCTTATGTATTTATTGAATTATTTGAACCGTGGAAACCGGATCCGACCCTTTCCTCAACTTTTGTAGAATGTAGGTGTAGTTTCAAATGAGAAAGATATCATATATATTACTTGAAAAGGAACAAATTTTCAAATTGGCTAACTATAACTTTAAAATATGTTACCGATACAGAGAGAGTATTTATATTATATGCATAGGTACAAGTGGAGTATAAAAAGATCAAGAAGTAGGATATAATATAATCGAACTTTCAAAAGAGTTCGTTCATATCCTCTTCGCGTAGTGAATTCAATCATAGAATATTCCGTTTATATCCGTTTTCTAATCCATACAAACGATGTCACTAATTCACCTTCTTTCATTTCACTTAATCCTCACCAGAATAGCCCGATTTTTTTACTTTCTACTAACGCTGAACGCCCAAGTATCTTCAATTCTGTACTTTTTGTAACTTCAACAGCTCCAGTATTTCTTAACTTTGCAGGGTACAATGTACTGTCCATTGAATGGTATCCTTCATGTATTTAAAAAATCTATTTTTTGTTTATAATCTTGAAATATTACTATTCTAGATACTTGAAATAATCTTTTAATACATATATACTCATATTAGCGTCTTTCTATCTGTTTAAGCTTTTTTCTTGAAGGACCACTTCTGATGGTCCAAATTGTCTGTTCCTTTAGCTGAGTAACCGTACTGTACGGATCAAAGGAAAATCTTATCCTCCTACTAGTATTATCCTTGATCATCTCACGTGTATGACTAGAACGATTTGCTTATACAAACATATGACTTCAACTTTCCATTTGATACATTCGTTTGAGGCAAACCAATCAAACGCGTGAAATCAAGCTTCTAAATATGATATGAATACATCTCAGTTTCTCCTGACGTTTCTAATCCGGTTTATCCAGTACTAGGTTGTTTACTTATATCTTTTGATGCCATTACTAATGGCCCACTAACCTCAGATAACGCCCGCCTCTTCTTCACAATATCATTCAGCAACTTCAGTTAAATTCTATACGCGTTCAAATAAACGGTCATTCCATAAAATCTTCTTTTTCAGTTTCCAGCTTTCCTGCCCGAAAACTGATTACTTCTATAAGGATGATATACCTTATTTCAACCTTGCTCTTGAGCGGCACAGTCAACGCTTGTTTATCGAATGGTAGTTTTTTTTCATATGTCTTATATAAAAATATTTTTGATTTTAGGTTTAGCGGGGAACTGTGGATGTAGCACTTGTCCATGTGGACAAGCACCTTTCACTGCTAATATTGCATATCCTGCTTCACCTCCTGGATTCAACGCTTTTTCGATTCAACAACAACCTTCCTATATTCAAACATACCAAGTACATCTAACTGTTCTAAGTTGATGTGTTTTTTGTTTTCCAGGATCGCCCAGTGAAATATTTCCCAGAGGTGCCTGTGGGGTACGCGAAGGCGGATGTAGGTTATACAGCAGCACAAGCCGTTCCGGCTGCAGCAGCTTCTTCATCCTCTTATATTTCAACTCCATCTTTCGTTATAAGACCACATCCTACTGATCAATCTATTAGCCAAAAACAATCATTCTCCAAAGGGACACCTCGCGGTATGAAAACACATGTTACCAATTTTATCCCGACATAGAATCTGTCTCTCATTCTGATGCTGTTCATGAAAATGCCGAAACTTATACTGTAGTCAGTCCCAAACCGGTTTTCGGATACTCCATGGCTCCTATGACTCAAACATCTGGATATAGTGCTGGAGGGCAAATCCAAGTAAGATTATAAGAACAGAACTCTGTGTTTCTGCTGTTGACTACAGAAACCGAAAATAAATTTGTTAAGAAAATACTTAAGGTTACATCAAGCAATCATGTATCTGAGAAAGACGAATATTTAGCTGTATTCAGAGAAGAGCCTCCCAACACACAGGGCAACAAAAATTTTGTGACTTATTATAACCAAGTAACTAGTGAAACAATTAAAACTTTAGTTTTGAAACTATTCAGGAATGCAATGGTTTTGTTCTTGGGAAATCATCAGGGGAAACAATTGAATCTGCAACTCGTAAATGTGCTCTGTTGGGATGTAGTGCAGCTAATGCAATATCGGAAGGGGATGGTTCTTATCAGGTAAGAACTCTTTATATCATATGTATTATTCTCATGATCCGGATCTCAGGTTGAATTTTTACGAGATGTGAAGGGACGTCAAAACAAAAAATATCATTACTGTATGTCACGTGAGTTAATAAGAGTCTTTCTTTAAAAATGGAAAAGTTAAGTTGGAACCGTTCCTTTGCGTAGCATACGGAACACGGAGGGAGAGGAAGAGAAAAAGGACATTGAAAGACAACTGCGAACAATGCTTCTCAGAACCAAACACCGAATTTGAACAAGTTCAACTTATCCATCATTTTATAATTGCAATATAGGCACTTTGATTGTTTTCCGTTAATAAACGTTTTCTTCGCGTACACCCAACCCAAACTCAAAAGCAGACTCGTACTGTAGGGATGTTTATACACAATATTGGAACAGATGATCATATGTTTAAAAAATGAGCATAATGATAATTTTTTTGACTCTTTATATTGCCGACAAATTCATTCCAACAAGTGTTCAATCACTATCATCAACTGATGGCCATACGATCGATGACTTTGATGATTTTTCAAACTGTTCTGTTTACTCAATTGTTCGCTGATCCTCTTTCAACCTCACTTCGTTCGTCTTCTTTGCGAATATCGCAATTGACTTCTTTCTACTCTCTTGACTATTCGCATTTTCTCGGTATGATTATCATCTTTCTGAGCTATCGTTCTCAACGACTTGACGCCTCAATCATATTATATTATGTTTAAAACTTCTTCAAAATTAACAATAATTATCAAGCCGAAACTGCACTCTTCCATGCCCAATCTGATATAGCCTTTTCCCTGTGATTGCCAAACCTTCCTGCTAGGAATTGCTGTTTGCAAAACTAAGATCTTCAAAACGCTTTATTATTCATTACTTTTAGATGGTGAAAGAAGTACACTGTTATTTTAACTTCTAATAGATTTAATATATTTGAAGTTCTCGTTGTATGATTCCCCAAATAAATTAATAAATTTCTCACCCTTCTGCAGTTTCATTTCATTAATTCATATATGTGTATCTTTTGAGAACATCGACAAAACCTATCAAAAGATTTTTTACAGTTCTATTCGAGATTTCTGTCACATATCTTCTCGCTTCCGAATATAAACTTAGACACTTTCCTTGACATAACATTGGGAATACTATTTCTTTATCTTCTTATGTGTAGTCTCTTAAGGTCTCAGGACTTTCTCTTGATTTTATTCTGAAATCCAGAACGTTTGAAACATTTTATTAGTTTCGTACAGATCGGTGAACCTATCCGTTTGCAAAATATAAGAATGTCTTCACTCTTATAGCACAAAAATAGTGAAAGTTATTTAAAATAAAAATATTGAAAACCATCAGCGTAGCATTCGAAAAGTGCTATTTCAAGGGGATCATGTTCGTTTTGTCGGCTTGTCCAATCAATTGCTTTTTTCCCAACAAATTCACTATGTAAACAAGCAATAGCTATTCTATGGGAAGACGACAGTCAAAAAAATCCTCAAAAAATATACAATTTCCATTTGAATAGCTGAAAGAAGACCTCATATTTATCATATGGTTACGCGAATCTCATTTTCTTCTCTATGCGATGCATTGTTTCTTCTTTTCCTTCTTCTTCCGCAGATAACCTTTTTTTTAGAATTCCATGTTCAAGTTCCGTTCCTCCAATAAAGTATTCAATTTTTTCTTCTCGTTATTGTAGAAAGCATCTCCTGCAATAGCATAACAGTCTACACACTTTATTCTCCGACGCGCAAACAAAAACACTCCGATTATCCAAATGAAACCACCCAACGTCAATTCCAAATTGAAACTTTCCACGTGTTTCTCGAGTCTAATAAGTAATCCAAGCTCATTTTCGCAGAGTAAGATGCAACTAGCGGTTGTTCACAGCGGTTAAACTCTTTAAACATCTTTGTTCATACCGAGAGAAAGAGATTATGTAAGCTAAGCTTATAAAGGTAATATGCTAGGCAGTTATTACATTTCAAGATTCATCTGCTTTCAAACTCGGCTTATTGCTCTTTTTATTGTTATGTCAATAGATATTTCCCAAGTCATCTAGATTTCTTAGCTGATTCGAGAACCGATTTGAAACAAATATAACTTCGAAATTGATTAGTTCTCTTCGTTTCACTTCTAAAATTTCGAGACTGAGAAAAACTACTCTTGGTTATTTCTCTTTTTTATAGCAATACATGAATGTTCGGTCATACAGATAATGAGGAAGAGTTCAACAAGTCTTTCTCACAAAAGCATCGTTAATTCTAAACATCAGAGAGAAGAATATAGGAATGAACAAGAAGGGAAAATCACCCGTTGCTACTATTCTATATTCATATCTCCGATCACCATCTGACGCTTCCATTATCTCCTTCTTCCCGATATCTCTCTTCTTCCCTTCTAATTCTATATTTCTTTCTCCTACATAGATCTGAAAAGTTGATGAAAATGCTTCGCTTTAAGTGAGGATTTATCTGCTGTAAAAAGTCTCAATAGACGATAAAAACTGTACTGTCTTGTAAATACTTCGTAGATTTTTTTTGCTGTCGTAGGGTTTTCCTCTTAGTTACAGAATCGAGTTTATTTCCCTATCTCATGAACGTCCTTATTTAACGATCGACAATTTTTTCCACTAGCTCTCGTGAATATCACATTTCTACATACGAAATTTCCTGGTTTTTCCAAATTTTCCGTAGACCATGAAAAAGTCACAGTATGACATGAGTTTTTCACTCGGTTCTCACAATCTCAAAAACATTTCAACAGTTAGAACCATATGGATAATGTTATAAAATTCTATTACAACGTTCATGAATCATAGCTGAACCAAATATGTATATTGAAGAGAGTATACTGATGTATAGAAAACAGATTTACAGTTAGTGAGAGAGAGAGAGAGAAAGCAACACGAAAGAGAAATAGGAAGCATTAATTTGAGGAAATATCGAGAGAGATTATTCATTTCACAAAGAACACATTACTTGCGTATTCGAATGACGGTTCTTTTTTCCAACAATGAGATGACACATGTCCATATTTGTCATGAAGACTTCTATTATCGAGATGACATGTTTATCATTCATTTTTTTCTCCAAAGCTGGCTCAATCCATCTCACAGTTATCTGGAAATTAAGAAGGACTCTCAATACGATTTCGTCAAAGATATGACGGAGAACTTCCTATTAGTTCGTCCGAATTCTTAACAAGACCAAGAAAAAATTGTTTTTCGTTTCCCAATTATGTGAATGGTTGCTTGTAACACTCCTCCCTATTTCCATCATAACGTCTCATTCTCGTATTAAACTGATTTATAAGTTTGTATTAAGTCTAACCTTCAATAATACTCCGACAATCCGCTTATTCGCCATCGAGAGTTTATTAACATTACCATTGAGGCTGAACCTGCTATCATATGAAGCTTAATTATACATTCGTTCGTACTAGAATATTTCATATTATTGCCTCATATCAAGTTTGTTGTTGCAATATGTCTATAAAGGTACCCCGCCTGTTTCTACTTTAGCTGAATGTAACTAGATACAAGCATTTGCAATATTCCTTCACCAGGAGCCATTGCCAATCCACTTCTGAACTCCTTTTTTCTTGAAAATGAGAAATATCCCATTGAATGTGTTTAATTAGATAAAGATGAAATATTTCAAATAAAATAGTCGGATGTGCTTTATTAGATAGAATGCATTGTGATGTTGTTCGATACCGACCACATCATGATCCAGGTTAAGGTCAATTCCACATATTGATTCACGCTCCTCCTCTGATGTTCTTCATTTTCTTTAACCGTATTTGGTATGTCTGCATTTTCGTTTTCATCATCGGTTCTTCTTCATCTAAGTTCCCTCATATACCGTTTTCTCTTCTGACTACTTTCTTCTGCTGTCTCCTCTTCTCATTACGTTTTCTTTTCTTTTACAAAAGACCTACAGCCATCAAAATGGCCGGTTTTACGATGTTTTAATCGGCCAAAATTCAACACTCCACACCTTACAAAGGCTAAATAGCCGTTAAATATGCTATCTTATCCTTTTCTGAATTTCTTCTCCCAATTTTTGTTTGTGATTTCAAGCATAGTTTTCATTAATTCATTTCTTCCTCCGAGTTCGCCGAAATGACGGATTAGTTTACGCGCGCTGCAAATTAGTTTAAATATTTCCTATATTATATTTTTACCGTATCGATTTTTTGTTTTTTTTTCTTAACTTATGATTGACTACGAGCTGGTGTTTATTCGTTTTTGTTCATTTATGAGAATATTTCAGTTGATATGGCGGACGATTATCAAGTTCAAGCTAACGGAAACAGTGATCTTCAGAAAAAACCATTGCTCGATTTGTATGTTAAGGTACTTAAGTTATCAACGTGGACGAATTCTCATGAGTTTTTCAGGCATCTGGTATTGATAGCAGAAGAATTGGGGCATGTCTTTTCTGTCAGGAGTTCTGGATGGAGCTGTTTGCTCTCTATGAAATAGGTGTTGCAAGAGTAGAAGTCAGTTGAATTACGACCATCTGCAATTGTATACTTTGATTCAGGTAAAAACAGTCAATGTTAACTCGGAAGCTTTCAAAAAAAATTTTCTCGGGGCTCAGCCTCCAATAATGATCGAAGAAGAGAAGTTTTTCTTTGTCCAATTTTGCTTGCTTAAAAGAAATCTTGAAGGGAAATGACATACTCGGATAATCGTGAGATCGAAGGCAGAATTTTCCATCTTGCCAAGGAGTTCAATGTTCCTTTATTTGAGAAAGATCCTGTTGTTGAAAAAACAATCGAATCTCTATACAGAGTTCGTCATGTTACCTCTATATCATAACTTCTTTCTCTTACAGAATTTCAAGCTTTTTTTGAGAGCTAAAACTGATTTCGATAAAGGCAGAAAGGAGCCTAGTTCGGTTGAGAGTTTGCCACCAAACATAAAATCACATTACAATAGAATAGTTGAGCAATTGACTGGAATCGATCAGGTGAGGATTTTTTACTTGTCTTACTATTATACGTACTTTTCGCAGCTTTTATTTGAGAGAAGCTCCAGATATCTACTTGGTTCATCTATGACCGAGTACGATTGCGAACTCATGCCACGTCTTCATCACATGAGAATTATTGGACAGAGACTGTTACAGTGAGTTGATTCTATTCATTTTCATTCTTGATAAATGATTGTTACAGGTTCGAAATTCCTCATAATCTTGTTTATCTATGGAATTATATTCTGACAGCATATCGTACTGCTGCTTTCATTGAGAGTTGTCCTGCTGACCAAGACATTTTACACCATTACAAAGTAAACATTACCTTCTTGAATTTTTATTATCTCTGTGTTTTCCAGGAGCAATTAAATCTTCTCACGAATCAGAGGGAAACTCTTCAAGCTCCAACTAAGAATCATGCTATTCCTGACGATGTTCTCGATTCAATCAAAAGAAAAGGCCTCGCTCCTGACCTTGTTCATACGAAATAGTTGATTCCACGAAATAACTCATTAACTATGTATAGCTATTTAAGGTATATAAAACTATTTATATAAGCATATGAATATATATGTATCTAATTCTTTCTTATTCTATATGGTGTTCTGTTATACATTCTATGTTTGTTTATATCAGATTTATGCTTGAACAAAATCTTGATCATGTCAATGTGTCGGATCTTACACTTTTTTGATTGCTTTATATATAATTCACAGTACTCTTAAAAAAGGCAAAATCACATTGTCGCCTTACATAGAGATGTAAAAGCAAAATTCCAAATAAGAGAAGCGCCTTGCCTTTTATTCAATCACTTCTAATAAAGTTTTAGTTTTTTTTTTGCACTATTTGACCGTCAAAGTTGAACAGTTAGAAGTATGAAGTCCGAACTACCCACGTCACACCTAAGAAGCTCCGAAAGTACGTAAGATTTCAGAAACCTTCAATGTTATCTCAGATTACTGGTTAAATATCAAAGAAAATCTAAGTTTCGGAACAGATTCCCAGGATTTGAACCATGAATTAAGCTCAGTTTGTTATACTGCGATCACAGTTTCATCGAGTGAAGTTCTACTTCAATTAATTTGAAAAATGCAAAGATAAAGAGTGATGCGAGATAAAGATGCATTTATATTATATATAAACCATTATTAGAAATATAGATTGTAAAAATTTGCGTTTTTCCTCTTTGTATCAAAATATAAAGAATTATGCATACGGTATTGAGGCGTCAGTTTGGCTTTATTTTAGTGAGTGATGTTGGTCACGTATGTTCCGTTGAGCGCGCTGTTTAAATATTTTATATTTTTTCAGGAGCAGCATATTTCAGCATATTTTTTGGGGACATAATTCATCTCATTATACAAATAAACTGTTCTTCCAAATTTATAAAGCATTCTGTAAAAATACTAACTAATAATGGCCAGATTGCCAGGTGCTAAAAATGCTAACAATAAGGTAAGTGCAGTGTTTTGAGCTAATCCAGAGAGATTTCTTGTTGAGGAAACACCTAAAAGGCGGACAAAGCTTGAAGAACCAGAAGAGAATAATTATGTAGATGACGGTGAACCTATCAGATTAGTAAGTAATAGGGTTTCTTCGGTTTTGTTATTTTCCATAATCATATAGCTTACCATGAAAGGTTTACCAAGTTTGGATAGTAGAAGAGGCACTCCAAAAAAAACAGTCTCGGTAGAATTAGAATCACTGGATATGCTCAGAGTAAGAAGAGTAAATACATTAACAACCTACGAATGTTATAGAATGAACCATCGTTGTGGGTACGCTTTAGTGATGATGATAAGTGTAAAGCCTTGAAAAGGCTATATAGTGATGGACCATACTCTTGTTTTAGTATAAAAAGTTGTGATTCGGAGGTACTTTTAGTTTCTATATATGTCTTGATGAACCATTACAGCCTTGTCCTATGTTCGCAAATATTATTGATGCTGTACAACACTGTAATAAATGTATTAAACCCATGTACTTAACTTATTCAGTGAGTTTAAGATTTATTATAAATAATCATTTGTAATTAAGAATGGTAGAGCGGACGATTTCCGGGCGATAGATAAAAAGCTGAAAAGCAGATATATTAAGGAGGCATTATTTCTCAAAGGAGAAGTTGAATGCTTATCTTGTCCGAGAACCTTTTCACATCATTATGGATTACTTTATCATTTAGAGCGTTGCAACGTTGATGTTACGGTGAGTTTTATAAGTTTCTTAATATTACGTCTTTCTCCGAGATAAACTCTTTTCGAATAATCGGATTTCAGGAACGACCCTGGAAGTGCTATAAGTGTGGGTTCACAACAACTCAAGATCAGTCTGATGCTCATTTAACGTACTGTGGTTTAAGCGAGAATGAGCTCAGAATAAAGAAAGAGTTGGATGATATTTTTGAGAAGTGTGTATAGTGAGCAAGGACCGATTACCTCTTAATCTTTCAGCTCCGATACAGCGAGAAAGGAAATGTATAAAGCTATAAATGAACAGATGTCATTAGCTAGCCAGAATCCGAGGATTGATTCAGCTTCTTGTAGTAACGGAGATGCACTAGAAGAAATCGCGGCTGAAAAGGCATTGGAAATCATATTATCCACACCAGAAGTTAGATATATCAAAAGAATCTCAGAAAATATTCTAATTCTTAGATTTCTCACTCAGCAAGAAAAAGAAGACACCCTGTATCTTTGTCTGCTGGTTATATACCGCCGGATTCATCTCGGGTTAGAATATCAAACTCGGGAGCCCTTCGTTTCCGATTCCGTAAAAGTGAAATAACATGTTAGTTTTTCTGTAATCTTGTAACGGTTTTCATGCGTTTTCTTAAGCGAACCCTCCTTGTATATCTGACTGGGTACGTTACACAGACTTCGTAGTCAAATCCGGGATAAATACCGAAATAGAACATTCCAAAGAAGAATTGTGTGGCCCTCTGAAGAAAATCAAATCAGGAGCTTGGGTTGCAGTATATGAACAGTGAGTTCTCATTACATTGTTGCAAATAATATTTTTACAGTCCAAGAACATATTTCGATTTGAATAAATCTTCTATACCGTTCAAAGAAGTCATCAGTACTAATGTAAGCTTTTTTTGTTATAGCAACTCATTATCTTTCCCCAGAACGTGAACAATGACTGTATTCCTCCGGGTATAAAGCGATTAAAGCTTTTTGAAACAGCATCTGCTCGAGTTGAAGAAATCCAAGATGATTTCCTTTTCGCTGGATATGCAGGTGGACCAATTCACACCATAAAGTTTGCTCCTAACAAACTATCAGAGAGTAAGATATATATATGTGTCATGATGTTTCATATCCCCCTTTTTCAGACGAAGAAGTGTTCGTTACATTAGTTTATCCGTCAGAAACTGATTTGATCAATTCTTCCTGGAAGAGAGATGATGGCTTCTGCCAGTTTTGGAAGCTCTGTTATGATAAAACGACAAAAAGGTGTGTCGAAGACGTGTATGTGAGTGAAAAAATGGTTCAGGCAGTCCATCAAACCCTGGTTTGTGTTGAGATATGACCACGGTATTCTACTCACTGCGACATGGTTAGATAGAAGAGCTAATAATGACGATTCTTTGATTGGTTATCTAGCTCTCGGTACTGCTCAAGGAACAGTTTTAATTTATCGGTAATGCAGTATACCGCATGCTCGGAACAACAATATTTTCAGAGTGTCTACTGATTCGGTGAATACCGGAAGTGCTAACTATGTTCCAATCGTTTTCTATGAACCTGATATACTTCTCACGCTAGAAAATAAAAGGGTATGTGCTGAGGGTTCGAGTTGTGACACTTCAACACTGGCTAATGAAGAAATAGTAAGAATAATTACTTATCTATTTCTAATAGCTTTTTTTCAGAATTTCCAACCTCCCATAATAAGGCTAGCTTGGTGTGCTCAAGGCTTAGCGGAATACATCTGCGCATCAAACGCTGCCGGTTTTCTCAATTTGAGTAGTATTATTATAATTTTTTTGTTTCAGGAGAGGTTATTACTTGGAACCTTCTCGAAAATTTCAAAGAACCACGTGTTATGAAAGATCAAGAGTGGGGCTCTCCTGCCGTTGACGTTTGTTTTCAGAGAGGATATGAATGTAGATTACTAAAGCAACCTTTTCCAAATGTAAATGTTGTTTGTTAAGTGGCCGTTGCTTTTCGAGAAAGGTTGATACGAGTATATGATATTAAGAACTGGGAATGTGTTCTGGAAGAAGCAACAGTTAGAACCGCAGGTATTTGTCTTCGGTAGAATATAGTCAGCAATGGTTTGCAGGTTCACGTGTAATGAGTGAGCCCCGTTGTTTTCCCGGCTTGATTGCTTTTCAGTCTGAATATGCTGCTTGTGGGGATACTCAAGCTACGGGACTTGCATATATCTCTTCAGATGTTCAATCGCAAGGCTATTTTGTCGTTCCGTTGGCAAACAGGTCTGTTCTGATAAAAAAATATCAGTTAGTATTAAGCATATATTGCTAGCCATTTTTTGCAAACCTTCGATGTGTCTGTGTCAACTATAAATGGTGTTGTTGCCTCATGTGGAGCAGATGGACAAGTAAATATTTTTACTTACAGTTTCCAACTTATTTTTACAGCTTCATGTTTCTGCAAACGGCAAAATGGCTGCCAATCTTAGCTTAATAGACTGTGCTTTCAGTTTAAAGAAAACATCACTCTCTCTCACTAGGTTAGCGGAGTTATCATGAGTTTAGCATTTTTGATTTTTAGGAAACGGCCGAACAAAGATCAAGATCTCAAAGATGTTGTTATTAAAGAAAGCATAATAAGTCATAACGATATATGTGAAAACCTGTGGTTAGAAATACGAGCAGATGTTCCGAAGGTATGTATTTGTTCATGTATTTGTCATTTAAGATAGCTTTA
The DNA here is from genome assembly GCA_030370435.1 of Auanema freiburgensis. Lineage (NCBI taxonomy): Eukaryota > Metazoa > Nematoda > Chromadorea > Rhabditida > Rhabditidae > Auanema > Auanema freiburgense. The sequence goes on along the minus strand of CM059366.1, from coordinate 11,797,337 downwards.
GCTTTTTCTATTTGTATGTTAGTCCCTGTCAGGCTTTTGCCGTCAGTTATTGAGGGTTTAGAGCAGGTGGCAACGCGCCTGTTCTGATAAAGTACTAAAGAATATTTTTGGCTTTACAGGGATATACACAAAAGAAAAAGTAGAGAGAAAGATATTGCCATCAAAAGATGATAGAGTTCGTGAAATAGATGCTGTTTGATTAATGATTATAATGAGCATGCTTTTCGTAGAACTAGTTCCCATATCGGAGTTAGATTTCACTATACAATCTATATATGCGTATGAGAGAAGGTTATCTTCAATAAAACAAAACACAAAAATTTCATCGTATGATTCATAACGAAAGTATTGTTTCGTCTTATTTTAAGCTCCCAATATGGATCGGAATCATTTTTGGAGAATCAGACTTACTCATGAGAATTCACATAATGTTGTTCGTTTCAGGAAGGCAAAAATGTTGAATATGCGGCAATTGATACGCGAGTGGAATCACTGAATGCGATTGGGACGAATAAGTTTTCAAAGTTTGCGATGCCCAATGAACTTTAGATGTATCTTCATGTTTAAGGTCCACTGTGATAACAGGGGGTCAGGCGGGGTTATTGTTTTGCCGACCACTAAATTTCGAAGGCGATGGTGATGTATTGGTATGATTACAATAAACCAAATAGATGGTATGAATGCATTATTTTTCAGAGTAGGAAATATCAAAGAAAATAGTGTTTGTTTGGAGTTCAAATTGATAATTGTTATTTTTCTTTACTTAATATATACTCAAAGCTATAATTCTTATATATTTTATGTTTTCCTGTGAATTGAGGATTAAATCTCATAATAAAATGATTTATAATACTGTTTGTTTCCACGTTTCGCTCCAACAACTAGATTTTAGTCTTTTGGAGCAGCAGTTTCTGTGTTTTCCTCTTTGAGACGGTTCAAGAATAGAAAGAAGATAAGTACGTCGGACTTTCTTGTTTTACGTTATGCTGGTTCCATGTCTTTCTCATCTTGAGTTTAGTATAAAAATCTATGAGCCAATCACCATACGGCTGAGATTTGAGGAGGCGGAGGTGTAGGAGGATGATTAGGAGAAGTAGCAAAAACGAAAGAACTCTGAAAGTCAAAGAAAATCGAGAGGGATACATTGAAGAAAGTAAGGAAGAGGAATGAGTTCCTAAGCTATAGCTGTTACTTGGTGCTATATGAATGGGGATATTTGATAGAGAGCAGATAGAGATTGGATTCATAGAACAGCAAGTGAGTGAGAGGAGTTGGTCTTCAATAAGAATTAAAGAGAGTGGGAGACTGAGTAGAAGGAGAGCATAGCTCACCACCCCCGTGTTATCCGTTGCTTCTGATTTGAAGCAAGATGTTCTAGACAAAGTTAGATATGAAGGAATGCTTTCCAACATCACTACCTCCTCCTCCTCAGACTTTTCTTCTTTTTTCTTCTTATTCTATACAGATCTAGAGAAAAAGTATTGAGATAGACGAGAAATGGAAGAGGTTGGACGGCTGTTGTTCCAGACTCCCAAGAAATGGAGTTGATTAGAAATATTGTGCAAAAGATGAGAATTTAATAGTGAGAGAAGTCAAATGGCATACCGTATGCTGAGAGAGCTGAAAAAGAAATAGTATTGTAAGAGGAAGAGACGTAACAGACAAACTCAGGGTGCTAGTGGGCGGAGCAAGAAGCTGCCGATGTCCTCCGGCTATTCCACCCGGTTTCCAACCAGTGTCTCCCTTGTTTCGTTTGCAGCTGCACCGAATCTACCTTACAAATCGCCAAAATGGACGCCATTAAGAAGAAGATGCAGGCCATGAAGATCGAGAAGGTCAGCTTAATTATAACATATATGGGAATGTTCGAAATATTTCATAAAATTTCATGTTTTTTTTTGATACTTCTTAAATATTCTTCTTTATCTTTCAACGATTCTTTTCTATAAGTACTATAAGATCAAAAAATTATGTCTTCCCAAATTGATTAGTTTGAACAAGCTTTAAATTCCTGAACTAGGTATGAATAGCCTCTTCACTGTTCATTCGTTCATTTTTGTGATCAAATGGGAAGTGAACATGGCCCTAGTACGAAGCAGGGCTTGATTTTGCTTTTGTTTCTCTATTTTTTCTCTCAAGTTTTTTTGTGTATGTGTGTGGATGTGAATCAGCAGCTGCTTGGGGTTGGCTGCTTTTCGGCGACGTCTTCTCTTCTTCGTTTTGATATGTCAGGAAGAGAAAAGAAAAAGAATCATGTTTGAGAAAGTTAAGAGTAAAAGCATATCTTTCTTTTAAACACAGTTTTTAGTGGCAACTGTGAAGTTTTTGAGGCTTGTCTATTTCACTATTTGTTAGATCAAAATATCAAGAAACATAAAGAGAGTAGGAAAACGCCTACGCTTTGTACAGAAAGAGTTTGCAACTGAGCATCAAGCTTTTGTTTGTGATGAGGTTTCATGAGGAATATGCTTCATAGGCGTAGCAAAATGGAAAAGCATAGACATAAGCTTGGAAGATAGAACTTCTCGTTCTATAAATATTTTCCCATGCGTTACTGTGTTGCCAACCGTGTTCTTTGTGAACATGTGCAGCCTCTGTCTCTTCTTTAAGCTGTAAAAACGTTTGGTCGAGTTTTAAAGCTAAATCTCTTTCGTTTGATGAACTTGTGATTGAAAACGTCTGGTAGTTTGATTTCTTATGACTTCGAATGATGAAACGTTGCTGGGAAAATTTTTATCGTTTATCTTGAAAGCTTCCTTTGTGGGCTAGTCGATCTGAAAGATGTCGAAATTTTTTCTTCGAATACATCGTAATTAATGAGAAAGCTGATCGTTCATTTTTGCTTCCGCCGTTTGTACCTTCTCTTTTTAGTTTTATGTGGTATTGTATATCTGAGATTTATCAGAGAACTAGAGAGAAGGACATCGAAAAGGGAGAACAAGTCGATAATAGATTTGGAAAAAATCCATAGAAGAGAATGGTGGGATATGATTTGTTCTCTGATTGATTCGGGAAGAGTTCACAGTTCTCTGATATAGAAGCTCTCAATTTTAGAGCGGATAAGGCGAAATTAGAAATTAATGAAACTTATAGGAGACGAGAAAGCGAAAAAACATTTCTGAGAATGAGAGAGTTTCAAAGAGAGATAAAAGGGATTGAGAGAGAAATAGGACAATTAGAACTCTGTGATATAACTGAAAAAGAAGAAGAAATAACTCTTTAGCCAGTTGTAATCTTTTTCTGCGTTACAACAGAAAAATATATTTTCTATTGCCTCTATATACCTGGCCCTCTCTTAACATAACACTACATCTCGTCCTATTTCTTCTCTCTTTTTTATCTCTCTCTCTGTTTTGAATCTTCTGGCCCATCTGCCTTAGATCTGCTCCGGTGAATTCGGGCTGTTGGCAACCAGCAAATTCTTAGAAATAATGAGAGAAAGAAAACCAATTTTTCAGTTCTATTATGTTGAAAAAAGGGGTATGATGCAAAAGGGAACTTATAAAAATCTGACCTATGCTTATTGTTTCTACTTCGTCTAACCGTTTCAATCTGTAATAGCTATGCTTACTTCCCGTGATTTAAGGACAACGCTCTCGATCGGGCCGATGCCGCTGAAGAAAAAGTCCGTCAAATCACTGAGAAGCTCGAGAGAGCCGAAGAAGAACTCCGTGATACCCAAAAGAAGATGGTTCAAACTGAGAATGATTTGGATAAGGCTCAAGTGAGGAAGAATACTTCGAGTGAAGCTTATTATATATTTTATTTAGGAAGATCTTGCTGCTGCCACTTCCCAGCTCGAAGAAAAGGAAAAGAAGGTCCAAGAGGTGCGTATTTTTTGTTCAACCTCTGAAGCTGTCGGGACTTTCAATATGAACTTGTTGAAAATTCCGAAACTTCTCCAATTTTTTTGCCAGGCAATCTTCAGATTCTCCGTACGATCCACGAGCGCAATCTGGGAAGGTTAGTGAGGTTTTAACGTTTGGGAGAGTATTCATATGGGCGTTTATGGACATACTTCTTATCAATCTACTAGTCATACTTCAAATCAATATCATTTCATTTATGACATTCCGTTGATGTTTTCGAATTTTATCAAACCATTTCTGAAGTTCTCACTGCTGATCTGTGAGCAGGATCACTTCAACTTGGTAAAAATCAAGACACCAAATTTTTGAACTTCATTCCCAATTGAAATTCTTTTTTCAATACATCTGCCCCTGTATTAACGAAAATTGCTCAGTTTCTTTCCTTTTCAACCAATAATTATTAGCCGTGTGTGTATTTTCTCTTCATCTTCTGCTCTTCGACTATTCTATTTACTTTACACTATTCGCTTCATCTTTCTTCTCCATTCTCTCTCTCATTCCCGTCCTGCCTTCCTCCCTGCCTTACAATATGTATCCCCCGCATCTGAATCAGAGAACATGCTTTGGATGAGACACTTCTTCTGATCAAAAGAAATCAACACAAAACGAAGAAGAAACTCAGTTAACGAGGCTTCAAAGGTTTTGCCAATACGAATCAGATGAAAGAGAGAGAAAACGAAAAAAAAGAAAATTGAGAAAAGACAATGAGAATATCATTACGGATCTTTCATATGCATCTTTTCTTTTTTTGCTTTTGTGGCATTTATATGCCGTATGCTTCATCCCAGTCTATACTTGCAGAAATTTCCCCCACATGTCTATGAAGAATTCAATCAACGCAATCCTTTTTTCCCAGTTATACCTATGAGAGAAAAGAGACCTTTGATGAAGAGAGAGAAGGTGATGACAGGAATCGGAGCTAAGAAAATGATATGATGTATTTAATACAAACTAAACTATGCAAAAACTTGATTTGAAAGTCAAAGGAATTTCCATAAGATGTTGATTTCCAGTTCAAGTGAAACGAGAACATTGACAGAGTAATCCTCCTTTTTCTTGTCTCGAATGTTGCAAGAAAGTAAAACTACTCTAGAAAGTTCAGCTGAATGGTTTTCAGAGAAGTAGAGTGTAAGAAGATCAGACAAAAATACTTGTAGAGAAGACCTGGTGGTTATGTCACACGAACATCCACAAAACCATAATTGACGACAATTCAGCAAAGCGTCAAGGTCTTGACTCGCTAACTTTCTTTTTTTTCTTCCAGTTGTAGATGGTCTATTCAATTTCCTTTGACAAAATCTATTACTTAACTTATTAATTTCGAGATCTGTAGATTGTACAGGAAAGGCATGGAAGACTCCTCTGTTCCCGTTTTGACTGATGTTTCGTTCGTTATGAATAATGATAGCAATACACGAACCAAAAGGAAATATATGGATTGAATCTTAGCATATCCATCTTTGAGGGTTCTCTTTTTCTATACAGTTTTTTTGCTCGTAATGCTGATGATTAAAGTTTGACAAGGAACCAGCATAAACATGCAAATAAACCTTTCACCAATCTCTGCCCTCTCTCGATTCTTCTCGTTCTGTACGCCTTTGTTAATATTTCGTTCAAGAGGAAAGTTCGCTTTCAGAATTTCTTTTCAGACTATTGACATATCAGCTCATTGATTGTGTTTGAAGCAATCGAATATTTTGATTTTTTCTTCTACTCGTTGCTCGTTATTGAAATGAGAGTATGGGTTAACGAGTTCATACTATCTTCATGAACAACAGATGCATGGAGCTTCTTGCATAAGATTCAATTATGAATATTCTCTTGAAATATCATAATCGTGTTATGCAGAAAAAGGAAGAAGTTTTTCTTTCTTTAATGAAACTCATTCGCTTACTGCTCTTTTCAATTATTTGTCTATTCAATAGACTACAAACAAGTTACTCTCTGAAACGGAGTTATTTACCTCCTGTATTCCTTCATTTCTTTCATTCCTTCTATATATCTTTTTCTTCTTTCCTATTCTGTGCGACCTCTACGACATCATTTTCATGAAAATCCTTTTGACACAACTGGACATTACCTTTCTTCTTACAATCTACCAGCAGTAATGACAAAAACAAACAAAAATTCCTCTCTACGTCAACATTCTCTTCGATAGTTTGGAAATAAAACCTTTTTGACAGCAATCTCTCATTTTCTTGGATGAAATGTTCAGAACTGTTGTCAAATAATCTAACTGTCAGCGGACAAAATCATATTTCAGTCTCCTCTCTTCCACCTCCTCTATGTTCGCGTCATCTTGGATATCATCCCTTCTCCTCCCACTCCTTAGTTTTTTTGTTAATTGATAAAGTTCAGTGATGATTCATATGGCTTTAAAATAAATTCCTATTTATGAATTTTTGTATCCGTTTCAAGTTTTTCCACCTCATTTCTGAATACATATGACCAGTTTCTTATCTACTAATTAACCCTGAACACAAAAGAATACGTCGTTATCCATTTCCAAAGCACTTCAGCTTTTTTCGAATTGGAAAATGAGTGTTTAGGCATCATTTCTCTTCAAAGACAAACGAGACTGATTGAGTTTTAATAGTACGACTGCTCTTTTATTCACCGTTATAGTTAGATAAGCAACTTGGGTATGATAACTTCTTTTAACCTCTATCGACTCTTATGATTGCTCGAACCGACTCTCTGAGGAGGACAAAGAGAGAGAGAGTGGGGGAAATGATTTAGAGAAAGCTCGATGTTGAGTCGTACAACGCAACATGGAGTTTTATTCCAAAGATATGAAATGATCTGACACAACAACTTCATTTCATTAGATAAGCAGCTGATGATTAAACTTGTTCTCCCTATGCTCTCTTCTTCGTTCTCTATAGCTTCACATCTCTCACTCTCCTTTTAGCTTTATAACCACAAGCGCGGAACCTTTTCGTTCAAATCTATCTACATGGCATCACGTCGTGATTATTTTGAAACCTATTCTTTATTCATGATGAACATTCATGCAGTAATCAATCTAAACAAGTTAAATGCACTTGAATACTTGATCTTCTTCAGTTATGAATTCCGATATGATTTCATATGAGAAAAATAGATTTCAAAGGGAAAAGTCATCATTCTTTCTCATATGATGTCTCATCTCGAAAAACATCAGCTCGTCATCAGCACATTCATTTCTCATCTTATATTCATATTTGTCTTTGGAAAATTTCAAACAATCACGAACATTATTGTTAGAAAACTCGAAATTTTCCATGCCTTGTACACAATTTACCTTTAATCTTTCTGTATTTTCAAAGTCCTCATCAAGAGAAGGTATATTTGAATATTTCAATCGGTCATTTACAATTATTTGAGATGTGAACTCATTTGGACCTTCTATTCTTCATTTTCTCAACAACAACAGGGTCACTGCACCGGAACCTTGCCCTCAATCAATCTTTTATTCTCTCAACAACTTCCTAATTAGAAATCTCCATCCTATTTACTGAAACCTTCCCGGAATAGCTTAAGTTTACCTACGTACTCAGTGCTATCTATCGCAATTCTGGACGTTTGGCTTTTTTGAACATTCTTCCAATTTTTGTTCAAAAAATTATCCTCTCATGATATTTATCGATTTTTTGAACAATTCTGACCGTGAGGACGAGATTCCAGTTCTGATTTAGCCGTCAACGTCTCTTCTCTCTCCTCCTCTTTTCGATGATCGCATACCGCAATACATAAAATTTTCGTTGTTTCTAAGCTTATGATAGATTTTTTTGATGAATTGCACCGCCTTTTCAGTTTTTCTTTGCTTCTCCTTTTTAATTCATTTCCGCGTCGAACGTTCATTTAACGACAGTGAGTTACTCATTAAGACATTTCTTAACTTTGGGGCTTCTGATTTTACTCTTCCCATCTAGCCTCTTCTAGAATAAATGTTATATCTAGTAATATGTCAACTAGACGTAGAAAAAAAAACATGTTCTGTTCCTATGAGTAATTTTTTTTGATTTATCGTTTGAGGCTTATAAATATAACGGAATACGTTTTCACAAAAACTCGCTAATAATTCTCATATGATGAGAAAACGACTGGCAAATAGAAAAAAGAGAGAAAGAAATTCGTGTTGAGAGCATCGAAAAAGTGAGATGTACAAGCTCATCTATCAGCTCTTCACCGAAAAACGCTGGAAGGAGAGAGAAAAGGAGAGAAGGTGTTCAAGAAGCTAGTTGTCCTTCGCTTCGTCGTCATTGCTTTTTCTCCGGCAGACTGCCTGCCCTCTCATCAGCTTTGCTACTTTCCGGTCCGGTTAGACAATTTTGGCGGAGGTGGTGTCTACGAAGACAACTTCTTTCTTCTCCTACTCCTTCTTGATATTCATGCTTTCATCCCTCTTTCTCCCTATCCCTGTATAACATCTTTTTCTTCCGATCTCTTACCTCCACCTATTGCTTGTCTATCAGCAGCTCTTAGGAATCAGAGTCTGTTTGAATTCTTGCACCATCCACTCTACTCTCTTGCCGTCTTCTCCACCCTTCGTCCGCCCTCCTTCAACTTACCCCGTACGCGAGCTAGCTCGCTCTACTACCATTCTATCAGCCATTAATTCTCTTCTGGCACTCGCTTCCTCTCTTTTTTTTCAAAACTTTTTATATTCTAAGAGAAACTCAACTGTATTTATTATTGTATTTTCCGTCTTTTTCTCTTCGAAATTACTTCTTATCGAACAGGCTATCACTTTCTTAGATCCTCCAAATCAAACACCCTCAGTCATGTCTAAGGTTAATAAGGAAGGTGCCCAACAGACATCTCTTCTTGATGTGCTCAAGAAGAAGATGCGTCAGGCCCGTGAGGAGGCTGAGGCCGCTAAGGATGAGGCCGATGAGGTCAAGAGACAGCTTGAGGAAGAGCGTAAGAAGCGTGAAGACGTAAGTCTCTCTATAGCACTCATTCCACCCATCCCTTCTCCCTTCCACAGATCTTCAACGTTTTTTGTAGTACCCATATGCAAAGGTTAAGAAACCTGGAGTAATTTGATCAGATTTTGAAATATCCTTGGCAAATTCAGATCACAGCGCTTGATTTTCTTCCTTGTTGTTAGATAATGTTCACTACAGATGACGAACTTGGATAAGACTGATGAACTAAAGCGATAGCCTACTTACAGGAAATATGAAAATAGTTATGATTTTTGAAATGATCGCTTCTTCGAAAAAAGTGATGATGGCAGAGAAGTCATTAGACGATCATCATTATCGCCGTCGCATCCTCGCATCTCAAGTGGGTCCTGCATGACGCTCTGGAGTGGATCCGACGGCAACTGACGATGATCGTCAACATTCAAAATTTTGCTCTGAAAGTGTTAAAGCTAAAGAAAACTGATGAACAACAGATTAAATTTGAGCAAAATAGGATGATAAGCCTCTTACACAAGGAAAATCATAAATCATAAACTTGCTTCTGCCTGTCATGTGCTTTCACTGTTTGCTTATGAACAAAATTCGATGAAGATTAAGTGGAAAGGTCCCCTCTGATCATTTATTCCCTTCCCTCCCACTCTCTCAGCTTTTGAAAAAAGAAAATTTCTGCGCGTATAGGCCGAGGCCGAAGTTGCTGCCTTGAACCGTCGTATTGTGCTCGTAGAGGAGGATTTGGAGCGTACGGAGGAACGTTTGAAGGTTGCCACACAGAAATTGGAGGAAGCATCCAAAGCTGCTGATGAGGCTGAACGGTGAGATATTTTGAACATTTTGAAACTTCTAGGCTGAGGCTGAGGTCGCTGCCCTCAACCGCCGTATGACTCTTCTTGAAGAGGAACTTGAGCGCGCTGAGGAACGTCTTAAGATTGCCACTGAGAAGCTTGAGGAGGCTACCCAAAACGTTGACGAATCTGAGCGGTATGTCATGAGGACATCGTTCCGGATAAGGCATGAACGGAACGTTCCGTGACAAAAGCTGATTATACTAGGAGAGGAGAACATAAAAAAATGGAATTCGTCTCAACGTGTAGCCTCTTCTGAAGCCTTCTGTAGCACTTGATTCCACCATGCTTTTCACGCTAAAATGAGAGGAAGTACCGCATACACCTCACTGAATTGATAAATCACCTTTGACCTCACGTACAAAAAGTCCAATCAAAGCTTCGTGTCCGTTGCGAATTTTAAGTTTTTAAACATCTGTCAGTAAATGGGATTATCCTTACCAAAAAGGCCCATTGTCCATGTCCAATGTCTTATTTTTCTATATGTTAGTGCTCGTAAATCTATGGAAACCCGCTCTCAACAAGATGAGGAAAGAGCCAACTTCTTGGAAACCCAGGTGGATGAAGCCAAGGTTATTGCTGAAGATGCTGATCGTAAATACGAAGAGGTCTGAGTTATGCACTTATATGTTAGTGATGAGACGTCTTGCATGCTAAATGTTAACAAATACCTGCTTGCTTCGCGATAACTTACTCTTTATCACCTGATACATTAGGCTTACCTCACGTTCAAGAAAACCATCAACATACCTTTTCATAAAGAAATATTCTACGAACTAACTTGTTTGCTTGTGTGTTTAGGGCTCGAAGATCGCTGGAGACTCGAATGGATATTGACGAAAACCGTTCTTCTGAATTAGAACAGAAATTACGTGAATGTCAGTCGCTACTACGAGAGACTGAAACTCGTAGTGATGAGGTGCTGTGATTTCTAACATTTCTAAACATCCTAATTTAATTTTCCATGTTTTTTTTTCGATTTGTCCATCGAAGCTCTTTTCTTTTGACCCTACATTTATCATAATTTTGAATGCCACAAAAAAAACTAGTCAGAAGGAATCAAACTGCATACAGATAGCTTCAGAAGGATTGAATTTAAACGAACTATTCCAACCCTTTCTCCTTTCCTATAGATCTTCAGCTTCTAGTTTCATGGTTGTCTGGTCAAGCGTTATTCGAAACTTTGATGAAAGTATATGAAACATCATTCTGTATGTGTTCAGTGTCCGCAAAGTCATGGAGAACCGCTCCTTCCAAGATGAAGAGCGCGCCAACACCATTGAAGCTCAGCTTAAGGAAGCTCAAATGCTCGCTGAGGAAGCCGATCGTAAATACGACGAGGTCCCATCATGATTTCTTACTTTAACAATAACTCCATCGAAATAACTCTAACAATTTTTCTCTATTGGACCAAATTGAAAACTAACAAACTTTTACCATTCTATTCCAACACCCAACCTAATCGTTCTGACTAGGCGTCTTATCTTTTGATTTCAACTGTTGTCAGATTCGAGACACGTTGACTTCAAGAAAACTCCAAAAAGTACTCAAATCAGTTGGAATACTTTATAGGTCGCCCGTAAGTTGGCTATGGTTGAAGCCGATCTTGAGAGAGCTGAGGAACGTGCTGAAGCTGGAGAAAAGTATGTTTTTTTTGTCTAATTCATCAGTAAAAAACAGAAAAAAAGGCAGCACTCATGAAAATAACATCAAAGCTTTACTAAACAAAAGAAATACTAGTCGCTATCACCTACAGCTTCTTTTCTGTGAATTTTTTCAAATCTTAAAAGGATGTATACGATCAAACAGAACTATTTGGTAAAAGTTCGAAATATATCTTCAAATTGATTCAAATTAACATGGTCGGATTTTTCTATAGCAAGATTGTCGAGCTCGAGGAAGAGCTTCGCGTCGTTGGCAACAATCTGAAGTCGCTCGAGCTTTCTGAGGAAAAAGCCCTCGAGAAGGAGGACATCTTCGCTGAGCAAATTCGCCAGTTGGACTTCCGACTAAAGGAGGTAGACAATCGATGTCGGAACCTTTGTAAAGTACACATTGTACCTTTGTATGCTCAATTAGTCGGTTAAAGCTATTGGAGCACCCAATTATAGATTAACAATTGATATTTTTCATCTAACCACTTCCGAAATGCGGAGAAACACAGATCTAATTCTCACTTTTTACTAACAGGCGAGCAGACGAAGCAGAGAAAGAACTCACCTCCTTGATTAAATTATTACGAGTTTTGGAAGCTTCCGCGAAGAAATCTTCACAAATGGAAATCCATTTTGAAGCTTATAAGAAGTCTATGAAACAAATCTATAACCAGGTTTTTGCGAATGTTGTAAAACTGTTGTAAAGCTTCTACTTCTTTCTGAACGCTTCCAGCTCAGCCTTTGAAATCGCATGCTTCGTTTCCATTTAACTAATATGACGAAAAATGAAACTCTTTACCTTATGTGGTTTCTGTCAAATCAAACAAAATTTATATGACTTTTACTATATTCTCTTAACGTGTCTCTTTTCGTGCAGCAAGATCGTCGAACTCGAAGAAGAACTTCGTGTTGTCGGTAACAACTTGAAATCTCTCGAGGTTTCTGAAGAGAAGGCTCTCCAACGTGAGGATTCCTATGAGGAGCAAATCCGCACTATCTCTGCCAGACTGAAGGAGGTAAAAATCCCTCTGTTTTCCTATTTATTGTCGTCCATTTCTTGCTTTTTTCCCATTTTCCACACTATAAAGCGTCGTTGTGAAATTTGTGATGACTGATCAGAAGAATTTTTTTCTGATTTTGTGTTTGTCCTCAATCATGATCAAACGATCTGTCGATTATGCCTCGTCCACTCTCAAAACCATGAAAGTTATTAAGTAATATAAATGTTGCATTAAGGCTGAGACTCGTGCTGAATTCGCTGAGCGCTCCGTTCAGAAGCTCCAGAAGGAAGTTGACAGACTTGAAGGTATGTGCTTTATCCTTCTTACACTTCACGCTTTGGCTTAATTGTAAAAATTATGAGAGAACATGTGCTGACAATTGCTGTTCGGTTTTCTTTTTAAACTTTTCCTACCTATTTCTCGATCACAAATCACTAAGCTAACGAGAGGAGAGAAGAATGGTTAGTGAGAGATAGAAAGCTGTGAGAGGGAGGAAGAAATAGGATGATATCCTCCTACACTTTCTCACTTCTGTTTTATGTGAAGCACACAGTTAATTCGCAGTTTAAAGTCTATAAAGTCATCCTCGACTGCCAGCACCATCTTACAAAAAGAATGAGAAGGGAGATAGGGAAAGAAAGATCTAACGGGATTTGTGTAAATATGTATAACTTAATGTGATGAGCAAAGCAAAAAGAAAACCGAACAAAATCAAGAGCTTTAAACGTCCGTGTCAAATGTGAATCAAACAAAAAATGTCAAATGTCTATGTCCATGTGTTGTACAGACGAGCTGTTGTTGGAAAAGGAACGTGTCCGTAATCTAACTGAAGAAATTGAACAAACCGTTCAGGAGATTCAGGGATCATAAATGTAAGAGCATGAAAAGGAGTATTTTTAACTCTAGCATGGATATGAAGGAAGCAGGAAACTTCACGACCTATTATACTTTTGTGTGTGAGAAACGCATGCTTGTAACTTCATGACACCTTGATCAATATGTATACCCAATAACATCCTAACACTTCTTATTCGGAATGTTTTGTCGTGTGTCTGACTGCGAGTTTCAGAAGAGAACGATACGTCTGTTCGCAAGGGCAAGCAGTTGCAAGATGAGCTGGATCGTTTATTGTCGGAACTGAATGCCGTTTAAGAAGCGATAAATGCATATGGAATATATATATAAATATATGAACAAATGTTTTGCAATGTCGTCGAGATACTCTCCTTCACTCAACCATTTTTTGTCGTTTTCATAACTGTCAGGAAGCAAACATGAATATGTTCCCTTTGAATGTATTCTTTTTTGATCTTGCATTCCCGGTGTGACAACATACTTTTGTTCTTATTTTGGTCTTTTGGCTAACATATTGTATTTTTCTTTGAAGTGATTTTAACCATGATACCTGTTTATTTAATCATCTCTCTTTTTCTCCAACTTTTTATTCCCAACGAATATTCCTTCAACATAACCAATTCTCCTTATTTCAGCATATATATTTGTAATATTTTACATTTTAGACGAATTGGTTCACGAGAAGGAGAGGTACAAGACCATCTCCGAGGAACTCGATCAGACTTTCCAAGAATTGTCTGGCTATTGATTTCCTTTTTAAAAACAAAAATATTTCCCCCTTCCCCTTCACCCTTTGCATCCAAAAGCTGCTTCTCAGTCCCTCTTTTCTCGTCTATTTGCCATTGTCTCTTTATATCTCCTATCTCTCTCCATATTCAGTCTGTCTTTATATATCTTTTTATACATTTTTATTCAATCGTCTGTCTTACAATTGCGTACAAAAAAAGTTTCTTTACCAACACAAAAGTTTTTTTTCTTCATTTGAGCTTAAAAGTGGAACGAAAAGTTGACATGTGAAATCTTGAATGTTGAAAAGAAATGTTTGGGAATAGGTATACTTATATAGATTACTATCGATCAAGTTATCATATTCAGCTTAATAAACCTCAAAGACTAGGCTTAGAACTTGATTTGATAATTAGTCGATTATATTACTTCTATAAAAAACCAACAAAGTTCATTTCAGAGCAGCACTTTGTTCCTTCCATGATGTATAGAACAATTTGCCAATAAAAAAACTTTTTTCGCCAAACCTCTTAAACGGTTTTATTGTTAATAACGAAGGGGAAATATGTTAAATAGTACATAAACATTCATTGTAAACTTGTTCATTCATTTTTTGAGTACAACGAATTCAAAAATAAGAAACCGAGGGTAGTAAATTTGATAGACACTAGCTGCAATGCGTTAATCAGATTCAATAATTTACCATTTGATAGCTTTCTCAATCATCAATAAGAATGCGTACAAATATATACTCATCAGAACTGTGAGAGCAAGTAAACACTATACTAGAACTGATAAATAATAGCAGCCTATGCTGGGGATATAGCTCAGGGGTAGAGCGCTCCCTTCGCATGGGAGAGGTCTGGGGTTCGATTCCCCATATCTCCAATACGTTTTGAAGTTATTCGGTTCAACTCAACAATCCCTATCCAGTTAGGTCCAGCTACAGGACACAGAAATACAAGCATAGTTTTGCAAACTAATAAGGCTTCCTGACGTTTGTATGTAAGAATATAAACTTAGCGAATACGTAATAAAAGAGATTCCATCTGAAAATCTGTTCACATCCAATCTGTGGAATCCAGAACAGATTTCATTAAATCAAAAAGCGTATCTTAATAACTGAGTGCGAGGTAATGTTTTCAAAGGACAAATACGATTAACTAAGGGCTGGTCAGTTGTCGAAATGAAAAATATAACTGTTACCGAATAAGTATTATTGAGGAACAACAGCTAAACGTTGCATGTAATAGATAATGAAATTGTTTAATAAAGTCAATTATTCATGAAAACTAAGGCAAAAACGGTTGTTCAAAAATGTGAAATCACTTCTTGAATAGGAAAAAAATTTTATGAACACTATTCAGTGCAGTTCGGGTTTGGCCAATGGTGGTACAACGTGATGAACGAGAGGATGCTTTGACTTACCAATAAGATTTCAGACTCGTTTCAGCTGAATTGAGCCAATGAAATATTTGACAGCGAAACAGAAGACAAATTGGATTTTTAAATAGATAGAATAAACGATAACAACTCTGAATTAGTTGTACAAAGCTGAAAAGCAGACGTGCAAACGAAAATACTGCGAACGGAATACGTAAGACGTGAACGCTATGAAGCCAGAGCGCTCACGTGAATATGATAATCTCTGGATTTAGTACCCATTCCCTCTTTTAGCATATGTTTTTCCATTTACCTAACCGTGATACTTTTATTTTTTTTGAGAACTGTGAAATAATTACCTTTATCTAACTATTTCTTATCAATATTGATTGCATTCATTCAATTGTAGCAGATAAGAAAATAGCTTTTCTTGCTGAACATCTGAGACTACAGGGAAAAGATTGAATTTGTTATCGTTTTCTCATCTCTGCTAGTATTGATGTTATGCTCTAGTTTCTAACTTCTTAATTCAACAGAAAAAAAGCCTTTTCTTGTTCTCCATTATGCGTTTGTGTTTCTACTGATCTTTTCTTCTAATAATTTTCAGATTATGATCGTTTGTTTGAATTAAAATAGTTTGCAAGTCTTCTTGTACATAACTGAAGATGGTTTTCAAAGTTCTAACAATAGTCTTATTATACTACAGTTTATCTATTGGGTTAACATTCTATCAAAAATGGTTCATCAAGGTCAGTATTACGATGTGGTAGTCGAGATTATTAACTACAATGTTTAGAATTATAAACTACCTTTGTTAGTGGTAAGTTGTCATTATCTTTTGAAATGGCTCTCTGCCATTTTCATTCGTTGGCTTTATGAGTGTTGCAATTCACGTCGTCTGAGACTGTCATGGAGAGAGCAAATAAGGTTTCTTTCCTTTTAATTTACTGTTACATTTCCTTGTGTTTTCGATGGCTTGCACCAATCGGCATTTGTGCGTCTCTGGATATTGGTCTATCCAATTGGGCTTTAGAATATGTAACCGTGAGCTTATACACAATGGCCAAGTCGAGCTCTATACTTTTCATAGTAGCGTTCTCACTGTTACTAAGATTGGAGAGGTTTGTCATTTTGCATTCTGTGAAGTTTGAGGGACTTGTTTAGATGGAGAACTTCTCTAGGTGTTGAAGCTGCTTTCATAGCTAGTGGACTATTTCTCTTCACCTGGCAGAGTTCACAGCTTGATTTCACAGGTTTATTATTAGTTGAGCTTGCTGCTTCTTGTACTGGAATAAGGTGAGAGTGAAACTTACACTGATTGATGAAAAATGATTCAGATGGACAGTTTCTCAATTGGTAATGCAACGAGACGAGCATGCTGTACGGAACCCATTGGATATGGTCGCTCATGTGCAGCCATGGATGTTTATCCCCATTATACCTCTTGTGTTGTTCTTTGAAGGCATAACTAATTATTTTACTCTGTTCATCTCTCTCGTTCAGGTCCTCAACTCAGTTATGAAACTGTTTTCTATTATAGAGGAGTTGAAGCTCCATATCAGGTTCTTCTATTAACGGCGATCGGAGGGCTTTTAGCTTTCTGTATGGAGTTATCCGGTTCGTTTTTTTCTCTCAATAACGTTATTCTGGATTTTTAGAATACCTTTTACTCGTCAACACGTCGGGTATCACGTTGAATATTTTTGGAATTGTGAAGGTTTTTCTAAACTGTTACTTGTTGAGCTAAGTCATTTATTAAGGAAATCACAACACTACTTTTGGCTCATATGATAAACAATGATAAACTGACATACATGAATTCTGTGGGACTGGTGCTTTGCTTTACCGGGATGTCAATCCATGCTTTCACAAGACGTCGGCAGAGGTATGTAAACATTTTTAACATTATAAAAATGAATCTCATGACGAAGTTTCAGTATTGACAAAGATAGAAAAAGGCAAGTTCAATTCTAAATAGTTATGAGATTCCTTGCGTTTCTTTCATTTGTTAAAAAAAATGATTGCTCGAGTTGAAAGCTGACTTCTATTTTTCAGAACGCATTTGCCAAAAATTGCTGATGATTCAACACATATGCTACTAGAGGCGGATGAAATGGACGGCTGAAAAGTGTCTTGGTCAGACTACGTTGATTATTGATGCCATTTTGCTAAAAACAGATTTCAACTAATATTGCTTTCGATCTTAACTTCATATTGTTATCATTAGATAACCGGGTACATATATCATATGGTTGTTTTACATAATAGTCTTTGGGTTTTTTTTGAAATAGAGAAGATTAATAAATTGTACATAATTTATTGGAGGTCTTCGAAGATTCATGAGTGAAAAGAGTGAGAATGAAAGGAATGAGAGAACGAAGTATTTTTGAATCACATCTGATGTCATGGGTATATATGACTAGGCACTATTTAAAAAAAAAAAGAGAATGTGGGGGATGTGTAATAAGATATGGATAAGTTTCTAAATTTCTACAATAACTCTCAGTTGATATGTTTTTAAAGCCCATTGATAGTAGTTAAACATAAGGCGTTACAAAGTGAACTACACGAAAAACGAAACTTACAAGTATTTTTCTTCAACTATTTACAAATAATACAAAAACATCATTCTAGGAAGAAAGAACTTCTATATACTCTAGCCGTCTAGCTTAACAATCGTCCTGGAACGCCGGCATTCCAATTTAATAGTCAATTAGCCACTCGGAATGTTAAAAAAAACTTCTCTCACATATCCTTCAGTCCTGATTCTTGATACTGTGCAATTGGTGGAAGAACTGTTTGTTGTGGCAATGCTGAAGGTGCCACATCAATTGCAGTCAAAATGCTATCAATTCCCAACAGGCATCCATCATCTGGGCCATCATATACAGAATCCTGGAAACATTTTTTCCCTCATGATAATGGATCCGATGCCTCACGTTAAAAAATCCGGCAAATGTGGAATGTGCGAAGTCTATCATCATTACACGAATGGCATCCTCAGAATTGTTATCCTAAAATAAAATGAAATCGTTATAATGAACTTGTAACAAAACCTGAGTATCAGAATCGAAAGCTACAAGTATAGAAGAAGAGAAGAATCGATATCCTGGGGCATCTAGTAAGGCTTCACGTAAAGCTCTCAGTCTGGAAAGGAAACGAATTAGATATATTATTCAAATCTATACCTTTGTCGTAATTTGGCTGCTCGAGAATTTCCACAATATCTAATAAATTTCTGCATATATACTCTAAACTGAGCTTGATCTATACGACGACCTTCTTGCTTGTCAACGAAAGAATAAGACTACAATAGGATAAACAGTTATTTCATATAGTTTACGGAACAGGAATTTTACCTTTGTCTTCGACTCGTAGAGCTGCATTCCAACCATGCGCACACCTAAAGTGGCGCTGGTTGACTCACGACACTTTCGAAGTTGGCGATGTCGTTTGGATTCGGAAGCATCATCTCCATGTTGCCTATGTGGAATGTAATAAAAACCGTATGTTAGATATATGAAACCTTGTTCCTATTTTTAAGTCCAAAATACATGGTCTGGAATAGGAAGCCACCACATTCTCGAGAAGTATAAATCTAGAGCATGAACCTTCCAGTAGTTTCTGAACAACCTGGAAAAAACGCAATCACTTTATGTAAAGCTACATGAAATCTTACTTTGCTCTGGCAGGTTGCAGCCCAATGATTACTTGGTTTATCAAGATCAACTTCCACTCTGCCACCTTTGCCTACTCGGAAAGACATGGCCATAGTATCTTTCCGGCACTGCAAATATTTCAAACATATTGCTGGAAACTTGATTTTCGATTTTATAAATCACATTGTATAGGTAGGCTGTTGCGTCAACTTGAAGTTCGATGCTACCTCTCGAGCTTATACTTTCGCAATTATCTTTCAAACCTTCGGAAAATAACAAGAGACTCACTACAGATGGTTCAGGATGACAAAGTAAAGGCGAGTCAGTAACAAGATGTAGATCACCATCTTCATCTACAGTAGCACATACTCTCACTTGTCCTGAATCATACAATACAACTCAAGTAAATAATTGATTCTACCGCAATACTCCGGAGCGAACTGGCGGATATTGTCGCCCATTAACTCATAAAATTCCATTTCACGTCTGTTGATGGGCTTCGCTACATGTCCTGCACATTGCAATAACCCAAAATGGCCACCAACCTGAAGACTTTGTTGAAAAGAAATAAGATAGAGCTTAAAAAACCTGATGGCGAAAACCAGTGAGCTCCATATCAACCCGTTGAAGAAACGTACAAATAGGCACAACGTCTTTACTGAAATGAGTAGTTTTAATCACTAATAACTCACTTTTACAATATGATAACTACAGTCAAAACAACAATATGAAAAGTAATCGAAAAAGCAAAGAGATGAAGCATTCTTTCTTATCAGTTTGTTCCTCTGCAATGCATCAATCGTCATTTAACGTTTCATTGAACCTTAGCTTGAACTATTTTGTAGAAGTGTACCGCGTGATCCGCAACCTTCTGATGAATGAAGCTTCAAGCACGACAGAGTTAAGCGACAACTGATCAATACTGGACGGGCTGTCACTTCTTGCTGCTCAGGGAAGCAGACTCAAACGCAACAACATAGCTTCATGTACAGAGCCAAGCTAGTGAAAAGATGGAGTTAAGAAAGGTCCTCAGGACTGAATCATCAAAGGAAAATCCGCCAATGAGCAAACAAAAATAATACTTGAAGCTTTTCAGAAAATTCTGCGGTGTTTCCATGAAAAACTCACGGGAAATCAGTGATGAGACAACAGTTAACTCAAGGAAAACAATACTTAATCGTGGGAGCGTTCGAACTGAAACTATTGTAGTGGAGAAGACAAAACATTTATATTAAAAGAAAAGAGACTTTGTTGTTCCTTCGATACATGGGATTCAAAAAACAAGAAGAAGTACGTTTATAAAAACGATATTCTGAAATGTTCGGAAAAGGTATCGAGTTCTTCCAACAATAAGGAGTTTCAAGTGGGTGAGAAAAAACAACCACGAAAATAGAAAATGCAGACTTAGTGCTCGATCTCTTTAGTAATACGTATTGGCAGTATTCATCTCGATATTTGGATTAACAACTATGAAGTGACTAGTAATTATTGAGCTTGTAGATGCTTTATATGTTGAAATACTAACTTTTTTCAAAAAAACATTTTTTTTTGAGATCTCCCCTACCCCCTAAAATAGAAACAGGTCAAAAGAAAATCTTTCTATGTTGAAATGGAAGACAATCAGCTGTCATCATTAAGTAAAATGTGAAGAAGCTATGAAACTATGGTTCAAGTCTAGGATCGAACATAATGCAGTAGGCTGAGTAGAGAAATAGGAGATCGAAGAGAATAGTGTAAAGGACGTATGTAACTGAGAGATACAGAAAGAAAAAGAATTTCGTCTGTTACCAACTGAACGACCACATGTGTTAGAAGCGAGAGAAACAGAGTCTGGGAAAGAAAAGGATAGAGCCGACTACTGCCCTCCACAATTTCAAGCTGATTGTTGGCTTGTTGGGAGGCTAGCTAGGCCCAAGGCTTCTAGACACGCAGAGAAGCTTCAGTGCTAGCCTACACAACCAGCAAAACTCATAGTTCTTTCGTTGTAGCCGTCGTCGTTCAGTTCTCCTCAGCTTCTGATGGCAGCTATTAGAAGTGGACTTCTAGATGTTCTACTCCAGCAACAATGGCATCGAGTTCATGCTACCCTTGATCCTACGGCGATAACACTACAGGTAAGAAAATTTGATTATTGATTATTGGCCTGATAATTTGGAAAAAATCCGTGCTTTTTAACTAAAATATAATTGTTTCGGAAGTATTCCTTACATTTAACCGAACAGATTGATTCTACCGACAGAAGTTTTTTCTCAGACAATCGACAACGACTATGCCCAAGATTTGGAGTCAGAGAAAAGAACAGTCCGAGTTGTGAAATATGACGGAAACGGTTTAGGAATTAGTATTAAAGGAGGAAGGGATAATAATATGCCCATCATTATAAGGTTTGTTAAACTATGAAACGAATATATCTTCAGTAATGAAGCCAAGTCGCTAGAAATCAAACTAATATTGAAGCATTTCAGCAAAATTTTCAAAGGAATGGCTGCGGATCAAACTGGAGAATTATTTGTGGGAGACGCTATTTTAGCTGTGAATGGGGATAGTTTGATCGATGCTACACACGATGATGCTGTTCGAGCTCTCAAGCGAGCAGGCCGAGTTGTAGACTTACATGGTAAAGAGAAACGTTTTACACTGCTGATCTTAATGTTTAGTACAATACAAGAGGGACGAACATATGAAAAGGGATAATATCGTTGAACGAATTGACTGGGACGATGAAGTCCGAGACCGTATTAGAACTATAGGATTGAAATTAGCTTATGTAGCAAGAGCCGGCATAGATGCAGATGCAGAAGGAAGGATTATTGAGGTTCATTCATTTTACACATAAGATTTTGAGACGGCTTTGTTTGAATGGTTGTACATGATGAGCCCATAACATAAATCAAGATTATTCGAATTGTAAACGAGCGAAAATCAATCTTATTTATATTAAAATTACAGATGAGAAGCCCATCAGGAAGGTACTCATTAGCTTTCCGATGTTCCACAGCTGTGGAAGCGGATTCATGGTTTGAAGCTATTCATGGTTGTACAAGTGCCCTGTTAACACAAGCCTTAGCTCAAGTGAGACTGCAGAAATTATATAACAAAGACTACAACAACATCTTTAGGTCAATCTGATGCTGGGTGGTCATCCGCAAGTGAGAAGGATGGGATGGGTAGCAGAACAGGTAACACCGGAAAAAACATCTTGATGAATAAAAAAAATTTCAGATGACGGAGGAAGGAATCACTATATGGAAGCCACGCTTTATTACACTCACGCAGAACGAACTTCTGTTTTACGATGCAGTACCTCAATTGAAATCTGAATGGGCTGAACCACGTCTGAGTCGACCACTAGTGGCCACAAGAGTAGTACAAACAACATCCCGATCAGTTCCTGTCTTGAAAGGTGATAACCTCCAGGTCACACAAAACAGAAGAGTGTATTTAGGTCTTTCTGATACCATATCACTTAGAATCAGAACAGGGACCCAACAAGGAGTCCGTACTCATACATTGCGTGTTGAGACTCATGCTGATTTAGCTCGGTGGGTCAGAGCGATGGTTCTAGGTAGTTATGAAGCCTGTACTGATACTGGACAGGTTGAGTTTTCACTCGCATGACGTGATCCTCATTGAATGAATTAAGATATCCGCTCCCTGCGTTTGGAGAGGAGACAATTGCGAATTAGTGATAAATATAGATGTGGGAATCTCACTTTATGGATCAGGTGGAGAGGTACTGTTTCTTTGTAACAAATAATTAAAATATACGGAACTTACAGATGCTATGGCAGCAACCTTTTGAATCTATACGGGCTACAGGTGATGATGGCGGCCGATTCCTTTGGATTGATTTCGGACCACCACAAGGAGAACAGGTCTGTAGAAAGTTTTGATTCATTATCAGAGTCTCATACGAACGTTAAATATGAAAGAGAAATGAACCCGGCATTTTTCTCTCACGCTAGCAAGCATTTCATGAGGTTTACATTACACGAATACTAAAAAGTATTAGACTTCGGGATTTTCATGTTCACCGTTCGTACCACAAGCAATAAACATAGAAAACGGGCAGCAACCCAGGATTTGATCCTTCAGACTAAAACTTCAAGAACTTTATTAACAAAATGAACAACAACAACAATTTAGGAGATGGATCTGCTAACTTCGGCTAAGCCTGTAGTTTTCATACTTCACTCATTCCTCGCAACAAAAGTTTATCGATTAGGGTTATATGCATAGCTTGTGACTACTCTCATCAGAACAAAGAGGTAACCAACAGTGGGAAGAATATTAGTTTCTCGGAGCTCCAAAAGCATCTGGCATTCTTTCAATAGAAAACTGATGTTGGGCTATATACATAATAGGTACTCCAGGAATCTTTCTAATTCTTCTCTTCAGGTCTCGATCACATGTTGCGACAATGTAACATTTATGCTGAAAAACATCTTCATTATAAAGATACTCATAAAAGAACATTCTATTTAATTTATAAACATTAATATGAGAAAGTAATAAGTAATAAAGATTTCTATATCACCTGAGTTACTCTTTGAACCAGACAGTCATCAGCATATGTTCCTTTGTGATCACATTTGAGTCGCTGGAATCTCGGATCTTTAACAATCTTTAATGCTATCCTGAAACGATTGCCAGCTTTTTCCAGTTCCCCCATCACACAATCGGTTACATATGGTATGGCTAAAACACTGAGGATTAGGTCCAAACTGGCATTCCTTACTTTTAGCATATAAGCAGTTCATGAAACCTGTCATAACATCGATTCTGTTCTTAACAGAGAAGTTCAAGAAGTTGGTATCCAACAAAACATGAAAAGGAGGACCCAGTTGAGTGTTGTACCTCATGAACATGGCGGAAGATATTTGAGGCCTAGGACACTTTATGTCGACTGTTAGTGAGACTTTTCATACGTTTTAATGATTTTGATTGCGTTCTCATCTTCTTTTTTTTTTCGAATAACACGGTTTTCCTCCTTTCTATAAAAAAAAAAACTTAGAAGAGCGAAACTCTGCTCGTATTCACTTACATGCGTTCATCAGTATTCTTAACCATTCTAGACACGGCAATTTTGCGCGCAAATTTGGCTGTTTTATTCGTCTTTCCCATATTTGAAAACTGAAAAAAATAAGAATTACATTAAAACATTAAGAGGTAGACGATCATTTCGAAAGTTACAAGAAATCATAATGATGAAGAATCCGTAATTATGATCAGCTTATATTGTGAGAAAATATTCAGAAAATAGGAACTTTAGGTTGCAGAAAAATGCGTACGCAGAAGAGTTGTGAAGTTCATCAAAGTGCTATGCTTGATTTTCAAAGCTCTTTTCAACCATTCCTAACTATTCAATTTGTTGTCGTAGTTTACTTTACATCATAGAAAAATCATGGTTCTATCTATTGGCAGAATGAATATTCTACAGAAGAATCTAATTGGGTCTAGGTTAGTATTTCTTCGGATATCTTTGATGAAAAAAAAATGTTTAAGGTTAATTATTTCGTCCCTCCAAAGTACCCGTGATTCTCATGCAACCAACACCGTCATTAACTTTGTGCCGCAACAAGAAGCTTGGGTTGTAGAACGCATGGGAAAATTTTACAAAATTCTAGAGCCGGTAAATATTACTACGTTTCAAATCCAATAGTATTTTGAAGGGGATAAACTTCTTGATTCCGGTCATCGATAAGATAAAGTTCGTTCAAAGTTTGAAAGAAATCGCCATAGAGATACCTCAACAAGGTGCTATAACACTGGATAATGTTCAAGTACAGCTCGATGGAGTTTTATATTTGAGGGTTTTCGATCCTTACAAGGCTTGTCTTACATTCAAGTTTAGTAACTCATTTACGATTTAGGCATCTTATGGCGTAGATGATCCGGAGTTTGCTGTAACTCAACTTGCCCAGACAACAATGCGATCTGAGGTTGTTTCTACTTGTGCTTTTTACTGCGAATGGTCATGTTACAGGTGGGAAAGATTAGTCTCGATACAGTTTTCAAAGAAAGAGAACAACTAAATTTTGCAATCGTCTCTGCCATCAATAAAGCTGCGGAACCGTGGGGGATTACCTGCATGAGATATGAAATACGTGAGTGTTCCAACTTTATAACTTTCAACATTCTCTTTCAGGGGACATGCATATGCCTGTCAAAATTCAAGAAGCTATGCAGATGCAAGTAGAAGCAGAAAGAAAGAAAAGAGCTGCTATTCTAGAATCGGAAGGGCATAGGTGTGTAGATGAGCCATGTATTGTTGCATATTGTGATGTTCAGGGTTGCAGCTATCAATAGAGCGGAGGGTGAAAAACAGTCTGTTATACTTGCGTCGGAAGCTACTGAAGCTGAACAAGTTTGCTAATTATATGTATACTTCAAAAAGCTTTGAAATTCAGATAAATGTAGCTCGCGGTGAAGCAGAAGCTTTAAGAATTAATGCAGAAGCTCGAGCTGTTGCTATCGAAAAAATAGCAGCTGCTCTTCAAAAAGAGGTTTATAGTCTTTTTAAAGTTTTTTCTATAAGTTTTTTTTCCAGCAAGGTAACAGTGCAGCAACATTGGCGGTTGCTGAACAGTATGTGAACGCTTTTGGAAAATTAGCAAAAACTTCAAACACTGTTGTTTTACCTGCTAATTTAAGCGATCCTAGTTCTATGGTAGCTCAAGCGTTCTCAGTTTATGAAACAATAGCAAAATCGAAATCCTAAAAGCTGTTTCTTGTTAGTATCATTTTTGATTGTTTCCCTTTATGTCTGTTTGTAAATTTTATACAATTTTTGTAAATATCAAGTTTATGCAAGATTTTTATTGGCTTATCATAGAATTTATTTAAGTTAGCATCATTCATCATCGGTTGAGTCTTCTTCACCAGCAGAAGAATCCCCTACAAGATATAGTCAGAATTCATAGAATATTTGAACTAACCTTCATTTGAATTTGCTTTACCTTTCTCTGTTTGCTCCGTACTCATATCCACTTTGATAGTGATTCCGGATGTGTTCTCTTCATTAGTCTCCTCGGAGTTACCCTCAGAATCATCATCCTCTTCCTCTTGCGTGTCATCTTCCGTTGAGGTTTCTGGCGACTCGTCGGTAGCTTCTGAGGATTCGTCTTCTGCGGTTGTGACATCAGCTGAATCCGCAAGTTCTTCCTCGTTTTGTTCTTCCTCATTCTTCTCCTCATTGTTCTCTTCTTCATTCTTCGTCTCCTCAATTTCCTCTTCTTCAGTTCCTTCTTCTGTTGTGACTGTATCACTAGTTTTTTCATCTTGCATATCGTTTGAAATTTCTTCCTCTGGCAATTTAAGATCATCCTCAGGAGTAACGTCTTCTTTCCCATTCTCGGGATCTTCGACACTCAACAAAATGGTCTCGCTGTTACTTGATTCTTCTGTATTACTTGAGACATCAGAATCAGTTTCAACTGACATATGATTTTCAAGATCATCCGTCTCCGGGAAAGTATTTTCAATCATGTCGCCCTCAGTTGGAGAAGATATTAAATCATCTGATGCAGGAACTGAGTAGTCTATGCTCACAACAGTAGAAGGTTCATAGCTTTCTATGGAAGGGATCGCTGATACCCAACTATTCGTCCATTGGTTTACCCAGTTTCCTCCTTCTAAACTTGGCCATTGAACAGTTTGCTCCGAAGCAGTAGGCGCGTCATATGTTTCCGTGATTGGGTCAGGCGAATACCATTCTTGTCCGAGTAGGTCGGTCATTTCTCCTAGTTCTGATCCAAATAACATATCACCGTAATCAGGATAAGAGTATGTGGCATCAGTAACAGCAAGGGGTTCATAGCTCTCTTCAGCTAGGTTGGGCAATAAAAAATTCTCTAGCCATTCGTTTCCCCAGCTGCTAGTTTGAGTATCATAATCTGTAGTTTCTGGACCTGCCCATTCAATGGTTTGTTCTGAAGCAGTAGGCATCTCATAAGTTTCCACGCTTGGGTCAGGTGAATACCATTCTTGCCCGAGTAATTCGTTTAGTTCCCCTAGTTCTGATCCGAATAACACATCACTGTAATCTGACTGAGGGTAGTTGGTATCTACATCAGCAAGAGGTTCATAGCTCTCTACAGATGGGTTGGTCAATAACGAATTTTCCAGCCCTTCATCTTGCCAGCTGTCGGTTTCTGTTTCATGAACTGTAGTTTCTGGACCTACCCATTCAATAGTTTGTTCTGTAGCAGTAGGCATCCCATGGGTTTCCACGATTGAGTCAGGGGAATACCATTCTTGTCCGAGTAATTCGTTCTGTTCTTCTATTTCCGAGTTATAGGATGCATCATTGTAATCTGACTGAGGGTAGTTGGTATCTACATCAGCAAGAGGTTCATAGCTCTCTACGGATGGGTTGGACAATAACAAATTCTCTAGCCACTCATCTTGCCAGCTGTCGGTTTGAGTATCATAAACTGTAGTTTCTGGACCTGCCCATTCAATAGTTTGTTCTGAAGCAGTAGGCATCTCATAAGTTTCCACGCTTGGGTCAGGCGAATACCATTCTTGTCCGAGTAGTTCGTTCAGTTCTGACCATTTATTCTCCAGTTGAGGTTCTGAATCGTACATAGATTTTTCAATGCCCATCAGCTCTCCCAGTAATGACATTGGCATTTGTGAAGCATATGATTCATCATACGAACTTGGCATGATATAATCAGGTTGTTGTTCTATGTCTAAAACTCCGGTATCAGGCGAAATTTGCTCCGTCTCATCCATATAATTATATGAACCAATCATCTCTGACCAATATCCTGGTTGAACAAACTGGTCACCGGGTGATACTTCAGATGTAGAAAGCGCGTCCGTATCTGATAAGTCCTGCTGTAATCTCCAATCTAAGTTATTCTTATCAACATATCCTCTCCGGCTAATAGTTCCTGCTATTGGACCGATTGTAGATGATAGAGCTGATAAAGGATTTTTTTTGGCATTTTGTTCTAATGCTTGTAAAGTTAAAGAAGAAGGAAACGCCTGGAAGAATAAATGAATTTTGCATGAAAAAATAAACTATTACATTGAAGGACGCTACCAGGAATCCAAGCCATAAGATGCAAATTCCGGAGAGAGTTTTCATCCTGGATTAAAAAGTTATATTGGAATTATTCTATTGAATTCTTATATAGATAGAACCTTATCTTCAATCATTTTTTAAATAGGTTTTATTGCTTTCTTTTACGATGTTTTGTTTCTGTTTGATGGTAAATAAATCTTTTTCATAAAAAATAATGTATGTATATTCTGCTGTTCAACAGTAGCTTCCGTATTTGATCAAATGGTTTCCTAATGTTATTCGAATAATATCCAAGTTTTGTACTTTGAAAGCTACAACAATATCATCGATGGCGTCTTATGCTTCAAGCATTGATCAGCAAACATATCAACACACCCTCAAATTAATTCGATGGTAAACATAGTACTTCATTGTATTTCCCTATTATCTTGGAAACATCCATTACCTTATTATGTGTTACAGATCATGATATGCTTTACAAAAGAACGGTCCAAAAACAAAGAGAAGTGGGAAATGTACAATAAATTCTTACATATATTCATATCATATTCTAGTATGGTGAGGCTGTTTTTCAATTGTTTCAATGTGATAGTTTAAGCATTAACCTAGTATCAACTAGAACTCCAAATGCTGGTCCAGAACATATATTTGTTCTCTTTATCTCTTCACACTATATATCTCTCACTGGTTAGAGCTTTTGACTTCTTTCAACTTTCATGATTCTAAAAAAATGACCTATCGTTATTAGTACATTTCCTGGTATTTATACTTCTGCTTCTGACTTTTTCATAGTTTGACGCGTTCACGTGGTCGTGCATTCATTTTTCATTTTTGACACGCTCGCTCGGTCGTGCATTCATTTTTCATTTTTTGACGCGCTCGCTCGGTCGTGTATTCATTTTTCATATTTTGACGCGCTTAGTGCGGTCGTTCATTCATTTTCCATTTTCTAACGCGCTCATTGCGGTCGTTCATTCATTTTCCATCTTCTGATGCGCTTAGTGCGGTCGTTCATTCATTTTCCATTTTCTAACGCGCTCATTGCGGTCGTTCATTCATTTTCCATTTTCTGACGCGCTCATTGCGGTCGTTCATTCATTTTCCATTTTCTGACGCGCTCACTGCGGTCGTTCATTCATTTTCCATTTTCTGACGCGCTCATTGCGGTCGTGCATGCATTTTTCATCATTTGACGCAGTAGTAAACGTATCAACATCCTCACATGCGCTTGAGAAGTGGCCCGGTTAGGTATAATGATGCATGTGGTAAGTTGAAAAAAGAGTGACTCGAACGAACTGAAACGGACTTTGACAACTCTTTACGTGTTTCAGAATAGGTCAAAGTACATTTCTTATTTGGATCAATCACAAGTTTGTGTATGGAAGGTGTTGACAAGAACGGAATACAACCTATTTCCCTCTTGACGAATTTACAACTATCTGCAACCTGAAATCGAACATGGAGTTTGCAAGAAAATGAGTGCTATTAAATGATAAAACGAACACTATTTTGAAAATAGGCCCAAGATTATTTAAAGTAAAGGTTTCATACTTACAAGCTCAGTTTTGCTTATAGAATTTTTTATTTAGTTTCAGTCTCATCTTTGGCGAACTTTTAAATATGTATTATTGATTTTCTTTTAATATTCCCTTCCTCTGGTTCTAACGAACAGTTTTATCTGACGAAAAAAGAAACAACGAAGAAGGAAACTATCTTTGTCATTCAAATTTTAAAATTTATTTGAGGACAACATGATTTTCGAACTTCTCTCAAGTATTTTTAAGTTTTATTTTTGATGATTTTTTTTGGAACGTTTCATATCTGTTTTGATTCTTCAAACAGAACAAAGGACTATAAACAGTGTTTGAATGGCATTTCACTGGAAGTTAGTTAAAAAAATAAACATTTGGTATAAAACAAGAAATACAAATTATACTGATATACGAATATCTCGAGATGTTGCATCCAGTGATTGTGGGACTCCATTGAAAGTCAAATCTCGTATACAACCATCGAATCCAGGAATTTTTAGGTCAAATAACCTTCTATGTTTAGAGATAACTCCTCCTATATACATTCGTCTCTTCATGACTTTTGGAGCAGGAGTATCGGTCATCACTTCAGGAGCTAGATCATCTATCTGAAAAGAAGGTTGAAGTAACACTGGTAAGTCAATTATGGCTGAAAGAAAGAAAAAATACTTACTGTCACAGATATCTGTCTCTCTTTTTTGGTTATAACAATGTCGTGCCAGTGTCCATCATTAATTTTTCTTTCTAATAGTCTGAGCACTTTAGGTTGTTTATGTCCTTTCACCTGAGAAGTAAATGAGCTTTGATAGGAAAAATGTGATATACCTCTAGTACAGCAAATCCATCTATCACATTCAAGTAAATATAACGAGAATAGGTTTTATAGTTAGCCCACACCCACAACATCCCATTCTCTTGCTCAGTTCTTACTGCCATAGAGATGGAGAAGGAAGTCATGTTCGGGTAACTTCCCGTTTCGAAATTGATCCTGCTGTGAGAACTTTTAGATAGTCCAAATCTAGCAGCACGTTCTTCGTCATACGATGTCTCGCTGAACGTTCCTGGACACTGAAATGAGATGTTCATGACGAAAATTCGTTTCCATATAGTACCAGTGGAATCTCCGAGCTATTTTCAGTGAAGTTTTGAGCTGCAGAAACTGAATGAACATCTGAAACAAACGGTACAATTTGCGAAATGTTCGGAGTTATTGTTGCTAGTGTTGGAGACAATAACTCACCGTAGTATTCTCTTTCCAACTGATGAGCTATTCGAGAATCTTTGCGTAAGCCCTTCGGAGCTTCTCCGTCAATGGGATCATCTGAATTTATATCTTGTGATGACTTAAGGTAATTGGTTTTCTTTGTATTGACTATTAATTCTGCTTCAACGTTGTTCTAAAAGATTCATGAACAAGGCTTACCGAAAGGATAAAAATGGTAAGTCTCCATAGCACATATTCCAATTTCCGCATCATGATCTTCCGGAATAAACGATCTTGGTCTGAAAAAAATTGTTCCTTGGACTACTTATTTCACATTCTGGCTCACTTGTAATCATGTACCATATCAGAAATACATCCAATCAACGGAACTGTTGATGGGATTTCGCCACTTGATGGTTTTGATCTATCTGATAGCCCCCCGAGGAACATTTGACTGTTGGAGCCTCCTATAGGACTTTGATCTTCAAGCTGTTGCCCCTCACCAATTTCTTTATCGTCAACTCGTAAGCGTATCCTGAAAGAAGCTTTAAAACTTGGAATAAAAATACATCAAATACAATTTCTCGGCTCTGCTCATGAAAACAGAGTGTACTTGACCATCATTGTACACTTGACCACTCCTAATAGTGACAACATCCTTTCGGGAAGATGCGTCTTTACCAAAGTGTAGAACAAGGTAACCACGGAAAAGGTAAAAGGCCATGAAACCCTGGAACAGATAATTGATAACATGTATAAGATGTTTCCTTACCCTTCCATCCTCATTGTTATCTCTCTGTTTTCTTCGTTCACTTGACAATTTTGAGGACTGGAATACAAGCGTGGCATTCTCTTCTTTAGTTCGGAAAGAAAAACCAAATCTGAATTTCAAACAAAGGGTACGTATTCATCACCAAATCTATTCTTACGTTGAGTTATTATCCATGATTACTCCTTGTGTTAAAAGGTAGCCAGGCTTAGAAAATCCTACTAACCGATCAGTGGGTTGAAGTCTCTCTTCGTTTGTGAATAGACATCCTGGTTGGCGACGATGAGAGCGAACCGGTGATCTCAGGTCCAACTCAACAACGCCAGCCAACTTAACAGAATGAATACATCCGAAAAATGACTTCCACTGAATATTATGCTGGCCGAATTTCGAAACATTGAAACCAGCAGGAATGCCAGCAACGAAATGATCTTCATTGTTGATATTCAACGCTGTATTTTCTCCGGGCAAAGTAGCAGATGAGCGATCAGCATCACTGTCAACCTGTAAATATTGATACTTTATCATCAATCTACGTCATAGTTTTTACCTGTAAATGAACCTCATCCTGGTTCCGAATGGCTTTCACTGTATGTTGTTTACCGTCGTTATAGGTGTTTCTCGAACGAATAACAGCTGTGGATTTCCCACCAAGATGTATCTTGAATACAACATAACCATCTTCCAAATAAATAGAAGCGAAGTCTCCTGATTCGATACTTCCTCGGAAGTATAGTAATCCATTAGGAGAATATGCATTGAATATTACTGCATATGAAGATAATGTTCTTTCCTGGACATTGATATTGACAATAGCAAATCCATCTCGGAACATGTGACCTCGAATTTGTGATTGTGGAGGAGGTATATCTCCTGAACACGTAGTTGAACTACTTTCAAATGTCCATAACGGCACAGAAACATCATCGACATTTATTTCACCGATTGTTCCGAAAAATTTGTAAGTAGCCAATCCAATATCATCAGCATCGGATTGATCTACTCCAGCTTCTAGTAACGTTTGTCCTGGAACAGTGTTAAAAATAACGTCTCCTGAGCTATCAGATTCTCCGACAATTACAGATACAGCTTCTTTACGAGCTCTGGAAGGTTCTAATCCAACAGTTTCTTGAACTGACACTGTTAGATTGATAGCGTTTCCGAAGCGCATAACATCAATATGGTACCAAGAACTTCGATCAGTTGAGGGAATATAATTAATTGGATGCTTATTCGTGGCCATTTTTTTGCCAGCACCTACATTCCAATGCACTACAACACGCTTATCTCGAATTTCCACTGCAATATATTCACTAGCAACAGTTCTTCGATGCTTTGTCTTCGTTACTAAGACAGCGGAGTCGGGCACAACTCTTTGAGGCCTGTATTTTATAGAAATTTTGTTAGCTGGAGATGGGTGAGCAGGCGAGACGTATTTTCTATGACAAGTACTAACTTCTGAACTAGAAAGGGACAAACGAATTTCTTGTGCACGTTCGCGTGCTTCATTGATACGCTCTTTCAGAAGGTTCAGTTGCCTCTCCATATCATCAGCTCTCTGTCTATTGGCGGAAGACAAGCCTCCAACATGACCCAAGATATTTGTCTGTTTTTCCAAATTAGAACGAGCACCTCGAAGCTTGATAAGTTCTTCTTGAATTCCTTGACGCGTGCTGTTCTCCAGTTTTGCTGTTTCTTCACTAATTTGTTGAACTTCAACTTTCAAACTTTCCGCGGTTTTCCGAATGTTTTCAGCTTTCTTATCTGCATCTCTCGCGACGCTTTGCAATCCCGCCATTCGATCGTGGTGGTCATCAAATTTATTCCACTGTCCACGGATTCCATCATTTCTTTTGATCATATCAATGTTGTGATCGTGCACGGAAGCTAAGCGTTCGTTCAGCTTTTCTCGTTGTTCTTCGAACTCCTGATTGTCCCACTCTTTCTTAAGTGATTCTGCTTCAATCGACAAATTTTTGCTCTGTTCACTCGCAGTTTGAACTTGTTTCAGCTGAGATGTCTCCGATTCTACATCTTCTGAATGAGCATCGTTTGCTGCTTTCAAAGCTTTAGCGGATGCGTGGCTTGCATTTCGTAATGCTGAAACAATATCTTCGTAAGCTTGAGACGCTTTTAATGGGTTTTCTGCTTCTGCTTGTGTTCCCTTGAATTGATCTTTCAAACGTTTTCCCTCATGTGCTAAATGAGTTGCATGTTCTGATGATTTTTGAACATACTGTTCATCATACTCATCGATAAGTTGAGCGTACAACAAAGTTAAGTTACTGCACTTATCAGCGTTATCATTAGCTCGTTCTAATGTTATATTGATATGTTGAACATCAGATATCATTCCTTGCATTAGATCTGATTTTGCCATTTCTACAGCATCTCTGGAGTTCGCCAAGACATCTTCGGCATCGGCGCGATGTTTTTCTATTTCGTTACTCACTTCCTTGTATCGATCTATTCGTTTAGACACTAAGTTCGTCATTCTTTCGGCTTCCTGTGTATCTTTACGAGAAGTATCGTGTATAGTTATACGGAACTCTTCTAGCCATTGTCCAAACTCTTGGAGGCGGTTTGTTAGGTTCTCGAAAACCGTATCATTCAGTTTTTTCGAGAATACTTTTTTCAATAACTCCTCGTTTTTCTGATGTTCAGCCTGAGCTCGATTCAAGCGTTTCTCGATATAAAGTCCGCGATCAAGAGTTGCGTTATAATGAGCTTCGGACTCAACCGCCCAGGAATCCAAAGTTGCACCTCCAACAGATGAACCTCCGTAGGTATGGAAGTGCTTCAAGAATTGAGTGATATTGAATGCATTAGCGTATGCAACTTGAGCATCCAGGATTGACTTCTCTGCCAATCCAGTGAACTGTCCTATAGACAATGCAGATTTCTCCATGCGCTCCATTTGGAATCGTGCCTCTTCAATAACACTGAAAGCTTCTTTAGCATATTTGCTATCAGCCACTATATTCTCAACTTCTGTTCCACTTCCTCCATCAGATGGGCTTAGCGACTTGACGAACTCCGAGATCAACTCGGTATTATTTCCTATACGAGCAACACGTTTCCAAGGAATTGGTTTGAGATTACTGAAGTTTTGTTTTGCTAGTGTCTCTTCCAAATCGTCAATAAGTTGCATTAAAGGGAGATAGCATCCTTGGTCGCACGAAGTACAAATACCCCCAATAAATGCATGACGCTCTTGACAACGGCTACAGTCTCTTCCTGTGACACCAGGACGGCATTCACATTGGCCAGTTAAAGGATCACAATTACTATTCAAGCTTCCGTCAGGGTGACAATTACATTCCTCGCAAAATCCTGATGGTATTTCTGGGTTCCCGAAGAAGCCAGTTTGACAATTCTCGCAATACTGACCGGTATATCCTTTCCGGCACGCATTACAAACATATCCTCGCCCGTAGGTTACAGCAACACAAGACTCCGAAAACGAGTTTTCAATCAGCGGGCAAGCACATTGGGTGCAAGCAGCAGAGCCTCCTTCTCGAGCATCTCCGATGAAACCAGCTCGACACAGTTCACACATATCCCCGATTGTGTTGTGCTGACAGTCCTGGAATAAAAATCGTAGAATAGAAAAAGATCAGTTAACTAACCGTACAGACACATGTTTCTGGGTGACATGTTGTAGAATGCCCATTGCATTGACAGGGCTCAGACCATCCAATTAAAGTCAAATCATCGATATTATTCAAGTAATCCCGATGTCTTTTTCGGCAATATCCATCATCAGGGTTTTGGCATGAGTGTCCTGAATAGCCTTGAGGGCAACTTAAGCACTTTTCTACTCCTAGGGCCAAGCTATCAGATGCAGCATCTGATTTACTAACACCGACGTCCAAAGAAATTTCTTTTATATTAATGGCATCTCCTCTAGCCGGGTAATTATATGTTCCTCGCACATATATTCCTTGAACATTTTGAAGTGCTATCATCATAGTCTTCCTTGATAGCGACAGTTCCGGCGCATGGCGCATCCGCCATTCTAATTCATGTAAACGTATTTTATATTTTCCATCCTCTTTTATTTCTGTAGGAATATGTTCAAGCTCGATACGGTTGTTTCCAACAAGGACAACTTGCGGGAAATAACGGAAGTATTGTTGCTCTGGCCTGATCCCAACAAGACCACGTCTATTATCTTCATTCACAATTTTGAAACGAAGAAAGCCATTATATGAGCTAGTACGATCTCCTGACATGATTTCAGGTAACTGCCAATAAACAGGAGTGGCATCAGTGGGATAACTGTTGAGTCGAAGCGGATGGCTCTTCAGAACGTTCAAACTGTGCTTTTTCGTATAAAACTCCCATGGCTCTTCGAAAACAGCCCGACGATCTTCAGCGTATACCTGTTGCCAATACAAGGCACTCTGCACACATGATGTACTACGATTGAAACAGAAGCATTCGGTACAGCCTAACGGGTTTGAGGCATCAATGCTAAAGGTATGCTCCTTGCATGTATCACATTTCATTCCTGCGACATTTTTCTAAATTTTCTATTTTTTCCTGGCCAGTCTTTTTACAACTCACCTTGCAAGGGCATTGTCCACTGTCATCACATAAACATAAACCATCATTGCATTGACTTGGATCAGTTCCATTTACATTACAGTTACAAGGTTCACAGTTAGGGAAATTGAAGAAACCGTGCGTGCACCTGTCGCATTTTAATCCAACATACCCCTCCTTACAAGCACACTGAAACAATTTTTCAAATCAATGCCTTAGTCAGTGACAACATACCTGCCCGGTGGCAGTATCACAGGAACCAGCATCACTTGACCCAATAGAACTACAATCACATTTCAGACAACCATTTAATGGGTGGTAGTTCCAGGAATCATCGGCACATTCTTCACACATCTCGCCAACTGTGTTTTGAGGACATATACAATCTCCTGTGTCGGAGTCACATACTTGTCCTGGTGCAGGACACGGTTCGCACTCTGAAAAGCAACAAGGTATCAACTCCATTCCAATAAACTCATGTTAAGCAGTAGTACCTTTACATCCTTCTTCATCCATACCGTAATGATTCGCCAAACATTTGTCACATTTAAGCCCAGTGACTCCCGCTTTACATTGACACTGTCCAGACACAATATCACAAACGGAGTTCAGTGATCCAGTACTATCGCAATCGCACGACTCGCAGCCTTGCCCACTTGATATGTTGTAGAACCCATCCTCGCATTTTTCGCACATTTTCCCTGCTACATTTTCTCGGCATTCACATTTTCCAGTAACAGTGTCGCACTTAAAGAAAAATAACCTAGTGGGAACTACATGTGGATCTTACTTTTCCGTCTTCAATTGATCCATAAATGTTGCAATGGCAGAACTGACATCCCTCAGCTGTTAAATTGAAGTATGATGGTCGACATTGATCGCAATGCTTAAAAGTAGGACTATTGTGAAACATGTATGTTGTGAAAAACCTTTCCGAAAACTCCTTGTTTGCAATCACATTGTCCACTAACAGGATCACAATCCTCTCCGATACTTCCAACGAGATCACAATTACATTTTGGGCAGTCGTTCTCGACGTCTCCGTAACCATCCTGAAGCATTAATGAGAAAACTTTTTTCACTTAAAACTAACCATGCATCGGTCACAGTGTTTTCCAATATAATTTTCTTTACATTGACAGTCTCCATTCTCCAAACTGCACTGTTGTATGACTGATCCGATATGATGACATCCACAAGATTTGCATGTATGGTCAAGGGCGTTTCCCCAATGGTTTTCTTTGCAGGCTTCACAGAAATCACCAGCTGTGTTGCCAATACACTTCAAACATTTTCCTGATACGGTATCGCAATTGCCGATAGCCATAACATCAATGTTTCCGTTACACGCGCATTCGGAGCATGTACCATTTTCAGCTATGGGATCTCCGAAATATCCATCTGCACAACTGAAATAAAGACAGTTTTCTCAGCTTAACGCATATAGCACTTACACTTCACATTTGTTCCCTTCATATCCTTTTTCGCAAGCTGTACAGACATAATCGTCTTCTTTAGAGGCAGCGGCTCCAGATACAACTAGTTGAGTCATCATACATTCTGGTGAACGATTGTTTTCCAAGGAGGGGCATTCGCACTGCTGACACATTCCCATTTCCCCACCAAGTGAAGGATTGCCGTAGTATCCTGATAAGCATAACTCGCAACGCGAACCTGCTGTATTGTGCTTGAAATACAAATTATCAAGGCTTCTCAGTTTGAAGAGTTACCTGGCATTCGAGACATTTTCCAGTAAATGGATCACATTTGTCAGAATGACCATTACAGTCACATTTTTCACAACGACCTCCATACAGTTGGTTATTAACACGTCTATATCCAGAAGCACAGGACTATAAAAAATAAATATGCTACGAAAGTAAGTAGTAGGATACCTCACAACTGTTGCCGACAAAGTCAGGTGGACAGCTGCATACTTCGACGCCTCTCATTGATAAATCTATAGATTTAGGTGCAAGTACATTTTCTTCATCTTCATCGTCCATTTCCTCGGATTGTGGCAGAGCAGTGTCTAATGCCAAACCGAAAATTCTGGAGAAAACAAACAATTTCTGATATTATGAATCTAAACGTACGAGCTCTGAAGTTGATTCTGCTGATACATGGCTCTGATCATTAATTTTTGAACATCAGCCAACGCTCTCATCATATCCGCTTTATCGACTGAAGTGCGTGATGCTGAATTATACCATCCTGATCCCTCTCTACAATCAACAGTTCAGAATGCGTTTGCTCCATTAACATGCCTGATGGGTACTTGAACTGTCATATTTTCTCTCGGGAAGAACTCCATCCTAGAATAGTACTCCAGTTTTATTCCATTTCCCTAGAAACGAAAAAATTGGATGATTCCAAGTTGTGTGCAAACTTCTATTATCAAATCGGCTACGGGAACAGGGTTGCCTTGATCTTGAGGCACATAGTATACATAATATAACAAGTTACCACCATAGCTATTCAACATGTTGCCGCTGAAGCTATGAGGAGCTTTCCAATAATACAATGATTTATCACGGTTCTGGTTAGCGTTGAACAGCAAAACTTCGCCGTTTTCAGTTTCTGGTTTAATATCCTTTCCTCCAGTTAAATCGGTTAAGTTCCATCCAATATTGTTAGATATCTAATAAGTTTCATTCTCACGGCTAAAAAATTGAGATCTTACGACAGATTTAAGCCAATCAACTTGAGTGCAATTTTTGGTCATACCAAAGCAGAAGCAAGGTTGGCATCCTTGGGGGTTAGCAGCGGAAAGGTGAATAGTCCCTTCTTTGCATCTGTCACAATAGATTCCCTCAACGTTGGCTTTGCATTGACAGCTGAAAAAAAAAAAGTATCAAACTTTAATTTTCGGAAAAGTTGAGTCCCACTTGGCTTCTTCACACTGATCATAGTTAAGAGACCCAGCTTGGTTACAAGGACAGGGCTCACAATCAGGATAGTTTCGATAACCTCGCGCGCATCGTTCACAACGTCGACCGCCGAAACCAGGCTTGCACACACAATCTCCAGGTTGCTGAAGAGTTTTATCAACTGCTAAACTTTTTCAGTAAACGCTTACTTGTCCATTAATCGCAGATTGATCGTCTTTTATGCAGACGTCGCTAACAGAACCGATCGGGTCGCAATCACAAGGTCGACAGGCATCTTCCCTTTAATTATAGATTACATCACAAAACTATTGAGTCGGAAGAATAGTAAGTAATTTTTGGAGTAAGTTGTTCGAAAATTAATTTTTAATATCAATGATAGAAGTACCTATAGTGAGATAGACCACTTGGCCGATAAAAGCTATCTTGGCATCGCTCACAATTATAACCCACAGTGTTATGCTAAAACGATTCTAAGTACATACATCCAAATGACTTAGAACAAACTTTGCATTCGATGCATCTTCCACCACCTTCATAAACTCCTTCTGGGGTGATAGACCATTTATTCAAATCCAGCTCTTCATCATAAACACACGAATCAGCATGGTTGAAGCATTGGCACTCTTCAAGAACATGAGATAAAATAAAAAAGGAGGGCATAACTTACGTTGGCAGATATTAGGATGACTGTTGGTACCAGCTTTCCAAGGTAGTTGGTTGAAAAGTGGGCAGCACCGATTACATGACTCTCCACATGTATTATGACGGCACTCACATTTGAATTGCTGAAAAGAGGAGTTGATCTCTTTTTCGCAGGATGTCCTCTTACCCCAGTCACAGGATCACTGGGACAGCTCTCTGCATGACCATAGCAAATACATTGACCACCAATAGATATATCAGAAATCGAGTAAAAATAGCTGAATAATATGATAGAATTAACTGAGTTAGCGTGAAAACTTTACCGCATTGTAACCGATTTGTCGATTCTATGAGAATGTCTATTAATAATCATCAAATCGGCATTCAATGTGCGAGGGGATATCAAACGAAGCCTTACATAACGCGCTTTTGTAAACTTCTATAATGATATAACGATTAACATTATAAATAACTCAACCGCACTTGTAATTCAAGAGAAGGTTTTTCAACGCCCGGCCTCCCATTGACTAATGAAGTATGAATTTCTCCTCCTTCCAATGGAGTCAACTTTGAATACTCACTAGTACAGTGAACCTGAATGGTTTTCTGCTGCTTTCTCGTTGTTTTAAAAGCCTAACCTCATCATCTCTTTGATAGCGCGGAACTCCTGATGTCGCAGGAATGCCGAACAATCTCATACATTCCGCTTCGGAGTTTGCGAAATATTGCCAAGGTGTGTAATCAATCCCATTTAAAGATTTTTCCAATACCCATGTACCAGGCCGAGGCGAGTTCCCCATTTTGATAATAATGTAGGCAACCTGATACTCTTGACGGAGATCGATGGTAATGTTATTCTTTTCGAATTCTAATCCATTTGCCAGAGAAGGAGATTGCCACCACCTAAATTCGAAGGAAATATTGAAATATCCTGCTCTGCGAGTTTACCTTCTTGTACCATCTATCGCAAATTCAATAGGATGTCGGTGTCTTACATCGTTTGCATCGCATACATCACATTGTGGAGAACTAAAAAGAGAAACTTTTCCGTGAGACATAGCGGTAACTTACTCTTCTTGATATGTTTTACGTAGTAATACATGTTCTACGAGTTTGCAATACTCTTCCCTATGAGTCTGACCACAAGTCGATGTAGCGTTAATCAGAGAATTCGTAGCCAAATTGAAAATATTTGGGAATAATCCTCTTTCTACAAAATTGTATTGTTCCTTCACAATTACTTCAAACAACTTATTACCGCTTTCGGTTGTTATAAACTCTTGGAACTGTTCATAGTCAGATTGGCTCACAACACTATGAGTAAGTGTGACAATGACAACTAACCAGACCCGAAGGTCCGGAGCTGTCATTTCAAGTAATAAAGCTGAAACAAAAGATTGAAAAGCAGAAAAGTATACAGTCCTGTAAAACACAAGAGAAGGTTCAAATTTTGTTTTCATACAAAAAAAACGAAAGGAATGAATCAGGTAGCTAGCCTTTACGTAAAACATAGTTCGATGAATCAGAAGAAGAATACAAAACTCAGAAGATTGGGAAAACGTAAAGATACTGAAAAAAAGTTCAAATAAAAAAGGAGATAAATGCTGTTCATGAAGGAAACATATGCTTGGCATCTGGAACAGCACTTTCGCGAAATAAGTTTTTAAAGAAAATCAGTTTACTTCAGACACAAAAAATGTAGAGATGATGGGTTTATCTGGTGCAACGATATAACGTAATAAGGTAAGAACGATGGATTGCGGTCTTATCAGATGAGGACATCAACAGTAGATGATTCTAGGACTGTTCGCATTCTCTCTCTTCATTTCAACTGATCACTGAGTACGTTTTAACTTCGTTCACTTTCCACTAATCTATTCATTCTCTATCCTTTCGGCAACTTTAATGCAAAGGACATGGGGTGACAACAATAAAAACAAAATATCACACATAACGGTACGATTCTAACATAGAAGACAATTTCTAGGCGTTCATAACTCCTGACCCTAATTTAATAATGATGAGCAATATTCTTGGGTTTGCCATAAGAAGCACCTTGGCATTTGTAAATATATGACGTCATTAATGGATAAGTTAGTGGCGTCTTCGGTCGAATAAAACAAGCTATAACCTCCTTACTTTGTATTTCTCTCTATCTCTCTCGAGCCTTATACTAGTCCAAATATAGCAAACATATGGTAAAATCATTGATATTAAGATGTTTAGTTTGAAGACAAACAAAGACATAACTAACACAAATGATTCGAAAAAGAAGCAGAGCTATGTACTTGAATGGCAGCAGACGAGAGAGTAAATAGTGAACGAACTATTTTTGGAAGGAACTTCACAAGAATCAGAAGAAGGTATCGAATAGTTTGAAACAAAAACAATTAGATTTCTCTTCAACAAAAAATATGAGTTCAAGGAAATTCGAGACAAACATGTGATGATGCAGTCTTTATATTTTTGCATAATAGAAAAC
Organism: Auanema freiburgensis; assembly: GCA_030370435.1. Taxonomy (NCBI): domain Eukaryota; kingdom Metazoa; phylum Nematoda; class Chromadorea; order Rhabditida; family Rhabditidae; genus Auanema; species Auanema freiburgense. The sequence goes on along the minus strand of CM059366.1, from coordinate 11,755,332 downwards.
AATAAGGAAAAGAGGTGCGCGGAGAGCAAGATGGTGACCATACGGTTAAAACTATGGTCAGCACATGCCATCATAATGAGAGAAAGGATTAAAGAGGCAACTATTTTTGGAATATAAAAGAGAAAAGGGGATTATAATAATAAATCTTGTTATCCTCCTTATTTGGAAGATCATTAATGGACGAAAGGTGAGACGTATAACAACAAAGGAAATGTGAATTAATCGGTGGCAAGAAATACAGAAATGGTAGAGCAATCAGCAAGAAGGCACTACCTGACTAATAGGGTAAATGCCATTCTGACCTGCATACGGTTTGTCTAAAGATAAAGAAGAGAGAGAAGAGCACATATATGGCAATAATAAGACATCTGAGAGTTAAGGCTAGATAATCTTTGCATAAGAATGGAGAAAGAGAGTCTAGATGAATAAGAAAAAGATGGTGCGAAGGTCAGAGGCTAGTGAGTTTGACCAACCTTCCTCAGCTTGTAATATGGAGAGACACCATTGAATGACCAGAGTCTCATGAGCAATACATTAAGTTGTTGGGAAGTTTGGTTTTGTTGATCATAGGGAAGATTAAATGCCAAGTGGTTATAATCATTTATAGCTTATTTTCTTATATGAAGATTTAGACTGAAGTACTTATTCTCACACATATCACTGAGCAAAGAGAGAAAGGACATGATAGCAAGCTTATATAAGTTAGTATAAACGATGAACCAATAGCCAAGATCAATTAAACAATTGTAATATAGTTCGCTTAACTTTCTTGAAGAAACGAAGTTGATATATTACCAATAAGTTTCAACTGAAATATTCATCAGTTAGTATGAAAGTTCTACGTGGGTTCTTAACATATTGGAACAATGTTGATCATGAAGACAAATAAAATATAAAACTATCCATGTCCTGTGAAAAGCTCTGTAATGTTCTTATCAGAGCCTTTTAGTGGTGATAAGATGAATCGATGGGGGTCAACGATGTGATGTGATGTGAATAGCCAAAAAAGCATGAATTCAAAGAACCTTAGGCATCATTGATAACATACATATTAGAAACCCGAGAACGGTCACATATTCTTTTCAAGAGATATTTCTCATAGTTGAACGCTGTAGGGAGCGGAATACTCTCCAGAGATAACGGAGTTAGAAACAAACAAGCTGATAAGACGTAATGAATAAACAAATGGGAAAACAGTTACATTAATTTCTCTGCGAACATCTGATCTTCGAAACAAAGAAAGAACGTTCCAATGCAGTTAAGGAAGATCATCAACATAAGTCTCCCAACATCTTCATGCTCACGATATAATATGCATGTTTCCAGATTCCAAAACTCCAATAATACTCTTAGTTGTCCTTCTCTATCCGTACATTGTTTCTCTAAAATATTCAATGTCATGCTATGACATCTATGATACGTTGATTCACTCAGTAACTATTGTTCTTGTAATGGTAGGTGTTGCCTTTTCCATTCTTCCAATGTAATGTCCAAGGAGTCTTCGCAAACCCCGCCTATATATGTATGCGCCAGATGGTATAAAACGACGACCACTATGCGCACATTGCCAAATAACGGCTGTTCTTCAAGGAAATAGTGTATGATTAAGAGAGAGAACAAAGAGAGGTCGGCTGCTGAGATGTAGCAGTTGTTTTCCTGCCTTTTCTTCTATTGATCGCTAATGTTGCAGATTTATTTCCTAATTTTTCCTCTATAATGATATGAAACCTTGAAAAGGTAGAGAAACGTTACGATTATTTTGTTTTTCCATCAGGTTGCCCATCGCAATCAAATTGTACGTTTCCTCCTGTGTAAAGTTTTACGTTCTCAAAGTTTATGTCTATTTCCATCATTTCGGTGGGAGAATTACTTCATTACATTATGTTGTGTTTGTTTCTTTTTGAAATCCAGTTTGTTTCCTTGAGAATTTCACTAATATTTCCATTGATCGCTTGCTGGTAGCCTCGCATGTTATTTGCTATGGATTAAGTAAAGTTGTCCGTCCTATGTGTGTACGTCTAAGAGATCTTCTGTGCGCTATAGTTCACTCATCATGACTGTTTACAATTTCTTTCGATTTTTCTTAGTGCAGTAATCCTTTCATTAGTTACGAATGAAAAGTACTCCAGTTAGTGTCCTTTACCTTCTACTTGTGTTACAATTTTCCAAAAATCATAATTCAGAATCGATGACTAGCTCAAAATCAGATGAAGCCAGTCAAAAAGGGCTTAACACTGGAGGAACCATTAAGTTGCAACCACGTATATCCTTATTCACAGCATGTGGTATTATTATTGGTGTAATTGTGGGTTCTGGAATCTTTGTTTCTCCTAAAGGTTTATTTTTCCTGTAATAACTCGATTAATTTTCTTCGTCTGTCTTTGAAGGGGTTCTGATTGAAGCTGGTAGTGTTGGTTTGTCCCTTTTGGTATGGATACTTTCTGGTGTCTTCTCTATGATTGGTGCTATCTGTTATGCAGAATTAGGAACTACAATCCCTAAAAGTGGTGGTGATTATGCTTATATTTATGAGGTTTTCAACTTTTCAAATGTCTCTCTGAATGGTCTATTCTAGGCTTTTGGTTCTCTTCCAGCTTTTCTTTTTTTATGGATGGCTTTAATGATTATAAATCCAACATCGAATGCTATAATTGCTCTAACGTTCGCTAATTACTCTTTGAAGCCATTTTTCCCAACTTGTGACGTTCCCGATTTGGCTGTAAAGCTCTTAGCAGCTTGTACTATAGGTAGTCCGAATCTTTTATTCAATATTCTCATCTCATGTTATAGCTGTACTAACCTTTGTTAACAGTTATAATGTGAAAATGGCAACAAGTACCAACAATATTTTCTCTGTCACTAAAGTTCTAGCTTTGCTCATTATAATAACTACTGGAATTGCCTGGCTGTTCTTAGGTTTGTCTTTTTGAAAGCTTTTTTTCTCGATAAACTGGGAAATCTGATGTAAATTAGTGGGAGGCTACACTCTTCCAAGGGATAGCGGCGATGTGCAGCCAAACTATCTGTCAGATTTTAAAACATTGTCTAAGATTTATGGAAGTTATGTAGATGCTGTTACAGGAAATGTTGAATACTTTCAATATCCTGATGTAATGGAAGGTTCCAACTACAAGCCGTCTTCTCTGTCATTAGCTTTTTATTCTGGTGTTTTCTCTTTTGCCGGATGGAATTATTTGAACTTTGTAACAGAAGAGTTGATCGAACCATTCAAGTAGGGGGAGGGTGTGGTAAAATACTGAAAAAAAAATGTTTTCAGAAACCTTCCCAGAGCCATCTATATATCTATCCCTGCAGTTACTCTTATTTACGTCCTAGTTAACGTTGCTTACTTCGCCGTTCTCTCCGTTGATGAGGTAGTGAAGAAGAAAGATTGATACGAACTAGCGTCTGAAACAGATTTTGGAATCAAACGCTGTAGCAGTACTCTTTGCGGAGAGAGTAATGGGGATGTTTGCTCCTATCATGCCTTTCTTCGTAGCTTGTTCCTGCATAGGAGGTCTTAATGGAATTATTTTCACGTCTGCAAGGATGTTTTTCGCCGGAGCGAGGTTCGAACCATTATTTTGAAATTTCACATATTCATTTATAGAGACGGTCAATTACCAGAACTTCTGTCTATGATCTCGATACGATATGTCACCCCGATGCCATCTTTACTATTCTTAGGATGTAAGGCGAATTCCAATAACTTTTAATGTTGGTTTAGTGCTCTCAATTGCTATGTTGTTCGCTGCTGACGTTTTTGTTCTTATTAATTATCTGGCTTTCGCGGAAAGTTTGGTAGTAGCAGTTTCGGTGGCTGGCCTCATCAAAATGAGACTGATGAACCCAAATATGGAAAGGCCCATACAGGTACCTCACATTCTTTCATGGAAACCAAATTACCATGCACTTTCAGTTCCCTTTAATAATTCCCATTTCGTTCCTCATCATGTGTTTGTTCCTTCTCATTTTGCCGCTCTTTAACAAACCTTATGAACTATTTGTTGGAATTGGTATTGTTCTCTCCGGAATTCCAATTTACTTACTTTTTGTTTTTAACAAAAGACGACCACAATTCGTTACGAAGTTATGGAGTAAGTTACTGTTTTCACAAATTCTTCTGAAAGAAATTCATTTTTAGTCGGATTCACACATTTTATTCAAAAGCTACTTTATTGTGTTCCGGAAGAAGACTCTCATTCAGAATGATTTTAATTAAGCTTTAACATCAAACTTGTTCATTGTTTTAGCATCAAACGAGGTTAGACTAAGTTTTATTTGTTAACTTCAAGACATACTCAGTATGTTGTTGTTATCTCTTTTATGTACATAATTTGTTATTCTGATATACTTAATGAATGTTTTTTATTCTTTATTTGAACTTTCCTCCTTTTTACGAAATGTATTCGCGTGAAATAGTTTCATCGTCATGCGTATTCATGTGGAAGATGAGCCAGAAGAGGGACTTGTAGTTGTCGGATTGCCTGGACGAGTGTATTCGATTATCCAAATGATGTTCGAAGCTGAAGATAGTTGAATTGGCAAAAGTGAGAATAGATAGTTAGAGAAAAAAAGATACTCTGGACTTTAGTAACTGACGGCTGTAAGTGAAATTCAAAAGATTTCAGTTTTTCAAGTATTTTAAATAGAATGATACATAGCCAAGTTTTGCTTCACCACCTTACTACTTGGATTTGTTTTCTGCTTTACTTTGTTACAAATCTCGTTTTGTTATTTTCATCACAAAATCTTGATTCTGAATAAGAAATGCTATCCTCTGTCTATGCTTTCAGTTCATGGTTCGATTGACTTCTATCATTACGGGAAGTTTTAACATACATTAAGCTTTGGTGAGCTTTCTGTATAATTTTCTGAATTTTCTGGTTCGTGGAGCCTTACGTGAAAAGTCAAGCTGAACACTGATGACGCATCGATCTTTTCCATATGGAGAGCAAAAAAATATTTTCTCTAAAATAATTATATTTAAATGATTCTTCCATTAGGGCTTCCAAAATTAATTCAAAAAGCTTTATTTTCAATGTAATTGATTAGGTCGAAAGCTTCCACGCGATTCTCGTTCAAGAAAATTCAACCAGTTTGTTAAAGTTTCCAATTATTATTCCTTAAGTAAATGCTATTTTCACATAAACTCTCTCTTGCGAGCTTATTGGTCCTCTCTCCTTTTCTACCAATTCTCTGCTCCTCTCTTGATTATGCACATTGTCCCTGAATGGAAGAGACTGGCCGCCCCACCCACCCTCTTTTTCCCTCAAACTCGTCTTTCTTTCTCACCCCATCCTCTCCTACTTTCTTTATCTCTTACTCTCTTTATGACTTTCAGTTCCTTACTTACTCTTAAAGCTTCATAAGCAATCATCACATCCCTATTCTTATCTTTTTTTTAAATTTTCTCGAAATGTGCTTAGTCATAAAAGCTTTTCATGAAACTTCCATGTCGTCAATATAATTGTTGTTTGAGTTCTTTTATTGCGAACACTTCCAAAACTTTCTTTTTTCTTACCTCAATTTTTCGTCAAAAATTAATGAACATGTCAAAAACTGCTTATATTGGCGAAGTTAACTCAAAGTTTATTATTTGTTTTGGTGTAAAAGCCAGAAAACATATCTTTTCATTTTCTTTCACCTGAAGTTTGATGTGGGAAATCATTTGTCTTTCCGAAAATATACTGATATATCTATATATCTATATCTATATCTATATAGGATAGAGAGAGTGTTTCTAATATTTATATTTACCATTTCATGTTCTTTTAGGTCGATTCTATTCAAGTAATGAAGAGCTATGAAGCTAATTCTTCTATTATCTGCTTTTCATCTATTTTCAACTGCTCAAACTTATAAAATAGGTTTGTGTCACTTTTTTGAAATTCATAGTTTCATGCTGGATATGGTCCTTAGGTGCAATATTGAGGGAGGTCGAAGATGCTCATATAGCTGCGGCTATTCAATACACATGTGAATGGTTAAATCAAAGAGGAATCTATGGAAATATAGAATATTTAATCGAATATATTCCTCTCTTAGATCACTATGGAGCTATCAAAAAAAGTTTTATTCGCTTTCTATAGTCTGACTTTGACGAATCTATTGCAGCTTGTTCTATGGTTGAGAAAGATAAAGTCATCGCTATAATAAGCAGTTCACACGCTGTCCTTAACTCTCAAATTGAAAGACTCACTGATCAAGTAACACAACAACACTGATTTTAAAGTTCATTTGTTGAATTAGATGAATATCCCACTACTATCTGTGATAGACGACATGGAAACTTCAATTGGAAAAACAAAAATTGATTATTTTCCCCGATCTCAACTCTTCGAGGCAACAGTTGATCTATTCAGACATTGGAAATGGCATAAAATAACAATTGTTTATGAAGAAGATGCTCGTTAGTTCTTCGAGACAAATTGTTTTAGGTTTTGATTTCCTAGGTATTAGACGATTAGAACCTTTACTCGAAAGCGACACATACTCATCAATTCGGTTTCGTTTGGTTAAAGTTCAAAATAGAAATTACATGAAGGCAGCCAAAGAGGTATTTTCTATTTAACTGTTTATCCCCGGTTAGCTGAAACACCTGTTCTCTATTTTGGCATGAAAAGGACACAGTTCCTTGATTTTATAATACAATTAACCATCCTCGATTCCTAAACCTCTTGTTTTTCAGGTAAAAGATTTGGAAGAATGCAGGTTCCAAACAAGAAAGGATTGCAGTGAGTTTAGTCGTGTCTTACTCGATCTTAATCCTGAGCACACTTACAACTTCCTTCTCGCTGTTCGTTTTTCTTCCCCATTCACTTTAATTTATTACTCTTAGGCTCTACAGATGGGTTTGATTGATTTAAAGCATTGGTTTCTGCTGACTAATATGGTATCTCGATGTTAAAATAAAAAATTAAACTTTACCAATGCTTACAGGAATTGTCTACAATGGACATGGAGCTATTCCGCTTCAACCATGCTCGCTATATATCGCCTTTTCCCATTGACGATAACTTCATTGTGGAAAATCGACAGATTTTCAACTTTTCTCATTTTCAAGACCACATTCGATCCAGATGGAACAGTAAAACAGGCCATAGTAAAAATCTGAGAATGGTAATTTTCTTTGAGTAGAAACATAAACATTCTGGGATAGATTGAGTCCATACTAACGTTCGATGCCATTTATTCTTTTGCAAACGTATTCACGGATCTATCAACGCGTCAACAGATGAATGACTCTCCACAAGTAAATAAACCGTTTCACAACAACTTTTATGAAAATATATTTCAGACTGCATGCAAAAGACCAAACAGGAACGCTCGTCGTTATCATCATGGAAAAACTTTAATTGAAGGACTCACAAATAATGTATTTACGCAGCTCTTTGGGTTCGATCTTAACAAATTTACTTTAAAGAACTTACGTGGAGTCACTGGTGATTTGAGACGCCTGAGTGGTGACCCAAAAACGAGCAATTTCTCTATGAGAATACACTTGCTGGGATACAGTGGTAGATTAGATGACGTTTGTTTTGTTCGAACGAGCCGAAGTCTTTTACTACTCCGTTAAGATTGGTTTTTGGGAACCTGCTACAGACGTTCATGTCAACATGACGGGAGATTCGCGAGCACAGTTACAGAAAAATGTTCAGGTTTCTCCATAAGAAAAATAGAGCATTGAAGGAAGGTTTTTCAAGGTTTCGGATGAGCTAAAACCACACTTTCGTGTCACAACCATACTTGAGCGACCATATGTTATGTTGAAGAAAAACCACTATGAGCTAGATGGCAATGCGAAGTTCGAAGGCTTTTGCATTGATTTACTCGCTGAGTTATCGAAAGACTTGGGTATGAAAAAACGTGAATGATAATTGTTATAAAATAGGTTTCACATATACAATTCATGCTGTGCGTGATGGCAAGTATGGAAATGATGTTCATGGGAATGGTACGTGGGATGGTATGATCGGAGAGATATTGAGAGGAGAAGCAGAAATGGCTGTAGCTCCTTTAACGGTTAACTTTCGAAGGACTGAAGTTGTAGATTTTACGAAGCCTTTTTTATCGCTGGGCATAAGTATTTTGTATAAAGTATGCTCTCTGAAGGATAGATTAGAAATTAAAGACACACACCTTCAGGTTCCTGATGACCATCAACCAGATCTTTTCTCGTTTTTGAATCCACTTTCTTGGCAAATTTGGTTAGCTATTCTAGCGGCTATAGGTAATAAGTGTTTGAAACGAAGCTCTTATCACTATGAATTTCAGGAGGTGTGACTCTAACGATGTATACTGTGGCTCGTATAACTCCATATGAATGGAATTTGAACTTTTCATGTTGTACGGCGCATCAGCCTCACCCTGCCGCTGCACAAGGTCCTACTAATGCTCCGATTGAACTATCAAACAACTACAGTTTTTGGAACACATTATGGTTTTTTTTTCATAAGTTCAATCAGATAATTTGAATTGCCAAGGTATGTGACATCAACAATGCTTAAAGGCGGTTGTGACTTTGGGCCACGAGCAGTTTCAACCCGTTTACTTGGAGGTATTGAGAGTAATTAAATTAAATGACGTCATGAAAAATAGGAACTTGGTGGGTGTTTACACTCGTCATAATCAGTGCTTACACAGCTAACTTGGCTGCTGTTCTGACTGTATCAAGACCATTTATCCCAATTAAAAACTTGGATGACTTAGCTAATCAGAGCACTATTTCCTATGGAACAATAACGGGAGGGAGTACTATGCAGTTTTTTCAAGTAAAATGAACTAACTGACAGTATTATTGCTACTATGATTATAGGAATCTAAAATATCAGCACATGTAAAAATGTGGGAATACATGAAAGGGAAAGATGTTTTCGTTAAGAACAACAAAGCCGGCGTTGAGCGCGTAATGAGGTAGTCAATATCTTTGCTGCTCCTTAATCTGAAAGTCTCAACATAGTTCGAATTATGCCTATCTCATGGAGTCGACAAGCTTGGAATATGAAGTTCAGCAAAACTGCAATTTAACTCAAATTGGTGGGGTTTTAGGCTCGAAAGGATATGGAATAGCATTAGCTAAAAGTACATTGAGAAGTTTGAGCTTCTATTGACATACACGTTTTAGAATCTGAATGGACTGATCGGATCTCAAATCAAATTTTACTTTACGCCAAACAAGGCGTAATTGAGATGAAAAAAACAAAGTGGTGGAGGAGCAAGTATGAAAACTCTTCTTTCCTCACTTCAAATTTCATTATAGAGGTGCAACCTGTTCTGGCGCAGGATCAGCAGTCAAGCAACAAAGATTCTCGCTCTCAATGCACAATGTAGCAGGTTTATTCATAATTCTGGCTATGGGTTTGATGTTCGGCTTATTCACCGTATGCGTTGAGCTTCTGATTCGTAGCCGGAAATTTGCATTAAAAGAGAATGTAAGTTGAAACATGGGTACGAAATACACTTCTTACATCTTATTTAGAAGCCTATACTACCCGAACTGATTAATGAACTTCGTTTTGCTCTCAATCTGAATAGGATAGAAGATCATCGTTCTCGTAAAAAGAGTGAACGGGGACCTGCCATATACACATCTGAAGGAGAAGCCTCTCACCATATATCAGCTCCAACGCAAGCAATACATGATGCATCATCATTTAATAATCGATTACCAACAATGACCATAAGTCGTCATTAATTATATATAAATACACATATGGATACATATATATTCATATATAACGCTTTGATTATCGGGTAAATGTTTTGTTAATCTATTTTTTTGTAATAAAATACGATTGCCTGAGGATAAATGTTTTCTGAATGGCAGGTAATATAAATCCAATCGGGATGACTAGTTTTCTCGATTAATAACGACAATCTTCCAAGAAGTATAGCGATATGCGAGTATTTCGGTAAACGTCATTTTAACTCATCCTCTCCTTCTCCTCTCTTTATATCATTGTCGGTATTGTTTTTTTTCAGCTGTCAACCGCTGTAGCACAGCTCTTTTCCTCTCTATCATTTTCTAATGTATGCTTTCCTTGAGGACGTGAATCAAAAAAGTGAACAAAAATGTCCTTTTCTTTGATCTAGTACTATACTTTAACACACTTTTATGATGTCATGATATGTCTCATTGATACACTCCACTGACACCTTGATTTAACGACAAGAGGAAAAAGCTAATTTATTGCATTTTACCGTTCATATCTCACATGATAATTGGTAAAATTTGATATGAATTAGTCACCATAGCTATAGATATTCTAGTTTTTCTCTTTTGCACAAAAAAACATTCTGAATTTCGGATGATAAAGATGAAAGAAATTCTTATTTGTTTGTTTGGCCAGACTACAGTTCACACATACCTCTCTGCATTCATTCAATTCACTTCATTTCTTTAATTCATGAGAGCCCTTTCACTTCCTTAAATTTTTTTAATCGGGTAGTTCCTCTTCTTCAGATTGTATGCCTTTTCACCACTTTTTTCTACTTATGCGCATTCTAATTTTTCTCCCTCTCTACCAATCCTTTCTTTCTACTCCTCTAATCTCTACTCTCTTTGTTACTGTTTAGAAGTTTACAAAGCAAAAAAAAAAAAAACAAAGAAGGAAAATGTGACGAGAAGAATATGAAGATAAACAATGAGATGAACTTGGAAGTCTACAACTAATCGAAATTCCTATTTGTACTCATAATCTCATCAAATGATGTTTCCTCTTTATCATTCGCTACGATTGAAATAAAGATTGGCCAAATGTTTGAAAAATTCGAAGATTTGACCGATCAAACTGAGCAATGAGCCATTGCTTCTGTTATCGCCATAACTGTAATCCTTCTCTTTACAAGAATTTATAGCTCAAACACATAAAACTTATTATTATGAGGAGAGTGAAGATAGTATTACGATATATGCTGTAGATAGGAGGTTCAGGCGACAATATTCTGAAGAATACAACCGTTCCTAATGCGAATACAATTACAAATAAGCCTGAATCATACACGTAAACTTACGTGAACTCACAGTGTTTCCATGAATGACAAACACTTCTCTATAGATATGATAGCGTATAGAAAAAGAGATCAAAAAAGTGTGAAAGTTTAGAATCATATATGTGAAAGTTTAGAATCATGTAGAGTTAGTCTGCAACTTTTGAAAGAGAAGGAGGTGGGCGTTTAAAGTTCAAAAGACTGATAGAGCAGAGAGAAAAGGAGAGAGAAAAACAGAGAGAGAGAGGGAGAGAAAGAGAGAAAAAGAAGAAGATAGATAGATATACAAAGAGAGAAAGAGAGACAGAAAGACAGAAAGAAAGCCATCTGTAGGGAGGTACCTGATAAAATGTAAATATTCATCAGTCGTTTGATGAAAGTAGTGAAAGACATAATCAGGAGCTTCTGAACGACTTCCAAATACTTTTATCTCTTTATCATACTTCATGCTTTTTTTGTAATCTCTTTATCATTTTCTCCGAAAAGCTATTATAACGACTCAGCAGCTGAGAGCCAGCCGTTTATGCAATAAGAAAAGAAGGAAAAATTATAATAAATTACATCATTATTACAGATAAATAGCTACTGTATTGTCCGTTGATATCGTCTAGAAACTTCATATCGATAGCTGATATTGAATAATAGAACGATTCTATTGACTTTTTAATATATTTTGATGTTTTTTTTATTATTTCTTTAACTTTTTTTTTCATTCTTTGTACGTTCACTCCACCCAAACGGCCATCTACCTATATCGTCAATCAAAAACATGTAATACACTTACATTTCATTCAAAAGTCATACCAATCTCAAATCCTTCCGTGTTTCCTAGAGAATGACGGGAATTCAAAATATTTGTTGAAATCTATTCGAATATAATCACATCCTTTCCATATTTCATTAGTCATTAAAACGTTTTTCAAAGATCTGTGGTCGCAACCAACAGTTGAAACATGTCTTTAATCCATGTTTTTAGAGAATTTAGAAGATTATTTATATTATCCTTAATAATGAGTGTGGCACCAATCACCACAACACCAGCACACTTTGATTATTTGGATGTTCCACAGTCCTCGTATGTTATATACTATTCAATTAGCTCTTTACATACAATACTAGCTTCTCCATCAACGCATTGAGTCCGGCTCCTGAAGTCAGCTTAGACGTTGACAGTCTACCAAGGGTATTATTTTATTTTTTAAAAAATAATATTCTTATCTTTCGTGATAAGAAAGTTTCTTTTCTATTCATTTCCAAAACACTATTTTTTCATTGTTTTTCTATGATATATCGCCTTTACAGCAAAAACCACATATTGTTACCTTCAGTGAAGAGGAAGAGCATTCTAACGGACTTCGAAAACCTCTCAGGTAGCCTCATGCATGGAAAAGATCATAACAAAACAATTGTAGTGGGGAGCGATCATCAACGAGTGATTCTTTTTCTAACTTTGGTAAACGCTTCACGAAAAGAGCTTCACAAATCATACTGGAGGTTCCGGTCGCAAAACTCCGAAAACTCAATGAAACTGAGGGAATCAGTAGTTGGCGAAGAGAAACGAAGCATTTCGCCGGTAAATTCTTTAATTTTGTGTAAAAATATGAATATCTACAATCTAACAAACAGACTTTCAGACAACACTACCTTACATGGCCCTAAACGTGTATTCTATGGTAAAGGCAGGTCTACGATATTCTGGGCAGCATGTTGCCTATTCTCAATTACTTTCTTCATTTATCAAGTTGTTGTTCTTTTGATTATGTATTTCAACACTCCTACAGTATCTCAGGTGAGTTCTTTCTACGTCTTTCTATTGATATTGGAATGTAGGTTTCGTTCATAATGAACGATGACGGTTTAGCTTTTCCATTGACAACTATTTGTAATTTCAATCCTCTCAAGAAAACTTATATCAAAGGTGACATCTCACAAGATCGTGTTCTTTTAAAATCTTAGTTTTCAGAGTTGAACAAAACGGGGGATTTCTCAGATGTTTTATTAGATTATCTAATGCTTACCAACGAAGATGTTCAAATTTTGTATGGTAATGTAGATAGAGCTCAACTCCAACTGGGTGATGGAGAGTTAAACTTATATCAAGAGAATCATCCGAACTTCACTACAGAGGGATTTTATATGGATGCAGGGTTAGAAACATATGTATAAACCATTTACTGATCTGTAACTCAGTTTTCAATGTGAAGAAATCGTAAAAATTTGCACTTTTGGTGGTCGACAGTTCGATTGCTGTAAATATATGACACCAGTTTTAACTAATATGGGGAAATGCTACACGTTGAACTTACAGGTTAGGAGCTTTTCGTTTGCTTTTTTTTTATTTTGTTTGCTCTTCTTATAAGTAATTATCGTTAAGGATTCGGGACAAGAGTGGCTGGAAAAACAAACAACGGCTGGGGTTAACGCTGGGTAAGAAAACAAAGCGGACAGCAATATTTTGATCTGTTTTTCAGCTTGGAAATTATTCTTGACACTCATTTAGAGGAACAATTCGATGGGACAGAAGGTTAAAACCATTTATATCATGATCATGATCTTTGATGGTTATAGAATTGGAGGCTGAACCCATTTTCTACAGTAATTATGAAAACGGATATAGATTTTATGTACATCCAATCAATACTATTCCTTACTTTTCGTCTGAAGGAATTTCTGTATCTCCTTCAGTTCGTGTATATTCGGCTATTATAGCTGAAAAGGTAACGAATACTCGAAGCTAACTCATACTGTATGATTTGAAGTATGTTCTATTGCCATCTGATCACTGGGGAAACTGCACAGATCATTGGCCATTAGGTTATGAAACCAAACTCCCATACACATCAGATAACTGCGCTTCTCTCTGCAAAGGAAAGTTCTTCCATAACAAGTGCGGATGTAGCCCTTTCACCTTCAACATTGATAACTGTATGTTTCTTCTGGGTGCACCAATCTTCTTTTTTAAATTCAGCATTTCCTCTATGTACACCTTATCAAACGAGTATTTGTATTGATAAATTTGTACGAGTGAGTGTGAACGGTTTGTTGAACAATATTTATTCTCCGATATTCCGAACCATTCCAGGAACTGATTATTATCGAATGCCCAAATGCTCTGAATGTAAAATGGAATGTGACAGAACTGTTTATCATGCGTTTAACTCTTATGGTCATGGATTCAGTAATGGAGCTCTGAAGTGGCTTAGCTCTAAGAATCCTGATTGGAGCGTTCCGCACATCAAGTATTTTCTGATAGAGCATAATGCTGGAAAAACTATCTTTTATAGAAGCAATTTTTTGACTATTAATGTTTTTTTCCGTGAAATGGGTCACACAGAATATACGCAGGTTCAGGCAACATCTTTGACGGAAACTCTTAGTAAGCAAATGAAACATGAATGATGTCCATCTAGCGTTTAAGGTGAAATTGGAGGTAATATGGGTATGTTTATGGGGATGAGTCTTATCACTGTCATGGAAGTAACTTTATATCTCTCTAAAGTTAGTTGGATAATAATATCAAAGAAGAGAAGGGATTATATGTATCAGAAAAAGAAGAAGGAAGAGGTTGGCTACAAACTTCTTTTTCTTCATCTCAATTATTTTCAGGAGAGACAAAAACAGTTAGAAGAGACTGTTTCCCATATCCGTCAACTTCGAACACGAAAACCATCGGGCGAGTCTTTCAGAAAGACACGAGAAGTCATACGAGATTTGAGAAGAAAAATTAGCAACAGCATTTCGGAGAGAACGAGAACTCTAAGTTCCTCGAGTCGGGTTCGTTTTCTTTAAGATTTACTGAGTCTTTTTTCTTTAAGAAACCAACAAATTCCATATCCTCGTCCATAGATCAGAGAGAGGTGGACATGGAATCGCAGCGCAAGAACTTCATGAATAATAAACGAAAATCGGTAAGACAGAGTTTCAATGTAAAAACTATTTCAAAACATCAGAGCATGTATGAAGAACATCGGCCTTCCGAAGACAGCTCGAAATCGGTGGTTTGTAATGTAAATTTGTAAAAGTTAACATACGGAAGTGTTTCACAGATGCAATTCCGAGTGAACATTGATGATCTATACAGAAGCCTACATCAGAACAACATTCCTATAAATGTAAACGGTAAGTAACATAACTGAAACTAACCTTTCTAATCCTACATTTCTTTAGAAATAAGACGACGTTCGCACACTGTACCGTCGACGCCAACGTTCTATTTGGAGCAACATAGTCCGCCGAGCGGTAGACGATTAACCAATTGCCCTTCTGGGGAATTTTAACTTTGTTATAATATGTAAATAATTATAAAATCATACCGTCTATTTTTCTTAAAAGAAACGGATGGTAAACTAAATTTGATTTAAAAATAAATTTTCTTCAAATATTTTTATGTTTTATCTATTTGCATACCCTTTTGAAATGAACTTGCTATGAGACTTTGATTTTGGTCGGCAAAAAACAAGCGCTACTGGGCGACTTCAGTTCAAAAATTAAAAATCACAACGTCAGTTATAGGCCATTTTCTCATCAGATAACGCCAGTTTCCCTTTGATTAGAACACACACGAAGATCAACTCGAGCTGAAACGAACGATTTTTGCAAACTTCGAACTTCTATAATCAGCAGACAGTGTAGTCCCATATTGAGTATGTAACTTCACATAACATCATGCAAAATCGAATATTGTGTCAGTTAAACTTTCATTTCCATTCTTGAAAGTATTTTTTACCAATCTTCTATTTCAAAGAGTTTTGTCTTCCGATGACCCTTCTGTTACAATTTTGGATCCTTATGGTTACCCATAAGGCGATGTGATTCAGGATTCTGCTGCTGTAATACCTAGTTGGAATTGTAGTGCAGGTCACAGAGCTATGTATATCTCACCATATTTAGGATTGGACGCATATGGCATACGAGGAGGGAATAATATGAACTAAAATCGATGACACCATTCACATACTTAAAAAAACGGATGAGGTTTTTATAAGACCCTTCGGACATAAATTTTGGAACCTCACATTCGTGTGAGGTAATGAGACTTGTAGTATAACGTATGTATGTTAAGCAATTGGATATGTTAGAGAAGAAGAGGATCAGTATGATCCATCTAGGTGGCAGGTATCATATTGCATCTAATCTGTATACACACAAGAAATCGGTGACATTACCAAGAAATGATAAGAGGAGAGGGAAGATATTGACGAAGAGAGAAGTCTAACGGATATGTGGCGATATATATGCTCATAAGGATAACCTTGTATATTTATCTTCTGATTCTTTTTCTGATTCTTTTCTTCTTCTCGCCGTTTTTCTCGACCCCATTCTGTCATTTTATCCTGAGCTCTCATAGCAATTTACATATATTTTTATTACGATATCTGCTAGAATAGCTAATATTCTTCTATACAGAAAGCTCGTTTTTTTTATTTAATAAACATATTTTCTTGCAATTACCATCCATCGTTGATTTCTGTTGACCTAATGCCATCCGTTTTCTTCATCGACAGAACAACAAAGGCTCCCAAGGTGCCATCTCTTAATGCCTTTCACTCATTATTTTCGCTTCATCTATTCTCTTTTGCTTTATGAAATGCTAAACCAAGAGATTTAGTGCCATAACCAATTTTTCATGAAATGTTTTGTTGTATTATGTTCTCTCTCTATACTCTGTTGCAACGTAATCTGTTGCTGTATTTAGAGGATCATATCGAATTGCTGATGACAATGAATCAGTCGATGAGTGTGAGTGGTAGTAAACTTTTTGAATTAATCTGTGGGAATGAAGGAACTTCTGCTTGTTCCATATTATCATTCACGTTTTTATTTTTCTTGTCATCTTAATTAACATCACAACATATCAATACGGCTTCTTTCCTTCAAATTTCAATGTTTCCATTAACGACTTCCGTTTAAAGTCTTTTTAATTCGAAAGAACCTTTGTGTTGTAGGAGAAGAAAAAGAAGAAGCATATGCTGAAGAAATGGACTTTTGACCAATGCTCGAGCAAACAGTCCGCTGCTTCTTTCATTAAATAGTGTGTACTTGGAGAGAATCTCTGTGTGGTCAAGAAGAGAAAAGATCTAGAGAGAGAGAAGGTTAAATGGGAGATACAAAGAGAAAATGAGGAGGATTGAGGAGGAAAAAGACTTCGTCTTTCTTGCTTATTCTTTAGTGTAGTCGTTGTCTTTTTGTCGGCTTCTTCAGCTTTTACTTCATCCCTCTGTCTTTCATTTCTATATTTATCTTCAAGACAGTTTAACCTTTTACCTATTTTCCAATTTCATTATATAGCATTGTAAAACCAAATGAACGATCACTTGGTCATTAATTCGACAGATTTTTTCCATTTAAGACGGTAACTTTCATTCTTTTTTATCATTTTATTCTTCTTTTTTTTTGCTGTTTATAAGAAAACTTCCTTTTATAGCCTATTCCTTGTTCCTACCTTAGATATCGATTCTTTCTCTCTCTCAAAATCATTCAAACTTCGCAAATAACAAAAAGTTTCGTGCTGTATCATTCTTCCCAAAAAATTTTTGTTTTGATGAAACATTAATTAGCATAATGCATGTCTGATTCTACGTGTAATGCTCGCGTATGGAGCAAGTTCATTGACAAACGTATAGACGAGTTGAACGGTTGCTTAATCAATTGAAATTTAAAATAGTTATGAAACTGTGTATAATGGATGTTTCGAGGTCAGCAAAGAAAATTGTGTGACCGGATGTTAGAAAATACAATTATCATCATCATTCACTAACTATATGTTCATAACTTATATTATATCGACTGAATGCATAAACAAGAGGCTAAGACTAGCCATCCAATACAAATCCCAATTCTATAGTTATCCGAACATCGTTATTGCCAGTTTTTCACTTCAAATCTCACTCAAATATCACGATTCTCATTCGAAAGTAAAAAAGATTTTTCGCGAATAAAAATGAACTTCGTGTAATATTGTTTCTTTGTCAATCGAATTATTTAATAAGAGAATTGTGTTTATCTAATTTCAAATATGAAAAAGCTTCTTTTGCACCTTGTTTACGTGGAGTAAAGATGATACGGAATGTATGCATTCCTTCTGATCTTCTAACTATAATTCCAGATTTGATGGTGCATCATCTAAAGCTTTAACAACTGGCTTATTAACCACTCTGTTTGAGTTGAAAAAAAGTTTTTTTCCTCTTCTTCTCTCCCATCAGTCTTGTTATGTATCTACTGAATGAATTTTTCGTTAAAAATTATTCTAAATAATAGTTGTTAATTCGAAAATATGATAGATAACACAGAAGTCGTCTTTATCAATTTCAATTGTCTTCTGCAAAAACACACACAGACACATACATACATGCACCTGTATGTTTCACCACAATTCATTTACTGCTGGCTTGAATCAAAAAAACTTTTTGGCCTTACAAGATAATTCGTTCCATCGTTCCTTTCATTCAACTATTGGATCTTTTCTTTCATTCTCTTTTCTCATTTTTTTGTTTCCCTTCTCATTCATTATGACATCATATGGCTTTAATCATTAGAAAGAAACTGTTAGAACGGTGAAAAAGATTTTTGTACAAACTCTTAACTAGCTTAAGCTTGTTTAACTCTTCAAACTGAACACGTCATACTCTTCTTCATCTTGTCCTTTTTTTCGGATCCTTCTTATACTTCTGTGCTCAAGTCGGTCATTATAAGCTTGAACAACTTAGAAAATGACGTGGCAAACCTTATAAGCCTCTAGTTTTGATTTGTTTCTCTCCGTCTCCTACTTGCTCACAATGTCTTTGAGCTTCCTATATGCTCGTTCTATCATCATATTCTCCTTCTGTGCAATCGCTCTCTTCATCGGCCTCCAGAAGAGGTCACATAAGCCTTGAGTTGTCTCTATGACACCAAATATGGATTATGACTGCCGTTTTCTTTCCCTTATTCACCTTTATTGGAAACAATGATATTGACTAGACTTGTTCTAAAATCAATTCCTTTTTTTTCCTGAACGTATTAGTTTGATTTTGAATTCAACTTAACCTGAAGAACATTCTAAGAGAACTTGAGGGAGTAGAGATAATAGAAGATAAGAGGAAAAATAAGAGGAAAAGAGAGAGAGTCTGATTAGATGGTAAACATCGTGCCGCTGTGAGATTCAGCCCATCACATTTGAGGAAAAACCTGAAGTTGCTCAAATATATGGCTATGATGTTTACTTCAACAGATATAATGAACCTCT
Organism: Auanema freiburgensis; assembly: GCA_030370435.1. Taxonomy (NCBI): domain Eukaryota; kingdom Metazoa; phylum Nematoda; class Chromadorea; order Rhabditida; family Rhabditidae; genus Auanema; species Auanema freiburgense. The sequence continues at coordinate 11,736,116 of CM059366.1, read as the reverse complement.
TATTGTTAACTATACTATCTACAAGATAAACGAGAATTGGAGAAGAAAAGTTATTTTCATCTCTTATCATTCTCATTTTATTTGAAAAAAGTTTGATTATCTTATCACCCAAGCACTTTTTATTGTTTTTCTAATGTTTTCATTTCTCTTCCTATGACTAATTCTGACAAAAAAATAAAAATACGGAACACAGATGTAAAAAAAATGATTTTTCAACTCCTAATGTGTCAAATCCTCGAATAACCTTGATGTATTTGTATTGCAATGTCTATCCAGATTTCCTGAAAAAATGGATAAAAACGACTGTTTACTCACTTCAACTTTTTCTATTTTTTTCTTTTTTCTTTCACAATTGACAGCTTGAAACATTAAGATTTCGTATGTTTTTTCTTATCTTCACTATTAATCTTATTTCCATTGAATTAGGACATCAAATACATAAATCTGAATAACTACTTTCCTTTTTTTGTTAAATGAACTGTTTTCGTCTTTTCCTTCATCTTCTTTTAACTTCTGATTCATTATAGATGGTCTCTCAATGTAATCGATTCGAAGCTAATTGTTTTAATAAAGGAAAATGTAAAAATTGTTATAAATCGAAGGAACAGCACAGTGCAGAATGCCTGGAAATGGCCAAGGTTTGTTCTTTCTATCAACTTTTAAGATATTAACTATTGATTGAAAACTCTATTTATTTTCTATTTCGTATGCTAATTTCTCAAACCGAAGATAGTTTACGTGATATTACGGTCGGTGATTAGAATTCATTGTTCGCATATGAACGTATTGAACGGTTGATCTCATCCTCTCCAACATTTCTGTTTCTCTATTGCGCTCTCTTTCTCTTTCTCCCTCTCTTTTCCCATTTTATTCCCTCGTGGTCATCACTTGACCGATTCTCGCTTTTATCTCTTTTCTATTCAGAAGTTTCTTCAGAACCTCTCCTTCTAAAGCTGTATGATTAAACAATCTGACTATGAATTTGCATTTCGCACCCACTTTCAGACTCAAACTTTTGCGTACTTTCTTCCCTTCGTCTTTCTTTTCTGTCCTTTTCTAAGTTCTTTATGGAAACCTAAGAATTCTAGTTGGTTTTCAGTTATTTTCATGAGAAATTGAAGTTCCTCCGAATTAAAAGGTATGTCCTCGGCCTCCTTCAAAATGTAGGAAAACCCTCTTCTCCATTCCTCAGTCAATCACTTTCACGCCTTTGTTCATTTGCTCTTTCTCTCTCTTCATTTTACATTTATATGACTCTGAATTATTTTTTTTTTGAAAAAGGAGTCTTTACGACCAAAATATTGATTTTATGCTCGCATAATACGTGAATCTTCAAACCATACGGTTTTAACTTTTTTTGTTTGTTTGATTTTGAGGAAAGTTTATCGAAAAATTTATAATAAAAATTATATTTTTCTTGTGTGTTAAAAACATACTTTTGAGCCGTTCTTGTGGTTGCACACACTTTCCTTTTGTTTCACTTGCCGGTTTTTCCGGACATTCTCCAAAGATGTCATTCTGTTGTTTCATCTTGTCACTCGCTCTCCCTCTGCAAGCTTTTCCTTCTCTTTTCAAAATTCCACTTCATTGACCTATTTTAGTCGAATAATTTATTTTGTTGGTTAAAAAAACATTTTTCGCTTTTCAATGTCTGTCATACACACATTACTAGTTTAAAGATCATTCGTTGTTCCGAGTCCAGGAACGTTCTGCTTTCTCTTCATGAAAACTTTCAGAACTGCTTTCCTCTTTTTCTGTCTCTCTCTACAAATTTCATTTCTTTTTTCCTTCTTCTCATCGACTTGCAATTCAGACGACCAGATGACCACCCATAATCTCCTCTCCCTCTCTCTCTCTTTCTCTCTCTCTCTTTCTCTCAAAATCCGACATCTCTAACGCATCCATGCAAGCGGTTTTCTTTCTTTTCATATTCATTTCTCTTCTGTCCTCATGGTTTGCCTCTCTCTCTTCATGTTGTATCAACCAAAAAGGCGAAAATGTTGTGACCGTCAACTACGACGACACGAGATTCAGAAGAAACAGATCAGTTGGCCTTATTGGAGACTTTAATAATCACCACATTGATAGCAACATCGCATATATTTAACTATATGATTATGTTTCATTATTTTGTTTGTTTTCAGATGAATCGCAAGGTGACTGCTTGTGGTTTTCTCTACGTGGCACCTCCTAATTTAGATTTCTCTCTTCAATCACATACAGCAAAGGTACGGATTAATCTTTCTTTCTCTCATGCATAAAAAAAACGATTCAATATTTTTTAAATTGAAGAGATGGCAGAGACGATGGTTCACGCTGTTTGATTCTGGAGAATTGACATATGCCTTGGATAACAATGTAAAAAAAAAATCTTTGAAGTATTGATTAAACGAAGAGAGAATTGAGTGAAAAGAACTGGTTGTTCTCTTATATGCTTTCTCTCTCTCCCTCTCTCTCCCTCCCTCTCTCTCTCTCCTTCACTCACTTTTTATCTTATAACTTGTAGAAAATTTCGAATTATTTGTTAAAAAATTGAAGAACCACCTTTGTTTCAGCCAGAGACAGTCCCTCAATTTACGATTGATATGACTTGTTGTCATCGGGTTTGCGAAGCGGATTCTATTACGGGTGAGGAAATAATTGATTGAAAGGTTAGAAATGGGTGGTTTTGTTAGGTAATGCACATTCGATACTGATGGCATTCAATCATGAAGAGAAACATACGGATCAACCAGCTATTGTATACGTTAAAGCCGATACTACAGAGGAAATTAGATGGTAAAAATAGATCTTCGACTTTTTCTGGAAAACATCTCCTTCAGGTGGCAAAATGTTTTGAATGTTTTTGCGAAACAAAATATGATTCAAGTACGTCCTCGTAAGCAAATGGAAGAAAAATACGAAGTTTGATCTCATTCTTAATGGAAATTTAATCATTCTGTCTGACTTAGATCACATCGCCGGAACCCGAAGTAGAAGCTGAACTAGTACCATCAACAGCATCATCTTCTCGATCATCGTCTATTGATCGCTTGGAAATGGAGCGTGAACCACGAGATTTGCATGGAACTCCGAGAAGTGTTAAACAAAGACGAAACACAAGGTAAATAGTTCTCACAATATCTTTTTTCTCATCAAATAATATTTTCAGAGAAGATTTTGGTCGAAAAACTTCTTCGAATGATTCATTCTCGGGCAGTTCCGCTGTTACAACTCCCCTCGTTTCCACTTCGACATTGAAGATGGAGAGCCGTTGCCGGTGAGCAACATCCTTTCCATTTGAAACATTACTTTGCTTTGAAGGTCTCCTTCGCCAGACAATAAGTGTTCAAACACTACTGCAGATCCAACGACATCAACCATCATTGTAACTACTGAGAAAAAAAACTTTGGACAGGTACTTTTTCCAATATTTCATCGATACAACAACTATTGCAGCCGTTCCATATCGATACTTCGATGGCTCACACTTTGCGAAAAGGATGGCTCATGCTTCGAGGAAAAAGTGATAATGAATGGAGTAAACATTGGGTGATTTTGGCAGGATTATCTCTCAAATTATACAAGTAAAGAAATCGAATAACGATTTTGAATTATCGCTTATATTTGAAGAGATGTTTGGGAAGAAGATTCCTCTGAGCCTCTATTCTCGATTGACTTATCTGAGTGCGAAAATGTATACCCATCCGCTTCTGCTAAAAATTATGGAATTGAGATCAAGGTTTGAGGTTGCTAAATTGCGAAAAAAAATGGAAAAAAACCATTTAGTGTCGAAGAACCAGGTACGTCTTGTCGGCCATGACTCCCGGCATTCGAGACAGCTGGATATCCGCTTTACAACAGAATCGGTATACAAATCATGCTTGCATACAATATAAATGTCTTTATTCTCAGCCATAATCCTTCTCCCACTTATGCAGAAACATGTGCTTCGAATGACGCGATGAGTTTAGCAGATAGCTCTGATATTCTGGGAATGCCTATAGTTAGCCTATTTGAGTTTAACAAACCAATACCGTTTTCTAGAGGAAAAAGAGAATTGCTTATGTCGCTCCGGAGTCTCATCATTCGAACTCAATGATGGACGAGGAATCATCTACAGAAGATGAAGACAGAGTTCTAGAACGAGAACGACGCCGTAGAAGCCGAAATAAACACCACAGGTAGAGACAGACAAATTTTCAATTCCAGTCTAATAGTGAAATCTCTTATTCAAGAGGGATAAAATGCAAAAACAACTCAAAATCTATTATATACGAAACTTTATCGTAGATGTCAAACTTTAAACTTGATGAGAAAGAAAAAATATTAACTTTTGTTTTTAGAACCACATCACAATCATCAGTAGACGCTTCAGATGGATTGAATCTCTTGAACTCTGGTCGATCTGCTCGAACACTTCGTCGAAGTCATCGTGAATCGCTTTCACCGTCTGTTCGACGCAGTCCAGTAACAAAGTTGAAAGAACGTGCTGCCGATGGACGAATAAGGTGAATATGAAGTAGTAGTTAGAATACTAAACCTGAACCTACAGATATCCTTCGAATTCATCTGCAGCTTCATCGGCTAACATTCAGAATGTTCGTAAAAACTCCGTAAGTTTCGAAATAATCTTGAAAGTAAATCTAAAACCTCGGAAAAATGGTTGTCCTGAAGTGTTATGGAATCTTAATGTTCTCTGATTATCTCTCATTATACAATTCCAAATTTTTTTTTATTCAATCAGTTCCACTTGGTACTTCTATTAGAGAAATCGTCCCAGATGTTTGGCATATGCAGCGAAAAAAAATTTTTCGTTCTGGGAAGAAGGAGGAGAAGCATCTGTGTGTAGTCATCGTAGGCAGTTTGAATGATTCCTACCAACCAATTTTGCTTTTAAGATGTTTATGCAAACGCTTTTCTACCTTTCATAAACAAAAAATAAAAATAATTTATTCCTTTTCCACTGATATGATAGAAGCTTGTCTTACCATCTATTACATCTTGATTTGTGGCTTGATTGCTGTCATAGCAGGATGGAATGGGCGTTAGATGGCGCATAGAATGGATAAAATCAGACAGTATAAAACAGAGAACGAGTGAGAGACAGTGATTGAGAAAGAGAATGCATGAGAATGAAAGATGTTAAGTGTGCCATCTATCAGCAGCTTCTAGACCAGGGAATCTCATCTTCATTTAACTCCAGCAGACTGAATAGAGAAACAGTTTCGAATTTCTCTATCTAACATCTTTACGCATATTTTCATTTTTATTCTGCCTTCTATCTTTCGCATATTCATTGATTAAGAGCATTTCTATAGATCATGACGAAACCATCATGTCTGACATCAGTCTTGTCGTTTCCATCAACACTTCAGTATAACAAAGCATATTTTGCGACATTAGCAAACTTATCTGAAATTTCTAAAGTAAGTGAAGTTGTTTTGTTGTTGTAGGCGAGTCAATCTATAATATCTGATTTGTCGCAAGAAACTCGATTACGTAACTTGGAAGCGCAGGTATATAACTATGATTATTGATTGGCAAAATGGAAGCAAAAAACCACCATATACCGTAATCTCATTATCTTTTATCAATCCAGATTGAATGTGGGAGACCATATTTAGTTTGTTTGATGTTAATTCATATGTAGATTGAGGAGATCCTATTACACAAAATTAGATTGATGCGAAGCATTGAAATGGAAAGTTTATAAATGCCATTCAAGGTTACAAGGCTGCTAAACATTAATTAATTAAAATAAGAAAATAACAATATTTCTGCATCGCCATTATTCAGGTTCAAACTTTACGCGACCAACTTCATGACACTTCAGAACGATTGGATACAACTAAAACTGAAAATGAAAGATTGCGGTATTTGTACAATACGAACGATGTAAGGAAGTAATGCCACCAGGAAGATCAACTTCTCAATTTCAGACTAATTCTCTAACTCAATTGAGAAAAAATCTGAACCTCGCAGAGAGAGATATCAAAAAAAAAGAAGAAGAGTTATCTGAATTGAAACAACAGCTGAACACTTCTGCACAGAACCCTGTTATGTGAGTCATTATTTGTGGAGAAAGGAAAAACATTCAAATTTTCAAGATTCTCAAATCTCATTAATCATCTGATGTCAATGCTACGAGTTCAATCATCTGCTTTATATCAAATTGTCACTTTGAGGCCCCTTGGAATCACCCAAGACTTGCACGATGATATAAAACAGATAAAGTTAGTTTTTCCATGTTCACCCTCTCGTGATTGCTCTATGTTCCAGAGAAGCTATAGAAGAGACGAACGAGGAAGATGATGTGGATATAATTGAGAAGATTCTGGAAGATCTGACCATCATATTCGATCAGGTAAGGTTCCTTTTTATATTGCCCTCAATCTCACTTATTAGGTTGCCCGACAAGTGTCAGAGGCTCAAGTGCAGCTTGCCGATTCCTGGACTATGACTGGGCCAAACACGGAAGTTGAGGATGATTTGGATGTCAAACAAGATTCCGAATGGGAAGCTGAAGTAATGGCTTTGAAGGTGAGCAATTTCTTGCTTTCTTTCAATGTATCCTTCTTAGAATGCTCATACGTCGGAAATCGAAGCACAACGACATCAATTCGAACATCAACTCAAAACTATGAGAGACAGAATTGAGAACGAAGAACAACGTCGAAGACGTCTTCAAGAGGAATTAGAACAGATGAATGTAAAAAAAAACTTCTGATAATCTCAAAATCCACAACTTTGTTTTCAGTCGAGGGCCGACCAGTCGATGACTGCGGTAAAAATTTCTTTCGAAGAAATGCTAGAAGAACAAAAGCGCAGTTTCGGCGAAAACATGGAATCGATGAAAAAAGAGTATCAAAAAGAATTGGATGAAGAGAAACAGGCTACTAGGTAGAGACTGTGGCGTAGAAGCGAACTCTCTATGGATCACTTTAGACTGGCTCTTGAAGCAGTGAGGCGGGCGCATGAGGAAGAATTGAAACAAATGTCAGATAAACTAGAGAAATCCAAAATTGGACTGGACCGAGAAAAAGAATGCAATCGTCAATCGTTAGTTTCTATAATGCCATCAAATATGGTCTGTTGAACGTTCAGAAAGATAATTGATCAAATGAGGGAAGAAATAACATCTTTATCAGCGTTGTACTCTTCGAAATGCGTGGAAAACTCGAAGCTGGACGAAAAGTTGGAGAGTTTGATGAAAGAAGATATGAAAGAGTAATCTTATGGAAATAATTACAAATGAAAACAAAAATTTAAGAAGCGAACTAGAAAATGAATTACGTCGCCTGGAAAAAGAAATTCAATTGAAGGATCAAATAATTGAGGAACACAAAAAGAGTATGTCTCAGCTTGAACGTCGCTTACAACTCCACGATCCCTCCGAGTTACCTGTTAATAGTGGTTCGTTCTTTACTTTTACCCTTTTCTGTAAATGAAAACTCTGTATCTTCTGTAATGAAAGAGGAAAATGTAAATGTTCAGGTGCAAGTCGAACTACTGTGAAGTAAGTTTTAGACGATTGTGTTTCAAAAACCCGCATGATTTGAGTTTATTGCATGAAAACGTTCAAACTTAAGTTACTCTCTTGGTTGATTTATACAAAGCTTGCTTGATATCCTTATGTTCCGAGCTACATCATTGTACCATACTGTCTTACTGACCCAACTTTTCAGACAAGGAAGACCCACTAGTGGAAGTTTGCTGCGAGAAACCTGCTTCATCAGTAAGGTATAGAGGGAAAACTAAGAGTTCTAGAAGAAAAGGTATTAATAGTTTCAAGAATAACAGTTAAACGAGATGATTAAGATGCAAGATTTCATAGTAATCCGGTTATCCCTACAACAGCTGATGGAATATCAGAATATATGTTAGAAGATTGTCGACGATCTTTAGCCATAGCTCCTGTCAGTGAGAGACGAAAAATTTTCGAGACAGTTGTAGCCTATAATAATCCATTTTAACAGATCTGCTTTTCATATTTAACTCAATTCTATTACGTGTCGTCGGTTGACGTCGGAAATATCTTGTCAAGACCATTTTGTCGTTCAATTACAGCAGATTATCTTTATTCGGTGTGTATGCCATTATATTTCATATAATGTATTGTATTATACTAAAGTTGATCATATATATTGTCTTTCATCAACATTTCAAAATGTTACAAATCCTTATGTTAATGTAAATATGCTTCTGAAACAATATACTTGAAGAAAATAAATTTTATTATCATTGTTTCAATAAATATAAGAAGAGATATGATCATTCACGTCAATGTGACAAAACAAGGATGTTTTTCTATAAATTCAATAAACAACAAATCTTCGATTGTATTCAGTTCATCCGAAGAGCTTCTGTTGTGGCTGTGAAAAACGGCTAACTATATCCTCTGAGAACACAGAGGACGATGCTGACACAGATTTATCTGCAAATGTGAACCATTTGAAATGTTTCAAGATCTAGTCAAATGTCGCAGAAACATTATATCAGAAAGGAACACTTGATTTGAGTTTCAAGCCGCGTCTTGGAGATTTTAAAAAATTATTTACCATTTTTTCTACTTAGTTTGATATATAAGGTCAAAGTAACGATGAACAGTGCAGCACAGACTGATCCTAATCCTCCGGCGATAGCCACGAGCCCATTCCGAGATACTGCACATAGTGCTGATGAATCATTAGCGTCTTGAATGGAACATCAATGTGGCACAGTTTACCAAAAATACCTCTCTGCCCTTCTTTAGCAAACAAATCTGGTGGTGGCGTCTCATCTAAATCGAATATCATCAGTTGGCCTGATATCATTGGTTTTTCTGCGCCAAGAACATCGTGCCGCTGGTTAGTAATGCTGTGATCATCATCCAGAATTGGAGAATCACGTCGACGTTTCGAAGTCCAGTCAACCTAATTAAATTATATTCATTGGCACTCTTATATTTTTTCCCTCACAACTATCTGATCTATTTTGTCTCCGGATCGAAGATCTCCAGGTCTTAAGTCCCTCATCGGTCTTGTACGTCGAATAGGCTTCTTCTAAAAAAACATTATTAGACAAGGAAAGCTTTTTTAGTTTTTTGACTGACCTTCATTTGACGTTTCAGCATTTCGAACCCATCAAGCAAAGCCTTACGATCATCGACAGAATCTCTTGAATTTGCAAGCGATAAGTATTAAAAACTATTTAACTTTTACCTGAACATTTTCTGTAAAGAATCAGCTGATAAATCGTCTGGTAAATTGTCCAACAAATCAGAGAGGTTTGGTGGGATCGTAATCTCATCATAATCGTTGTAATCACCTGAAATTGATTACGATTTTCCTCTTTTTTTTTCTCAATAAAATCGAAAAGATCCGCTACTTTCTCTCTTACAACTTTCTCTCTTTCCATGTGTCCACTTGAGATGAAAATAGGAGTTGTCGTACTTCTTCTTTTCATTTCATTTCACAACTGACCTCATTTGAGACGAGAGGTAAATTATGTGCCAACTAGCAGATAATTGGCTATGAATTGTCTGACAAAAACGTCAAAAAGCAAACGAATAAACCGGATATGAAAGGATTTTTGATATTTCAAGATGAATCATCTCATTAAGGTCTCGCGAAATTCAGAAGATGTAACGAAACTTACTGTGTGATGATTTACTACCGGAAGTTTTAGACTTTCCAGATTTCGGAATAGCAGTTGTTGAAAACTCATTTGTAGTTAAATCATCCTCCGTTTCGAAAGTTTGTGAAACGCTCTCAGAAGTCTGAAGTACATATTAATTTGAGCTCGAAAACTGAAGAACATACATGAGGAAACAGTGAAGTTGAGGACGAGTCACTGAAAGCTGGACCGAAAACAGTTACGGCTTCAGTTTGAAGCTCATAATCAACAGCAGGCGTAACAGAATTGTAAGAAGTGGAATCTGGGCTAAAACGAAAGGTGGTGGATATGAAAACTATAGAGGGTGAACGAGCCTATGCAACTTGAGGTCTCTCTCCTCAGTATAATCAGAGTATTCATTATTAACTGCTGTCTGTGGTCCTTTCGAAGTTTTTGGAATTCTACCTTGAGTTGGCTTGTCGAAGTAATCTCCATCTTCTCCAGCAGAGTTCCTAGAGGAAATTGATGTGGAAACAGGTGAAAATTCACTGTTCCCCCCCTCTACAAGGGGTGCAGCTGTTGAGGAACAGGAAGGAGGCTAAAACTCAGAACTATTTTAATGTGAATGATTTGTTGATACCGTTATTCCTTGACACATTCCTGATTTTTTCATGCACATTTGTATTTGACAGAAAAACCAAACTCCCGGCTTATCAGCAAATTTGAAAACCTACAAGAAAGTAACATTGACAGATGAGAAAGAAAAAAATACTGAAGATTCTGCGTAAGCTCTCTGTAAATCAGAAGAGTATCTAATCCCTGTTATCAAAATGGGGTCCACAGCACATCTTTAAAAAGTTTTTTAGAGCACAGTTTCAACACGGTTTTTACCCATTGGCGTCAATAACATCAGCTTTTTTACCGAATCCGTCAGTTACATAGCAGCTATTTACAAGAACCCCATACATTTCTATGATAGTCCTCTCATAATTGTATAGGTTTGGTACTTACTATCGTTACAATGCCATTGGTGAAGAACTCGATCTCCAACACGAGCGAATTGGATGGGTGGCCCAGCTGGGTTCCCAGCATCTAAGTCTTCAATAGAGCTTCTGTGTATAGTATAGGAACAGCCCGGGATTCCGTGGCGAGCTTCCACTTCTGTAGTTGGAATCATGCTATAAGTTCAACACATAAAACAGGCTACTTCAGTTATCTGACTGACCTGACTCCCAACTCCGCTGTTAAACCACGGTTGGCCTCTTCGAAGAAACACTTAACGTGGAATGCTTGATCAACTTTTGTGATGAACAACTGAGAAATGATAGATAAATAGGCATATCAAGAATTCGAACTAACTGGATGGAATGAAACAACAACAGTTATACCATAATACATCCCTCTTGGGTCAACCTGTATATCATTAGACCAAAAATATTTTAAACAAGAAAAGAATTTTACCGATCGCAGGCTTTTCATGCCACAGACTCCAAACTTCAAATCGAAGTGTGGCTTTTTAGTTCGTTCAGCAACAAAATCATCTTTGTTGCACTCATCAATATCAGATTTTCCTTTTGCATAAATTCTTCCTTAAGTTTCATAATTTTATTTTCTCATTTCCATAAACTCACCAGCAAATATTTTTCTAGTTTTCACCCATATTCTTATTTCATCTTCAAGACATTCAATATCTGGCTCACCAATGATATCGTTGTCTATACTGATGGAGTTGACAAAGTGAATGAACTGAACGAATGTTTAATCATGACATCTATTTCTTATCTACATACCAAGAATACGGCAGTTATTCGCAGGTCCAAACAGAGCATTTCTGAAAAAAAAACAGTTTTTCCTTCAATATATTGTTAATGAGATAAGGATTGCATTGGTCCGTGGAGAGATGGCCGAGCGGTCTAAGGCGCTGGTTTAAGGCACCAGTCTCTTCGGAGGCGTGGGTTCGAATCCCACTCTCTTCAGAAACTTTTTGAAACGTTGACTAACCTTTAGATATTTGAAGATATTTGGAAATAAGAAACTTCGGCCAAGAAAGAAAAAAGCTGCCTGATTAAACTGTTGACCAATTTCCAAAATGGTTCAATTATTTTCTCACTGGAAGTGTAAATATTGGTTGTTTAGGGCATTGAGTTAATAGTTATAGAAAGAAGATTCCGAAGTAACAGTGTGAAGCAGGTAATGATGTTTGAATGAACCAGAGGAGATGAGGTCAGTCCTCATTTCCAATTACCTTGCGGTGAAACCATATTTCGAATGAAATGTAAGTCTCGAACTTCTTCCATCCCATTTAGCATATTAATGAATTTTTTTAATCATAAATAATAAGAGTTTTGGGACTGTAAAAGAATGAACATATCGAGAAAGGATAATAGTGATCTTAAAAATTGATATAAAGGCTTTTAATAAAAAAGAAGAAAACGTATTTATAAATGTTCGAGGCATAGGTTCAGAAGTTGGTAAGCTATGGAGTTAAGAATATAGGATTGAATACTGTAGTGACTAGAGGCTGAACAACCTGTTGAGAATCTACCAAGAACAACCAGGTTAGAAAGTCTGCTGACCGTCGTCTGACAAGTAAGATGAGGAGGGGCAAAAGGTTAGATTGAAGAGGTGGAGGGCAAAAGGGGGACAGAACCTGGGTTACGGGTGGAGGTGGACGAGACAACTAATTATCCATTGAAAAGGAGAGGAGAAAGACCGGAATAATGCTGCTCGGAGTTTTCTACGTTTCACAATGACAAGAAGAGAAAGTCTGGATGAATTAGAAATATGAGGTAGAGAATGAGTGTTGAAAGAGGTACGATCTGAAGGCATGTGGTCTAGTATGACAAACGTCAGTAAATCTACTTGAAGAAGCGGGAGACCGGATATTTTCAGGCTCTTAGACAAAAGAATAATGTTTCTTATACCAATTATGGAATAAGTTGGAAACCTCAAGTACATATTCACTCGGGGATGGGTCAGTGAGTACATAGGAAAAGCTAGAACCGGTAAGAGGGAGGATTAAGTTTATAGAAAGTTTAAAATGGGTTCGAAAACACTCTGAATCCGCCCAAGCTTTCCTTTAACTTCTGGTAATGTAATACATTGGAGTATGAAATAACCTGTATTACTTTTCTGGTGAGCTTTCATGTTCAACCACAATGTTCAACCGCTTTCCATGCTTTCTAACTGAAAAATGAAAAAACCGTATACTACTGGAACACATGTGGTAAGCCAAGAAAATTAATTACCGTAGGGGAGAAAAGAAGCTTAATTTTTTTTTCACTTCATAAAGCGTTCTTAATTACTGCCTGTGTGTTCATAATTGGATTATTATAAACTCCAAAACTACTTTCTACCGCAAACTAGACATCTTTTCGGTTTTTACTTAGTCTGTAACGCCAAGTCGGAAAAGCGGTATTGTTATGATGATGACCAAAGATTTAAAGAAACTTTTTGACACTATTTCCACAGGGAATGAGCATTCCACTAAACAGCTTGATTTTCGAGCTTTTTTCCGATGGGATTCACATGCTTCCATTTCCGATGTCACTCAGATTTCTAAGAAATAGAAAGAAGCATGCGACTATTATAGTGGAAAAGAAAGAATCATTTTAAATCTCTAACATTGAGCTCCTGTTTTTCTTTCTTACCCTTCTGACAATTTTTCATAAACTTCCTGTAATTTTATCGAAATCTTAATTTTAATATCTCAAAACAGAAAGTGTTTATACTATCTATTCCTGTTAGCTTTAAACAAGTCCTTTTCTTTCTTATTTTAATTGATTATATCTAATTTAATGGAAAGAAAGGCGTTTCCTTTTAAGAAGAATCTAGTTGAAGATGAAGATTACAAATAGTTAACAATGAAAATAATAATTTTATTTTGTAAAAAAAAGAAATGAATATTCATCGGGATAGTCACCCGCATGTCATTCGATGTTGAAAAGAGAAATATTATGAACTAGCACTGATACCAGTTTAATGGCAAAGATAGACTAAGAGGATGCAGCTGAATGAATGCTATCAGATCACAAAATATGAATAAAAACAAATACATATGAGATATAATACATCTTTGTACAAGAAATATACTATGCATATTATACTTTTGACACAAAATAATGACTGTTGATGAAATTGAAAGAATCTCTTGATGAGGATGATAGAATTGTAAACTATATATGAACTATGTACATTCTAAAGGTAGATAAGCATATCAACAAACTGTCTGGGAGTAACACGAACTGAAGGAGCTTCTTCATCTCGTACACAAGGATGTCCTAATGTTTTCCAATACAATGCTTTACAATGGCAGCATATATGAATCACATCTGCATATGTCTCACGTACTCCAAAATACCGTTTCAGAATGAAGAAATTTTCTCTCCAGCTCTTTGATTCATCCATTTTCTGTTTAATTTGATATGGCTAGAAGACTATGGTTGATAAACACTATTTCAGCTCTGCTTACTTGAAAATGAAATTCGCATAGAGATCTCCAAATTCTGTTCTCATTATCGATCAGAGATTGTAAAGCTTCATGTGCTTTAGCTAGTTCTAAGAGCGATTGATGATCAGGTAACCGTCTGAGGATTATAGAGATGATCTTAAACATAATTAACATTATTTTTATTTTTCCTTTGGATCAGTGTTACTTCACGTGGAAGATCGAGGAATGTAGTTGATGTTTCCTCAGCATCAGCTGCTGTTCGAGGTAAACGATCTGAGACCATGTCAAGCAAATTTCCAGCTGTTGATTGATGTCGGGAAATAAGTTGAGGTGAACCACAAACGTGACCTTCCAGAGAAACAGAGAACTGTAATCAGAAAAGGAGTTCAATAGAGAACGTTTGTTTGCATCACCTGTTGAACTAATTCCTTTGCTGTTTTGATATGAACATCTTCATTGATGGAACGAAGAACAATAGCTGTCAATATACTCAGAAGTGATTTTCGAGCTGTGGCCGATAGCACGCTAAGCTTTTCTTCAACAAGAATTTGTACAACCTGAAAATAAATAATTTTTCTTCTTCATGATCGAACTGTTTTTGTACTTTGCATATATAATTGAATCGCCGAACATCAGTTACAGCCCTGGCCAAATCTAATCGATGAAATGCTTCACTCATACTTGTACATCCGACGAACTATGAAAAAACGGATGATTCCCTGATATATTTTCTACAGCATTACCTCTTTCGTTTTGCTCTTGACAAAACAGTGGGGAATCCAACCTTCATCATTATCCGAAACTGCAATAAGCAAATAATTACGTTATGTCTTGTTTTGAGACGAAAAGCTTCAATTTAGACAGGTGGGAATGAATCGTAACCATTGGGAATATCCTCTATAATTATGATGGTGACCAGGTAATAAGGCTTCGACCGTTTATGATCAATGAATTCTCAATCTTCCCCCGATTTTCATGGAGAGAAACAAAAACAATGGAATAAATGAGGAGAGCGTGTGAAACTAAAAGATGAGATACAGAAAAGGAGCGGAAGAAGAAGAAACATTAAAGAGAAGGAGAGAGAGGAAGAGGAAGAGGAAGAGAGAGAGAGAAAGAGAGAGAGAGAAAAAGAGAGAAAGAGAAACAATACGGATGAGAGAAGCTTTGACACACACACACGAATGCAATCAATAAGCCTTAATAACCTTTAGTGTTGGTCAAGCTGTTTCAGGAAATTGCTTCAACACATACAGAACAACAAACAAATCCAATAGAGGAGAGATGAATTAGAAACGAGCCTCACTTGTGTATTTTGGGTATGTGTTTGCATGTATGTGCGTGAAGAAGAGAGAGGAGACAGAGAAGAGTCAGAGGGTTATATGAAGCATAAGGATGATATGGATATAGTTATTGACTGAATTGAGTTATGTGTCTGTCATTTAAAAGACTTTATGGTTCACCAAAACCCAATATATCGAGTTAACGCTTCTTTTTTTGCAAACACAAAAAACCTTTTGTTTCGCAATTTCAAACATAATGTACAAACTTGCTGATTAGGCTTGTTAGAGAATCTTCTAATGCAACTACTTCATTTAGGTAAGTGAATTATAGAAAAAGCGTGTGCAAATTGTCACCTTCTTCACATGCTTTTTCTCCCTTTTTTTCCCTATCTACCCACAAAGGGGAAGCAATAATACTTAAGAGGGAGAGAGAGAGAGAGAGAGAGAGAGAGAGAGAGAGGGGGATGGGAAGAGCTAGAGAGTGAAAAGAGAGATCTCGTTTGATCATAACACTTTAAATTGTTTTCCACTGATCCAGTCTTCGAAGATATTTGACAGAGTCAATTCACAGATTTCTAAGGGGACATCTCTTGAATCAGCTGACATTTGAAGAACATATTTTGGAAAATAGTTCAGAAAACAGAAAAAAAGGAATCATCCCAGATTAGTGACCTATGAGGAACTTTGCTCTTTACAACTTGAAGAAGTGAGTTCTCGGATGGTGTTCCGAACTGAAACTACCTCTTCATCTATCTAACAATGTTCCATCACAAACTTTTTTATCAACGAAGTCTGCACTTTAAGCTAAGACCAACTGTCATTATTTGACGACGACAGACGGTCATTCATACAGGTTCATGTGTACTAAAGATTCTTATGACCAATTGTTTAAAATTTCTATGAAGGTCACCGTTCTGACACCTGTTAAGCTTAGAAATGTGACTTCCTTGTGATTAGAATGATTATGCGATAACTTTTGAACTCTCGTGACCAAAAAGCCCAGCATCATTGGAGTTGTCTTTTAGTATTAGTTTTTTTTCTATAATATTTAAAAAAATTGAATAAAAAAAACGTAAATAGTAAATATTGGAAGAAGGAAGAACAGTCGAAAAACAGGTACTTATCATCAAAAGTCTAAGACAACTAGACAAACAAGCACCAAAAACAATGGTCAAATTCAAGCTTTTTAAGAACTCTGATTGAAGTTATACCTGAATCGTCTGAAATTGAACTACTCCTGCCACTGTCTAAGCTGAGAAGTGAAGTTGAAGATTGAGTGTGGCATATCCCATTTGAATCAAAGCTATCGGGGATAGGAATTGCTTCGGAGCAGAGCTAAAACGAGCATTATAAATTCGCTTTCTTTCCTCGTTCCATAAACGGAGTTTGGAATAACAAGAAATTGGATGTTGTGAGCTAAACCCCTTTGTTTCGACTTTTAAAATATTTCTTCTCATAATCCATCCTAATGTTTATGTAATTTAATAGAGCAGACTATCGGAGATGGCAAACAAGTAAGGAAATCGACAACTCTTTTATAGAAAACCTTTCAACAAACACGATGTTCCACACGTTTTCTTTGAGAATTCGAAATAATTAAGAAGAAAATGACTTTTATCTTTGAGCTCCTAACTAACATCCCCGAAATCGATCGCGAAAAGAGTGAAACTGCAAGCTCAACCATAAAGATTTCTTTATGAGGAGATAAATTCAAGAATATATGCAAAATACAGTAAACAATATGTTTATCTCTCTCTCGCTTCTCCAGTTTGGCAGCTACAGGCCTCATGTGACCTGAACGGCAATTTTCATCAAGCGAAAGCGAGTGGGAGATACAATTAGACGGAGTAGTTCTTCCGAACGTTTTTGGAAATGTCAAAAACAAACCTGTATGGGTCGTAGTTTAGAACGTTCCCAGCCATTCGTGTAAGGTATCCTTATCCACGTTTCTCCAGGTGCTCTCCAATCTTTACCCATGAAAGGCATTGCAAAAGCGGCAGTGTAGACTAGACTGAGGGCCTTCCAACCAGCTGATTCCTCTTCGTCTCTGTACACGCCCCTCGGGCCTCTGTTCTCCCTGCACTCTTCCGACTGAATTTGCGCCATCATTGCAACATGGGGTTTCCTGTTGACGCATATCATGTGATTTGTATTCTTTCATTTTCCAAATTCAAGAAGTTAAAGAGATATTCAAATACAAGCGAAAATAACCTTTGAGCTTACATAGAACCAAAAAAATGTTACGGCACTTGTTTTTGTTTTTCGTTTGCTCTTGAAAACCATCTGAGTTCTGTTTCGAATATGATTTCACATCGTTTTTCAGCAGTGTACCTCAGTGGTTTGTTCAACTCATCACATAAAAAATGTCAAACGAAAACGATGATTATTGTTCATCAGAAGATGAGGATTACGTACCAGAAGCCGGGGTAGAAGATATTGAAGATGAACAGTCGGGAGACGAGGTCAGACTTCTCATTTTTCTTATTTATGCAAGTCATTTGCTCTGCAATTGCTTAAGAGTTGTATTGTTTAATTGTGTCGAGGGTTCATCTTGCTAATTATATTGAAAATCTGCCATTTCCATGTCATGCTCTCATTTTTTTATCTTCTGAAGGTGGATGAAGTGACTGCTGATGATGGCACAATCATTGAATCATCAAGGAGGTCTATGAAAAAACAAAAAAAAAAGGAGAAAAGGTCTTTAATTTTGAACTTTGGTGATAAAAAAGAACAAATTCCAGTAGTCATTTGGAAGAAAGTGTAACAAAGATCGATGCTTCGGCAATATTGGATATGTTAGACGATGAGGATCCACTGTTAGCTCCAAGTAAAACACTGAAGACAGAACTACATACTGCGTAAGTGGCCATGTGCTTTCAACTTTCGAATATATTTTCAGCCACGCTGCTCCAGTTTCAGAGCCTTCCACTTCTTTTTCAGAAACAGTTGCAGAGAAAGCAAAAGTCAAAGAAATTTTTGATTTTGCTGGAGAAGAAATAACGTTTGCTTTTCCATTAAAGCATTTAATTAACTTCTTTGTTTAAGAATAGAGAGGGAGGTTTCAACTAATGAAGCTCAAACAATTTTGGAGAAGCGCTCGAAGGATGACCAAATTAAAAAACCACAAAAGTTTGAGCAACCTTCTAGTCTTAATATGCCGTGCTTATTTCAGACGAGCAGGTTTGATGGGTGCATTAACGTTACTAAAAAAGAAACCGAAGTTATCTGTTTTGGATAAATCCAATCATGATTGGAAAGCTTATAAAGACGAGCATAACATTAATGTCTGTTTATTCGCTTTTACCATCTATCATTCCTGGAATTTTTAAGGAAGAGTTAGCTACCCACAACAAAGGAAAGAATGGATATCTAAGTAAGGTGGATTTCTTGACCAGAACGGATTATCGGGAGTTCGAAAATGAGAAAGCACTCAGAGATGCGGCCAAGAAATTATGATTGAAAAATACTTTCATGATCTTCTCATAAAGTTTTTCTTCATTCATTTGTGTGATTTCAATGATCCTCACAAGTTCTAACAATGATTATCTCTTGTGGCTTTCATTGTAACCTATTCGCTTTTTGTTTAGATGAACCTAAGGCCTCGTAGTGGGTCTGATTCTTCGGGCGATGGAAGATTCATGAGAACAGATTTTAAACCTGATCATGATAATGGTAATATGAAGCTTATTAAGTTTACATTGTCATGACCTACAGAAAGAATTATACGTGGGGCCAGAAAGATGTACAGGGTCTTCTCTAGTCCGACAGCTCGGCAAGATGCAATGCGGAGGGTATTAGACGAAGGAGATGATAACGTTCCTTCAGATGGTATTTGTGGAACCGAAAACAATGCTGAGCTTCTTGTTACAGATCTTCTCCAAAAACTTTTAGATAGTGGAGAAAAAGATGATAGTATGGATACAATGGAAAAGGTGCTCTAAGTTAAGGTTGTAGTCCACGTAGTTCATTATGTTGTAGGATGGAGAAGAAGAGTTCATCAATAATCTGCGGAACAATCTAACTAAACCTATGGTATTTCTTGAAACTAGGATTGATCTCGTTTAAGACAACATTTAAGTCAAAAGTAGACGCCTTCATTGAGTATGTGTTGAGAAAGATTAATGAGCAATGGATGACTTTACTCTACGCTGTTTTTCCTTTCCATCAGGTTCAAACCTTGATTCTCATATGCCTTGTTCAGTTCATAAGGTATTCGATCCAAGATTATTTCAAATTTCTTCATTCTTGATAGTGTGTCTTATATGCTACAAGCTATTCCTGTAGCTTCCGCATTCATATCCTTTTTCACAATGGCTTACTTTACACTCAAGATGTTTCATAACAAGAGGTTTTTTTTACTTCTGTAGAGATACAATCATTTTCTGAAGAAATTCTTCAACCAAAGAACGTCTGAAAGATGCAGTTAAGAGTCTGCTCGGATCTTCAGAACAAGACGGAACTATCAATAATGGCGTGGATCTGCTAATACAAACTCATAATAATTGGGAACCATATCTTAACTTTTTCATATCTTTGTTCGTTTTCGTGCTTTCCGGTAAAACAAATTTGGTATCATTTCTTTAACGCTCTTGCAGTTGGAGCAGCGGAAAAATATCTTCCACACTGTAGCATTTTCTTCGTGTCCTCTCTATTCTTTGCCATCACTACATTCACGAGTCTTACCGACACAACTGACAAATATGCTCTTTTCGCCATGGGTGCCAATTTACTTTCGTGGTATTCTACATGATATCTCTCTCAGTTTCTTCTTCTATTATTTTAGCTTACCAATACTACTCTCTCGAATGCATTATTCTATCGGGTCCTGGCGTTTATGGAAACCTATTCTTCAATTCAGAATAAGTATAGTGTAGTGTTTCTCATGAGCCTAACCTGTAGTGTTCACAGGTTACTTCAACATAATCTTAGGAATCCCATCATTCTGTTTGCTTTCAATTCCAATCTTATATTCTATCATAATTTTGAGAAAAGGAACTTGGAAGGAGTCATGGCAGCTCATTGTTCCTCATATTGTCTGCATCAGCTGGTCTGATGTAGCGATGACTGTTCTTATGATTGGATGGAGAAATTTTGGAGTAATCACATTCTCTTATCACACATTTTTCCAAACATGATTTCAGGTGTTTGATGTTCTCTTCGTGTTAGGAGCAGCTTTTCTCTTTCTATATCCCTCATATTCATTAACAGCCGGAGTTCTTTTATCCGCTTTTCTCGTGACCCAATTCACTCGTGCAATTGATTTCGTAAGTTCAAGAAATACATTTTAAGAGAATTTTTTTTCTTCTCAGATTTTCATAATCAAAGCGCTACTCACTGTTCTATTGTTGTTTTCCCCTTTTATTCTTTCTCGTCTATGGAAATGTGTTCCTTCTCTCGACAAGTTTAAAAGTGTTTCTCTCTTTTCTTGCTCGGTAGAATCAGAATGTTTTTAGACGACTCTCGGACTGGAAAATGGGTCCTAGCATTTATATATCTCTCTTCACTCCTGATGGCAATTTCTTTCCTGTATGAAGGACAACTGAGTTTTGATCCGTCAGCAGATGTAACTAATATGACCTGGTTTGTTTTGCTATTCAACAAAAATATTTTTTTTGTTTAGGGTTCAGTATGACAAACATTGTTCGTCTGCATCTGCGAATAATGTGAAGCATCAAATAGAATGTAGTCAATTGAAAGGTTTTTCTTGTGTTAGAAATCAAAACATACTCGAATTATTCAAGGAACAGCCATCAATTGGAAGGGAACTATCCAATCTGTTAGGATTGTGAACATAGACAACTCGTTCGAAACCTTGCTAGGGTACCTGCCTGAAAGCTTAAGCCAGACTCTGAGATGTTTTTATGATAGTAACAGAACTGATACATATGCGTCGGGTGGAGTAAGGTATTCATGTACTTGCTTACATGAGGTCTTGATTATTTCCATTCTAGGCCTAATATGTGTTCTTTAACCGAACACAACGTTTACACATTCGAAGTAGATGTATCTGGTCCTTACGGAGAGCGTTCTCTATCGAGCAGCAAAGGCCAAGTTGTACTTGTGGCAAGTCACGTTTTTTACGAACAGCTGAAATTGGTTGATGAAGGTACTATCATTTTCCTTTGGAACAGTTCCAATTCCTGAATTTTTCCAGGTGATGTCGTTAGATTTGTCGGATTCTTTGACCAATATCCTATTTTCCGCTATCCACCTAAACTGAAATTGTTGCAGCTAGAGTGTTTAAATTGCAAACAGGTTTGCCGAGTACGAGAGTTAAAAGATTTAAGCTTTGTTTCAGTTTAATAAACATAACAATCGTCAACATAGAATAACCAATTCTAAACTACGGAAATCTGGTATTTGGCACAAAATATTTGATTCATTTAGATTCTGCTTTAACTTTGTTTTCGCTCCAGTTGTGGTTATCAAGTAACTTCTAGTCATAAAAATCTGTGCAGCGGGTTAAAAACCTATCAGTAAGTTACAGTTTTTCTCCGGAAACATTGTACAATTGTCATAATAAATAGTAAGAATAATAAAAAAAAGTTTGAAAACAGGGAAATGAATAGAACTAAAGGTGATGTAGGCCCGATTTTAGAACAGGTTGTTTGAACAATAGTTTTCGTATTGTTACACGCCTCCCCATTCCTAGAAATTATAGCTGATCTCAACTTCCTGGACACGGAACACGCTAATAATAATCGTAAAACTGTTGTATCGAGTTGCTTGTTTCAATTTACCACTGTTGTTTTCCAAATCTTTGAAGACTTGCATCTCATCAATCATGTGCTCATACTGCTCTTTGCAATAAGTCATAGATTTGGATCTCATTCGATTTTCATTCCAAGGTTGAAGCAGTTGACGGAAAGCATGTGATCTGAAAGTAATTTGGCTCTTGATCTGAAAGAGAATTACCTGTTTCCTAAATGAAGATACCAATAGTACGGGGTGCATGGTGCCTTTGTCCACACTGGCAATGTAGTCATTGTCTGTATTAGTTGGCGATAGAGCCTGGAGTTGTCTTTCGAAAGTAACAAAAGTGACGGTGGAAACTCCTTGAAAAGGCAATATGTTCATGTTACGATTTAGAAGCACTAACTAACCACTAGAGGATTTCCATCGATTTGAAGCTGTGATAGACTTGAGAGCATCACAAGTGTTTCTGGAGGTAGAGCGGAGTGACGATGGAGGAAGTTGTTAGCAAGATTTAAACTAAATGAGGAAAATTCGTAGAATAGCTATAGGATCATGAACTGTTCTTACTGAGTTAGGCCGCAGTTCTGAGTAACAGCTGCCGGAACTTTTGTTAAGTTTGAGGACTCCAGGTTCAGCATCTTTAAGCTTTTTAATGGTAGGAATGAATATGGCGAGACAACTTTGAGAAATGTCTTGGACAATGACAAAGTTTTTAAGGAAGTCAGTCCATGGAAATGATCGGTACTCAAAGTCTGAACAACTATTTACATGCAATACTAAAGAATGCGTACATGAATGTTGGTTCCATCCAGTTTCAACCATTTGAGTTTCGAATTCTTAGCAAATGGTTTGTAAGGAAGACTAGTCAAAGGATTATAGCTTAAATCAAGAACTCTGAGCTCGGGACAATTTATAAACGTGTATGAAGCTATTGATGAGATCTGAAATAAAAAAATTATATGAGCAATCGATTCACTTGCTTACCTTGTTATGACTTAGGTCTAAATCGTATAAATCACGGTTGTTAAGGATATTCTTGTTCATGTCATCTATTTTGTTGTAGCTCAGCTTAGCTGATCTCAGATGAGAGAGCTGAGAAATTACAGATACAGAGTTTAAGTTTGTGTCTGGAAGAAAATACTTTCTGAGAGCAATTAACGAAAACGAACGGCTTATGAACAGTTGTTGAAGGTTAGCGGATAACGCGAGCCATTTAGGCAGAGTTGAGATGGAAGAGTTTTCGATGTGGAAATACGAAATTGTTCTTGTCCATGGTGAAATCTGTAACTAACATCATGACTTTTTAAAAAAAATAGGAAAAGACATTATCCCAAAGTTCGAAGTTAACATTGACGAGTCTTAAACTATTTAAACTCTCCGAAGCTTCGATTAGGCTATACATATCAACAACTTGTTGGCTTCTAAATTTCGACTTGTTTATATTTCCAGGTTTCGTATTCAACTTCAATGAAATTTCAATGGACTGAATAGTTGTCAAGCATGATTGAAAGTCTATTAAACCTATTTCAGGTGAGAAATCTCTCAAAGATAAAGAAGTGACATTCAGTTCGCATATTCCTGTCAAGAAGCCTCTTGTTTTTCTAAGGAAGTGATGATTAAGTATAACAAAGCAATGATAAACACCTTGGTGTCCAGTGCAAGATGTTCAATTGATAAGGAACATCCTTATTTGGTAAATTGGCTTCTAAACAAGGTAAAGGATTGGGGTTAACAACATGGTCTTTCCACGAGAAAGGAACCTAAATTGCATCCGAATTTCAGGAAATATTAGTGGGAACGAACATCTAAAGTTGAATTGAGTGAACATTCGAAGTCGTCTCGTAGAGATAAGTGGCAAGAGCATTCTTCAAAACGACAATACGAAGAGAATTCACAAGTTGATAGCAAAGGATCTAAGGAGCTGCAACAAATCTGAACAGAGACATCAATTTCTACATGTTCCTAGCCTACCAAATCTAATCCATGACTTTTCACATGCATAGAGTTACATTTCTTCGTGAATATATCTCTAATATACGTAAGTAAGAGTAACCATTTGAGTATTTGCATATTTGGCAGTTGAAAGAATGATGTCCAAATGTTATGAATACATGAATGGGAGTGTTTGTCGATTGAAGTCAGAATGAAATTGGCTGAAAATTAATTAGGTTCGAAGATACTGAAAACTGGCAAATTAGGGTAGTATTCATACAAATGACCATTTTTTAAACTGCCTCTAAAAAAGGAAAGATAGAAGTGCCGGAAGAGTAGACAAGCGCCCAAATCGACTAGCTAGTTGAAAGTTGTTGGACATTTTTTGAGTCAAGCTGGAGCATTAAACGTCAAGAACAGCATTCAGCAATCTTGTGGAAATAATCCCATTGCCTTAAAAGGAAATCCAATTACTCACTTACTCTAATGAGAAGTCTATACGCAACGTGTGCAATTAAAGATCAACAGATAAGAAATGTTTAATCAGAAAGTGTTTAGCCTGAACTAAAGGTAGTGATGATTCATCATAAGATCGTGTTGGAGAAGGCCACGTCATGCTAGAATACTATATAAACGCAAGTCGTGTGTGTAATGAAAATCAGTCATGAATTTCGTGAGCATTAATGTCGGAGGTAAACTTTTCACTTCAACAGAAGAAACTCTACTCAAGATACCTAAAATCTGCTCCTATGTAAAAGTAAGTGTCACTGCTTCATATTTCTTTCAATAATTTAATTTATTTCAGGATGGCATTCCCATTGAAACACTATTTATTGACAGAGATCCTGAAGTTTTCAAATATGTCTTAAATTTTGTTCGAGATAACCGCGTAATCATGCCCGAAGATAATATGTTGACAGCTCTATTGTACCAAGAAGCTAAGGTAAATTGATTTTGAAAATTGTAATAATGCGGGTTTTAGTACTATGGATTGGATAGTCTTGTAACTCTCATAGCGAAAAACAGACAAAAAAATGCTGGAGGATACTGTGACTTGAAACTGTAAATATGTATTTCATAACAATTTTGCGTATTTACCTGGCAGAATATCCTCTGTGGTCTCTTTAATAAAAGTTAATATTTCAATTCTCTTTTCATGGTTCTTCTCTTTTCTCTTCCAAAATGATCCTTTTAATCGAATACTTTTAGATGGTGTCCGATGACATTTTTATCGTTTTTGAGAGAGTTGTTCGGATAGATAGTGAGAAAAAGCCAAGTTTGAGCTTGAATAGGTTTTTGTTGTTACATTGCTTGTAGTATCCTTCCGTTTAGTTTTCCGAATACGAAGAACTCGCAAAACGTCGAAAATAATAATACTTCTTCTTCTTTGATGAAACCTAAATTTCCTGATACCAGTTACTCTGTTGATGACAAACTCCAGGTTGGAAGGTTCTTGGGTGTTGCGAAATTGTGGGTTTCGCTTGCAGATTCTCACCAATAATGATCTGGATTATGATTTTGGGATAGATGAAATAAGTGCACTATATGGATCAGATCATGGTTTTAAGATAGACACAGCACTTTCCTTTATTCTTTTTTAGATGAAGGAATTGGTACTGAAAGTCCACGTAGTGATTACGTGTCTCCTAAGAATGACGTATTATCGCGTTTTGTAACTAAGTATAATGAAATCATTCTAGGTACCTAAGCCAACACAACAAGTTAATAAGAAGGCTGAGAAGGTTGTAATGAATGCCTTGTATATATATATATATATCCAAACATTCTAATTGCAGTCACACGCTATTGAAAAGGTGTCTCCAAGTGCAATTCAGAAGAAGAAAAAAAGCACTAGTTCGGACTTCACCCGTAAAGTTGTTAAAGCCGTAAGAACATCTTTGTAGATGTCGATTCCGTCATTATCGTTTTTAGGTTGATCGTATTGAAAGAATAGACAGTTGTACATCGAGATATTTGAAAGATATTCTTGATAAAACATCTACCAAGGAGTTGCAGAAGTTGGACTTCAGCAATCATATAGACTTGCTTATGCATGTTTCGTTCATAGCTCATGATTATGAAAAATTTTCCAAAGGTAAAATGAGTTACATAACAATGATTTCAAAAGCGTGGTTAAGACAGTAAAAGCAGAGTCAAAGCTTATAAAGTCATCAAGTATTTAAAAAGTTGCATTCGATCTTTTGTTGACAAAGGTGCATCCAAGTCGATCCTTGGTCGTTTGAGTATCCCAGTACCCGAAGAAAACACTTGTATTCCTGCAAGGTCCTATGTCAGTTTTGAAAAATGGACGAACTCTACTGGAGGTTTCTTTTCATCTCGTTGTACTGTACTTTTTTTTTCGAGAACTTTTCTTGGAGAAAATATGTGACGTGGGAGTAGGAAAGGTGTCGAGTCCATTAGGCTGTGCGTATGATCCCACCATTGGCTTTATGTTCACTGGACCATCTGAGGTATTCCTTTTATCTATTCGATCTTATATTGTTACTTACAGATTTATTGCTGCTCATTAGATGGTGTTATGCCAGATTCTCCTATGATAGCTGAGCTTAATAATCCTTCTGCTATTGTCGTCATCAGACCTGGAGGTATGCTCTGTTTTCACTGGCTTTCATGATTTTTTTCAAGAGTTGCTCGGTGTTCTGGATCGATCAGGCATTTATGTCTATGATTTGAAAAATCTCATCAAATATGTTGTAGCCAGTGGACTCAATGGAATGTGTAGAGGTATAACGAATTTCGTTACCCTCGAACCCTTTATATTATGCTCAGGGCTTGCAATAACCGATGAAGGTTTCCTGCTTACTTGTGGTCGTGTTGAAGGAGTTTCTACTCTGATCCTGTATGATCCGAAGGAACCAAACCATGTGAGTTTTGACGATAATGGAAGAGCATAGATTAGTTTCATTCAGGTTGTTAGATCTTGTCCGTTTCCTGTTATTCACAGTTCTTATTCTGCTCCAAACCCTTGTTTTATTAGTTCTAAAATTGGATCAGCCTATATCACCGATCTCGGTTTGATTACATGAAGTTTACTCTATTTCGTGGTTGTTTCAGGACAGAACTGTATTGTTTGCGTGAACTCCAAAACTTTAGATGTTCTTTTCGTGCAAAACCTTAAAAAGTCAACGACGCAAACTGTGAAATTTAATTTCGTTAGTGGAATCGTTTTGGATTCCAGAAACAATATTCTTGTAGCTGATGCTCAAAATAGAAGTATCTATGTTAGTTCCACTGACTTTGTAACAAACTATCTTTTTTTTTGTTTCAGTATTTTGATAGCCTCTTGAAAAAGGGAGGTCTTGTTAAAGTTCTGAATGGAGGCTCGTTCCCTTATTGCTCATCTTTCGATGTAAGCCCTTGTGGAAAGTTGTTGGCTTGTTGTCGTAAAACCAATTCTATGGCTCTCTTCAAAATCACTGGAGGTGGGTTCTGTTAGACAGTTTTTTTTTCGCTAATTCGTGTTCTGCTAGATGATGTAGATAATGCGGAGAACGTTGCCTCTGATCTCTTCGGTCTGGAATGAAGTGGTCCATCAGATCTTAGATCTTCTACAATCTGTAAATACAACTCAGATTTAAATTAATATGTTTTGTGAATGAAGCCCTGTTATTGAACAATTCTGAACTGTAATAATTGTTTGTTGTTATTTTGAGAAAATTAAAGATTTTTATGCTTGTTAAATAATCTTTTTTAAAGCTGATCCTCAACGGTAGCGGATTTAGAAGAGAGAGATGCTTTGCTTTCGTTCAAAGAAACTGAAGAAGAAAGTGCATCTCGGGGCTAACTGCAAAGATGTGTTGAATACGAAAAAATGTGACAGACAGATGCAAGTTCTGTTTATTAAGGCGAGTTAATTTTATGTAAATTGGACTTTCTTTTTGGTGACGGTTGAGAATTCTTCTGGTCCCTGAGAATGATGGAAGAAGGGTTGTTCACACTGCCAGTTGTAATTTTATTTGGTGACACGTCTGTAAATTAGCTTTTGTTAGCGATGGTTGTGTGGTAGATGCTTATTTGCATATTGTGTCCGTGCCTTAAATGGAAATAAAAGGGTTTCATAAAGAAAAGAAAAACTAAACCAAGGAACTTTCCCTAAGTTACGTGATTGTTTGGATTAACCTCTAGTTAAGAATTGTATATGAAAAAGAAGTAAGAACCCTACATGAGTGGGGCAGATGATACATACAATAGCGAGCGGAGATTGCGCTCTTCCTCTTGCATGGCGGTCCTTTTTTGTAAATATACATGAAGGGATAAACTCTTTTCCGTCCACATCTGTTCACCCACTTTTTTTAGAAAAGGAGCTCCGAAAAAACAGAAAATGACTTAACTATCTGTAATGCGAGTAACGAATTAACTTGTCTACTAATTGACCATGCTTTGACTTATCTGAAATCGCGCAACGATTTGTCGGTGCATCACAAAGGCTTTTGTGTTTTGTTAGTGCCTCTCGTGGTGATTAACTATCCATGTATTTTGCTGTCAAATCAGATTTTCATTTCTTTCCTACTGAAGACAGAAGGTGAAACATCTGTTGTATGCTAGCATGGTAGAACATTTAACAGAACTATAAACTAGTCTCCTAACTACGACAGGTGTCGCCTAACACAAATTTTTTTACTCAAACTTTCAAGAATCTTTCATCCCTAGGCGATGAAAAAACTGAGAAGAGATGTTGTCTCCCAATAAGCACTTTGAAATGTCTTTGTCTTCGATTACAATTTGACAATAAAAAAGGATTTGGCTCAGGTGAGTGTTCTTTCACCACTTCTTAACATTTTTTTATTATCGAATATTACTTATAAGAGCATGATTATTATGAAAAAAACAAGGTCACCATTACCATAGTTGGAGTAAAGCGCAGAGTGAAAGCAGATGTCGCCAGGTGTGCGAAAGCCACAATCGAAGTGGCACTACTTTAATGAAAGTACCAAGGCTATAACATAGCTAAGATGCTATTAAGTAAAGTATAATTGAAGAGGAACGTATTGTTTTTACCTTATTTGGAATAATAAGGTTTACGACTTGTTCCATTGGCAAATATAAGTCGGGGTGGAATAAAACCTATGATTAGCATAAAGACAAGTTGTCTGTCTCGCGTGCCTTTCAAGGAAATTATTTCCATTCACCATAACCGGAGATGATGTTCTGATTAGTACCTAGTATGTCATATGTGTCACGCAAACTACTGTATGGGCGAAATGCTTGACAAGTTATGAAATATTCCGGAACTTCATCCGCAAAGTTTTGATCCCTTTAATCAAACCCTAGTACGATCCTAAGAAATGGTACTTTCCATATGGCAGCAGGAGAGGATGTCAACTTTGAAGGTCAGCTAATGACACATGTATGATGGGAGACCATCTGTGTCTGTAAAGTGATCTGGCCTGCTTTGATGTTTTGTTTGATTAGGCTGACAGAGTTCGTTAACAAAGTAGAAGTTACTTCGAAATACTAGATGTGTACTTAATTCCATGAAAATCTGTTCAAACAAACGTTTCAGTTCAGGTTTTACTTGGTTTCACTATACTTTCTCTTCTTTCCCCCCACCCCTTAAATTCTCAAAACGGTTTTTTTGTTTTGTGATTGTGAGTGCAATTTCATTATGAATTGCTTTATTCTTGCATATAGCGATTTCACCGAATGTTTTCGTTGTGGTTCGGGCTTCCGATAAAAGACTTTGTAGTCCCTAATTAGAATATTTAGAGACAGCTGATCAGTTGCCCTGTCACCTGGCAATGATCCTCAAAAATGAAGGCTTTGGTTTATGGGCAGCTTATTCTCTGGGTCAGAATAGGCTTTGATTACCTAGAAAGGAGCTTAAATGCAAGTCTTTCATGAGCCTTTCTACTCAACGCCAAATGAATCAGCAAGAAGAACGTTTTCCATCCTTGTTTTTTTTTTAGTTTTTTTGTGTGCTCACCCGACTACCGTAGTTATTGAAGTCACTGCCGGTGAGCTGAACGTCACAAACAAGTAAAATTGAATGGTGGGGAATGAGAAGAGAAAGCTTTTGAGCAAAACTGCAAGAAGAGGAGACTTATTCAGAGTAAACTCCCGAATATAAAAACAGAAAGTGTTATTAAATGGTCTGAAATTGAGCCATGAATATGCGAGGAAGCCTGAATGAAAGGCTGAAGGTCTATTTAAAATTCCAGTTTGTCTTGAAGTCATAAGTAATAGACTGAAGATGAATGGTAGTACGAACTCCTACTACTGTTTTAATTATCTGTCCCTTGCTTCAGACATTGTTAGCAAGTTTACATTGAAAGTCAAAAGCTTTGTTGAAATTGTCATCCTGGTTTTCTCACCAAAAAGAACTCGTGATTTATTTGGCTGCTGTGATGGTAATGACTTTGGATTATGAGCTTAAGAAGTGGCATCTTGATGAAATGAAAGTATTGCTGGTGTCAAAACATGTAATGTTATCAAGCTGAAAAAAGCACGCAGACTTAGAAAAAACAACTCGAAATACCGGATCCATCCTTTTTTTCGGTGTCAAATTCTTATGTTTCCTCGGCTCAAATTATATTGAACGCCAGAAGAGGGCGGAGATGTTACTCGTTAAGTAACAACCTAATAGTCTGTTGTGCTACCATTTCACTTTTCCGGAACAAAGGAATCCCAATCCCATAATGTTCATCATTTAGGAGTTGACATTGTGAATTCAATGAGTGTCAAGAGAACTGATTACGGTAGTATTACTTGCTTTTTTGAGTTGACACATGGGCGGAGATTTGAAGACGAAGTGTCCCTTTCCCATGTATAACACGCAAAAATGAGAAAGGAAATTTTCAATTTCTTTTTCAAGCTCATTCATCACATCTGGTGTTGAAATCGGGAAATGGGATTGGAAAAGCTGAGCTGTCGCTTTCTTTGCGGATGTAAAAAGAGTGACAAGCTTGTACTTGTTTTTTAAACGATCTCACTAGAAAGATTTGTTTGACTTAATGGCTTCGCTTTTGGGCTCCCATTATCTGTTTAAGGAAAGTATGGTTTTGCTAAAACTAACATCAGCACGATTTTATTTTGGAGTGAAGTCTGTTTGTTGATAATCCCATTTCGTGTGGGTAAGATGACAAAGTGACCAAGGACTAGTAATGGAAGGAGAGAGCTATCTGAATGCCATTTAGAGTCAAGGACCATATCTTGTTTCAAAGCTCGCAATAGTCTTTCCTTCCCTATTTTGGAAAAGCATGTTGTGGTTTTCAGATAGAAGCAAAGCTCCAAATAACAATATGGTTTTGTGTAATCAGAGAAAGGTTTTGTTGTATGTTTTTGTTGTCGACAATGAAGCAATGCTGATCTTCAAAGAATAAGAAACTAAGGAGACGACGATGATGAAGAAGAAGAAGAACCCTTATGGCGGTTTCTTCATTTCATCAAGTAATTGCCAATCTGTCATTTTATTGGGTGACTAGTTCCATATCGGACACGCCATTGTTTGGAATAATTCATTCAATACTCTTACACATTTTCAAAATTCATATCATCTCCACATAGTTGAAGAAAACTTTTACTTCAACTTCCTTCTTGGCCCGCCCCAATCTCTACAAAACTTCGTCTGAAGTTTTGGGATACGGTAGTTCATGCTTGCTTATTGGCATTCCTCCCAACTTTCTCAGCTCATAATTGGTTCTCGCTGGTCCCTTAGACTTGCTTTCTTCCAAGTTTGTTATTCGAGCCTACTCAAGCGCCTGCGGCATATTGGCTAAGAAAACGAAATTGTTGAGAGTGTGTGTGTGCGAAGTAGAGAGAAGTGGCAACTACCGTTTCCTTTCTCAAGACGGAGCAGACGACGGCGAAGAATAGAAAATAGTGATGATGAAAAAGAATATGAAAAATAGAAATAAAGCTAGCAAGTCCTGCCAAAAAAGAACAATCAACGAATTAATCCCACCAGGTGCTCAATAGCATCGCTCATCTTCGAGAAGCGATTTTGGGATCTTACCTTCCTTCATCTACCCTACTCTACCTAGAAACCCCTCATTTCGGGTTCCTAATCACCTGGGTATTAAGATGAATGAGAACAATCTTTACTTAAATATGGGTGAAGTTATTCCGTAATTAAACATATTATCTTGTAATTGGACATTTGATAGATTGCGATCGAGATATCGTTCCTCCCGCTCTAACTCATGAAAAAAGGTTTGAAAGTGGAATATGAGCTATAATCTTCTTTCTTTCTAGTGAACGAAAGTAAACAAATGATTCCTGCAGTTTTCGAATTGTGAATTTTCTTTTTTATTAGCTGAGTAATGTTCATTTGGAGCAAAGGGGAGAGAAAGAGATCAACAAGAGAATTTTGCTCCAAACTGTTACTATTAAGTAACGCCGAAGCTCAGCTTAATTTGGTGAAATCCAAGTTAACTTTCGAAGTTTCACTCCGAAGGCAGCAAATGAAGATTGCAGATGAAGATAATGGAAATGATCTTAATGATTCAGTGGAAGCTTTCGAAACTTATCAAGTTTTCTTCCCTCTAAATAGAAAACTATCATTAATTATCAATTAAGATTAATGATGTTTCAAGAGATGAAGCGATATTCAAATCTGTTTGACCCGAAATGACATTAGTAGGTCTAGCTATGCTGTTTGGATGGCAATATACACCACCTGCTAGACTCCTCCCATTCAAGCCACGCCTCCTTTCCTTATTTGCTACTTGCCAGACTCGAACTACCGCTTTCTAAAAGTAGTTACTGTGTTGTACGTCTTGCTTTCGTCAAGTTGTTACTCCTATCTTATCATCACAAACTGATCTACATCTTCGTCTGTAGGCAATTAGCTATTGATGGCTGAGTTACTACCGACTGGCAATGGAGCCTACTCTCAGGATTTCTTCCTATCCCTTGTCAGGTAATATCTTTATTTTCTCTTATGTTTCATGTTCATTTCAATAGTGTCAATCTGTTTGCACACCTTTTCTATTCCATCATTTTTCATCTTATATCATTATTTTTCCGTTTGCTCTGGTAATTCGTTAACGGTTTTCAGTTCGTTGGCCGCTCGCCAGCAGACAGCTTCACCTATATCAGGATCAGCAGAATCTCGAGCGGATGGATCAATGTCTCCAGATGATACTTCATCCGTTGTCTCAAACCCTGCCTCTGATGGTGGTAGCATAAGCGCTAAAAGAAAAAGAAAACCCGACGGTATGTTTAGTCTCTATTTTGCTACTCGTTTTATGGTCGTTTAATATTTCTTTTTTATTATTAACTCTTGTTTTTGTTCTACTTGCATTATCATTGCTATGCTCTTCTAGTAGACTTCCGAAACGGTTGAGTTAACTTCTATTTTCTTTGCCTTTATTTCTTGACCTTTTCCGAATTGTTTTAGGCGAAAACGCCTGATTTTTGCAAGCTACACTCTGACTTGAATCACGCGATGATCATTCTGTCTCATTTGTATTCAGTCTGTTATAGTAACCAAAAGAAAGACCATATACATACGTTTTCATTTTGCTTTCACGCTTTTCTTTGTCATTCGTTTCATGAGCCGCATTTTCACATCTTTTTATCTCTTCTCTCTCTATTATTCTGTTGTGGAATATTATCATAGTTCTCCTAATACTCAAGTATGGGGGTTGTTTCTAGTATCTATAATTGCAGTATTAATGCCCTTTTACCCTTAACTATTTTATATTTTTTTCAAGTTACTAGTTCCTTATTCAGTTTTGTCTTTTTGATTCGAAACTGCTGAAACAGCATCATTTTCACATTATGAACACATGCTTTCATTCGACTTTGCCATCGCCTTGTCGTGGTTGTAGATGAGGGCACGGCAGATGCCTAATAGTCTTAGCCAATGAGACTATTTAGACTTTTATATGTTCATATATTCGTTTCCATGTAACCAGCAACCAACAAAACTATTCGAAGCACTCTTTTCAATGACTCTTCTTTTTCCCATCTTTTCTTTAAATGTGTTCATTATGAAGCTCGGCCCTGTCTACGAGGTCAGGCTGTGAAGTATGATTCTGGGTCACCACAAAGAGCTTCCAGCTTGTATTCTTAAGAAGTTTTTTCATGCAAAAGATTTCAAAGCTGATTTGTTTATTGATTTGACGACTGAAAACGTTTTAATTGTCGTAAAAGCTGAAAAAGAATTTGCTCTTAAGCTTGTCTCGATGTAATGAAGTAATTTATTTTACTAGAAGAATAACAACGAGAGCTTTCCGTAGTATGAAGCAATAGGACAGTCGATTTTTAACAAAAAAAAACAACTGAAATGGTGAGAACTTCAACATCATCATGTACAGTAGATGATTATAGTCATTTATCACATGTTCGGCAAAATATTTTCGATTTTGAGCAAATCAATATTTGATGGTTAATCAAGTATGAAAGAACATGGACAGTTTGTCTTCGAAATTGGAGCTAATTTCCAATGCATATGTTCATTTCTTCTCATTTTTTTCATATAATACGCTAGTTCTTAACTGTCTATATATCTTGTAGCTTTTCATGGAACTATATTTACAAAAACTCGTCCATAACATTCTCTTTCTATTTTTTTCCTGGAAAAGCAGAAACCATGTTCAAATACCCACTATGGCTTCTTTTAATGTTTTGAAAGCTTTTAATTTTGTTTAATTTCTAAAATAACAATAGCCATGTTTAATCAGTTTGTTTATACCTTAACTTTCCATTTAATATTATTACTGGACAACTCTCTCTCTTGTGCAGCCATTAGATGTATTTCATCCTTATTAGGAGTTCATGAGATGAAAGCTTCACGTAAGCAGGTTTAATCCCACGTGATCGTTTATTTCCATCGAAATAATCACATTAATTTTCATAATTTTTAGTTTTGATTATAATAAGACTAATATGATAGACGTTCTTAATCGTAATTTTATCAAGGCGGTATAAATAAATGCCATTTTAAGAGAACTCATTCGGTTCTCGCTCATTGATTCCCTATTAAAGGGCTTTATAGTCTCAGAGTATTTCAGGTACAATAGACCTAGTCATGATTGCTTTCATCTTCATTCTTACTCACCTTAAAAGAATTGCAGAGACAAATAATATGAACTTGAATCTCCTTTCCTTTTTTTGAGTTTTGCCGCATCTCAGTTGAACGAATTAATCACGCGTTGAAAACGACTCGCTTAAGTATTCTGCTCTATTAGGATTTTTTTGAAGAAATGCTGTTCATTGTAGAAACGATATCCCTGATTCCTAATTAGTTTTTCAAGCAACTTAAATCTGCTCGCCTACTTATGATACGTTCACGCGACATCGGATTCCTCTTTGATCTCAATCTATCCCTCTTCATATATCTGCAATTTTTCACACCCTTAATTTGCATATGAAAAAACCTCTGTTTATGGAATTCTTTGTAAAACTAATATTTCTCTCAATGATTTTTTATAGCCGTCTCCGTTTCTTTACAAAAAAAAAACGAAAGAAAGAGCATAAAAAGTTTGATTGAAGTAATAGTACAAGGCTAGACATAAGCTCAAAAATCAAAATTTAATCGAACAATAATCTGCAAAAATATTCATTAACTTCTGCTCTTTCCAGCTAAAGATATAGTTCGATTGGTTAATAACGCTGGTGAGGAGACCGTCGCAAAAAAGATTAAAAGTGCTGAAGAGGACCAAGCTATGAGTTCTGTGGACGATGAAACTTCAGCTTCCGATGAACAGGTAACTTGTTATTGCAGAGATTATTTCGAATATTTTTATTTTCCAATTTAGCCTCATTCACCATCACCTACATTGGCTGAAGAATATCCAATTAAATCCGTTGGTCTAGGATTTGGCATTGAAGAGCTTGTACGTTCAGCCTCAGAACCTGACGAAGCTGACAAGAAAGAAGAGGATGACGATGAAAATAAGCTGAAAACTCCTGATTCGGAAGTAAACAGCCCGTCAGCACCTCTATTTAATGTAAATATTGTTCATTATATTTTTATTATCAATTCGTCTTAAGGCTACTGCTCTGTTATCCAATTTACTCACAAAAACAGCTTCAATGGTTGGCAATAATGTGACGAACACGTCAACGGCATCCAACTCAGAAGCGAGTACACCTCAATTGGGGAAGATGTCTCCTGAGACGAGCACTAGTCCAATGGGAACGCCAAGCATGCCATCACCTACAGTCAATTGGTCTGGCAAAAGAGGTACATTAATGTTTCCAAAATTACGAGATTGGAAGGCGTATGTACTTTTTACGCGAGTGACGTAAAGTTAATTAATATAACTTCGTAAAAGATATAATTTTTTACATAATTCTTGATTCAATTAATCTGATCACATAGTTTCAATTGAGAATTTACGAAGTGAAAATCTTATTGCTCAGTATACTTTGTTTCAGAAGGCAAATTAGCGTGTCCCACACCAGGATGTGATGGATCTGGGCATCAGACAGGTCTTTACACTCACCACAGAAGCCTATCAGGATGTCCTCGAAGACCTGATAAGACTACCATACACAGTATGTTTTCAAGTGATATATCTTCGTAAAGATATGGGAGAACGGGTGAAGAGGAGATTTAATTGATTACTTTTCTCTGCATTCATTAGTCAAGACATTTGCATTCAAATTCCCATTTTTTCAAATTTAAAATATGCTTAGATTTTGTCTGCCAACAAGAACAGAATCATCATTTATAAACATGTGTCCATGAATTGAAAGATTGAAGCTAAGAAACTGCTTGGTGAAATGAAAGTAAAATAGAAACGAATTGACAGAATGACTGAGTGTATCGTATGGACGTCTAAGATGTTCGTTTGTTAATCGAAAATTACTGAATAATAGAGTGAGGGAGAAAAGGAAAAACTGATGAATGCAACCGCTCTCTCACGTCTACAACATGTCAATGAAGTCATAACTGTTGCTAGCGGAATTCCTATCTAGAATTGACGTGAAGAGCTGTTAATATGAATCTTGTGTACTTCCGGTCTTTCATGATGATTTGCGTGAACAGAATGAAATAAAGCTATAAAGCTTATTATAGGCTGTAAATACGGTTTTCTTTCATGTTTGTTTAAAGACACCTGCACCCGTGTACACAATATATTTCCCGTTGACCTTTTATAGTTTATGATTCCCCTTCACTTGAGCTAAAAAATGAAAAAAAATACAACTCGCAACAAAGAATCTTTTTCAGTGTTGTCTTTGCAACAGGATACGGTACTGAGATGTACAACTCCTGGATGTGTTGGTAAAGGACATGTCAATAGTAATAGAACTTCCCATCGTAGTTTATCAGGATGTCCCATTGCTTATCAACAAAAATTAGCGCGTAAAGGGTTGAAGGTAATAATTAGTTTTTTTTTATTGTTGACTAAAAGTTCTCATTCAAGGCTCCACCACCAAGAGCTAGATCACCACCGCAATCGATGGTGAGATCTACAGATGAAAATCAGTTGGATCTGACATTGCGTAGTATAGAACAATTCCAAAATCATGCCCCTCTAGCTACAAACACAAATAATATTATGTCAAACCAGTAAGCTCGCCGCTCGAAATTCTTCAGTAATCTTTTTTTTCAGGAGTATGATGGAAGCCTTGGTTAAACTAACACAGTCAGCTGCCGTAGCATCATCACAGCACAATACATTAGATGAAAAGGAAGAGAAGCACAAAATTGAGTTGAAAAGTCCTATGTCTGCGGATGCTCCTTCACCGACAAAAGAAATTCATTCTGCTTCTGCAGCAGCATTATCCGCTACTCTTGGATTCCCTGATTCTCTATTACCAGCTTTACCACCGATTCTCACATCAAGTACGGAAGCGATATTATCTCCTTCTAAGGGGTCTGCTGCTAGTATTCCGAATCTACCGACATATCCAGCCATGTTAAATCAGCAAATGCTGGCTCAGCTTTTCCTGGCTCAACTGCAGCAGAAAGGGGCTTTCTGTTAGATACATTTTGTATTTCAGAAAGAATGAGCTTTAACTTTCTTTTTTTCATTTCATTTTTTTGTTTTCCCAAAGATCTTGGATAGTTACGGGTTCAGAAGCAGTCCAGAGTGGCTTGTCCGGTTTTTTCTCTCATTTGAACTTGGCGCTGATGCATACGATATCTTTACTTAATTCTCCCAAGGAGGAAAAATGCCGGACGAACGGTTCTGTGATATTTCAAATCCGTTCATCCATTTTATTTCGTCTCTACGCAGCTTCTTTGTTAGTTAATTTTTAAATAACCATCACCATGATATTTTGGTGATAGCTACTAGAGAATTTGTGAAAAGAAAGTCTATTTGATATAGATTCGAAGTTACTTCTTTATATCTCGCTAATTTCAAATTTAACAACTTTTTCGAAAATCTTATAGACATAAGTATACTTCTCCGCTCATCCTCAGTATAGAGTCTCAGCTGGAAGTCTGATCAGACAATTCAATTAAAAGCTTCTGCAGATGTTACCATATTGAGTAGTTTCGAATATGACGGGTTTGATTGCTTCATATCCTCAATGAGTTAAAACAAAAAACAATTGAAGGATAGAAAATTATTAATATTGTAGAAGAAAGAAAATGTTACTCAGAAAAAAGAGTGAGAGAGAAAGATAAAGAGGGATTGTTAAAAGGTTGAGGGTTTGTTGAGAAAACAAAAATTTGCTCGTTCTTAGAACCTTACCGTTTTATTGTGTTTTTCTTTCATATAATTCCAAGTCTTAAATAACATCTGCTACTCATCATTCGATAACTACTTTGCATGTTCTCTCTTTTTCTTTTAAGATTTACAAGTATCTCAAAGAACTTTCCTAACAATCCCAACCTCACATTGTTTCACGACCTATTAGATATGAAATAGCATACTTTTGCAGAGACGATGCAGATAAAGGAATAACATCTGTCGTACAATCTCATTGACGAAAAAAAGATAATAACGTAACACAAATTTGAATATTCAGAAAAAGTTGATAATACTCTTCTATAGTTTGCTTTATAATACACTTTTATTTCAAAAACAAAATGTCAAATATGTGTTTTGAATACATCACGAATTGTTCCGTTTCATCTGCATCGACTCGACTTACAGCAATAGTAAGAAGAAGAACAGTTGACTTTTTTTTAATGCCAATTCTCTCGTGTTCTTTTTTTTCAAATTTAATAACAAATTTCGTCTGTATCTTTATATGTGAGGTTGGGCCAGAGAGATTGTGTACAGTTGACCGCCATGGTATGCAAAGTAGCGAATGACCACCTGCTTTGACCATCTGCCGATGTAAAAAGCCGGTCACGCAGAGATCTTCATAGCCTTTTTATCTATAAACTCTCACTAAGTTGAACAATATTTCTGAGACCCCGAATAGTTTGTGTATGTCATCGGTTGAGATTCTCTTGATTTTTTCATACAATTTGTGTGTCTTTCTTGATCCAACAAAATTCATTCGTTAGTAAGGTTTGATAGTAAACTGATCTTATTATACAAACGATGGGGACCAAATAATGAGAGAAGAATGTCTATAAGAATGATCTCTTTAATTCTTATTATTATAAGGAAGTAACTTCATTAAATTATAGTTGATCTCAGATTGTTTCATAGTTTTTCATTTGTTTCTTTCGTGAATCGTTCTGACATCACTTACATTCCAAATGTTAACAGAACGGTGGAAAGTTTTGTAGTTTCTTATCTTTCTGATCCATCTCAGTATTTATTTTTTATTTATTAAGCCGTGTGATTTGAAATCTTCTGCACTTTCTCCTTCTCTCCTGCTATATTTTAATTTTTATATGTATTATGTTATCTTTATACAAAATAAAAGATTTTTTTAATAAACAATATTCCTCACTTGTATCCAACTCCAGCATCTCATTTCAAGATTACGGTAGTTGTTTAGCTATGGTTCTATATGAACGAAATCTAAGACAGAATTAAACTTGGTTCTTTTCCTCTCTCTTATGATTTCTTGTGAGCTCAAAAGTCTGTAATTTGATATATTTTAATGTAATATTACATGGCCGAACCTCCTTATAAGCTCGAATAGTGCGATTGGCAGGTTGAAACTTGTTAAAACAAGTTCATTCCATGAAATTGCCTCCAGTTAGGAAGAGCAAGCTTTGGCAACACCTTTAATATCTTCAAAATTGATCTATAGCTCATTCTCTTGAATATGCACAAATCGGAAGTTAAAGCTTATATAAAGAGCAATGATGAATCACTTTAAGCTCATCAATTTCAGGAAGGTTACGGTAACAAACAAATGAAAAATTTCAAGTATTCTTGAAATTGTCAAGAATTTTCATCTGATGTGATTCCATGAAAGTGTTTTTATTTCCAAAAACTGGACATGGAATGAAGATCGACATCATGCACGGATACTCCTTTCTTCCATAGCTTGGTAAATTTTCTCTTTTGGAATTCTGCTCGAAGCACCACAGTTGCAAACAAAGCTTTTTAGCATTGTTTCCCAATTCCACTGTTGTCTGGTGTGATGCTTCCTGGATCAAAAACAGGAGAGGTTATTCCGTGATATTACGAAAACTATTTTTCAAACTGATATGAAGAGACCGCGATGAAATTAGAGAAGAGAATGGTGAAATGAAAGAAGACGTGGCAACAACATTCAGCTTCTTGACGTTTCAAGCACCATTTGAAATTTAAATAACTTCTTATAAAGATATGAGCGAATATTCTTATTAAAAGAGAATGTTTCAAGCTTTCATCACAAACAAAATTTTCTTGAAAACGCTCGTAATGGCTGTTTTTTCCTTCTTTTCAAACTTTCTCATATCATACGGTATTTGTGCAAAATGAAAAACAAGTGTAAGTTTAGGAGAATGAAATGAATGAAATTAAATCACCGCGTGAATAGTACCAAAAGAATGAGCCTAAATAGCTTGAATAGACTAGTTTTCCTAATTACTTTCATGTTTGAAAGAGAAGAAGAGTTGCTGGATTACAAAGCGTTGATCATTTGTAAGCGCTGGAAAGGGACAAATTTCTATAAATAAAAGAAAAAAGAGAAACGATTACATTACATTTCAATTGATGACTTCTCATAATTACCAGGCAGATGCACGAAACAAAAGATTTAATACCATATCGTATTGGACCTAGATTTACATTTGAGGTCATCAAGCTATGCTTTCTTTGTTGGTTCTTATGATCTTTTAAGCTAAAAATAAAATCAAACTAATTGAACATTTGTGACGTACTGATTGTGGCCGCGTGGCGCAATGGATAACGCGTCTGCCTACGGAGCAGAAGATTGTAGGTTCGAATCCTGCCGTGGTCGTTACTTTTTGTGCTGTGTCTTACTGGGTGATTTTTTTACAATCTCTTATTAAATAACCGTGTTCGGCTAACTAACTGAATTAACTTGTGTAATTTGATGTGACTTACTGGCAAGCTGAATTCTCTCTTTATTTGTTTTTTTGT
Source organism: Auanema freiburgensis (assembly GCA_030370435.1). Lineage (NCBI taxonomy): Eukaryota > Metazoa > Nematoda > Chromadorea > Rhabditida > Rhabditidae > Auanema > Auanema freiburgense. The sequence continues at coordinate 11,694,819 of CM059366.1, read as the reverse complement.
GCATGATGAGAAATGAGTTATCACTCGAAATCATTTTTAAGTATTGTTTTTATGCTGTTTTTGAGTGAAACATAATAGTCAGTGCTGTTTGGAAACGAATGATCTCAAGAAGAGGAGTATTAGCCAAGCCTTTATGAATACAGAAGTTGATAGGAGAACAATAATACCCTTGCTGTACTGTACATATGATTATGCCAATCAACACATTATTGATTTCCAATGCTCAGCAACGTCAAGCACGTCCGCTCCGTAGTGATTCTATCGATGGAAGATTAAGAATAGCTTGAACGACCGCAAACTGATGTTATGTGTTTCGAATGAAAAATAAACCACATGCCAACTTCAACTATCGAATGAAAAAGGTTTTCATTCCAGTTGCTCTGAATAATAATTAGCGGTGGTTATGAAACTCAGGGAATGCTGAATGCAATCATTTAGTTGGTGCTCCCGATGTTGCTGCTTTAATAAAGTTAGAAGATTGATAAAACTTGATACTAACTATTCTGTGCTTGCATTGCATTTGAAAAAGTTATCATTCAAATCCTTGCTATTTAAGTTAGAGTTGGTTTAGAAAGTTGGACAATGATCCATCGAATGAGTAGTAAGAGAAGAAGTGGTTGTAAGGTAAAAGTAAATGTCTAATCTCAAACTTTGCCCTCCGTGGAAGAAAGAAAGATTGAGCTGTTTCTATTAAAGATTCAAACAAAATAATTCTTCGTATAAGAAAAATAGTTTATCTTATTAAGTGAACAACGGGATAAGTGCATGAAACATAAAAAACCATAGAACCATGACAGACTGAGAATAAATACATGAACACGTAAGTATACCTAAGAAAACAGAATGACATTCAGAGAATAAATATAAATATGAATGTTTTGGAGCTATAATACTTGCGACTTAATGATTTTCGTAAGTTTACTTTCTTCAAGCAATATTAGAAGTAGTTAACTATATATATATATATATACATACATTCACACTTCTATTTAACCGGTAAAAAAAAAGAATTAAGCTAACATGCTAACATGTATTTAGTTGAGATATGGAATTTAGTAATGAAGATCCAACAGGAGTAAAAGCAGAGCTGTTCGTTGATGTAGGAGTAGGGATTTGGAAACCATTGGTCATAGTTGATAACAGACAGTTCATGGTAGCCAAATATGAATTACCGTTTGTTGCCAAACGATCTAATGCCAATAAAGCATTTGTTAAGTCCAATGCAGTTGGAGATGTTGTATTAATCTGGAACAATGATAATATTGAAATGCTGGAAAAAAAACTTCAACTTACAGGTGAAGTCGTTTCAGGAACAGAAGTCAGAAGTGGCTGCATCAGAGAAGAAGCATTTAGTCCCAGCGAAAGTGGAGTTACCATATTACGTTCAACAGATGCCATAAACTGTTGAGGATAAGATGTATGAAGACGCATATGAACTTCAATTTCTGTTTTTTTCTTCGAATAGTAGGGACAGAAAGCACATTTATAAGACAAGAAAGTTCTTGGAACTTGGTGCCCTTCCTCGTGGCGTCTCATTTGATCTTCACTACTAGTTTGATAAGGACATTTGAGACAATTCCTTTCGAAATCTTCCTCAATGTCTAGCTGGCGTTCTGTTTCAGGTGAACTCTCTGAGCTAGAACCTGTTGGTGATAAATCCTCTAGAGATGTCACAGAAGCAGTCATGACTTTTCCACGGTTGTAAATTGGCGTAATATGAACAATGAGATCACCAGAATTGCAATTCTCTGCTTTAGCATGAGCTAAGGCTGCATCAATATTGATGAACTGGCTACCGCAACGGCATTCATAAGGTAAGACGTTATGCACATTGTGCAGATGATTTAACATGACTGATAGCCCATCCTGTAAATAACACTCATATTTTTTGAACTTCACATTGCAATACTATGCATTGTATAAGAGTTACTCACCTGTTCAAACAAGCAGAGGACACATCGGTATGATAATGGAGATTTTGCAACAGGTTCGGGACGGAGGATAGTAGAACTATTAGCCGATGATGTTGAGGTTGAACTGCTATCAGAAGTAGTTGGACTTGGTTGTCGTTGACGGTCTGATTTTTCACAAGCGAACACTTTTGGTTTATCTTCTTCAGCTCGGTTAACTAGGTTTGTAGTTGAAGGATCAAATGTTTTGGAGCGACTGTATTTGGAAACAACACGGATGCCATGAGTTTCTGAAGTAAAAAGATTAAGACGAAAAAAAAAGCATTCATACTGGCTACATGACGAATCAAGTCAGCTTTCCATTTGCTCGTCCGAGAACAATAACGGCATTTGAAAGGCCGTTCCGACGTATGAACTCGTTTATGTCTTATCATTTCGGAAACCCATTTTCCTTGATATCCGCAAGTACTGCATGTGCGTGTTGATACATCAGGATCTTTCTCCATTCTCTGGAAGTTGCTATATTAGAATATGTTTCTTTTTTCACGTGGCAATGATTTATAAGCACTGAGGTTTTTTCATTCGAAATATCGTTTATAAGTTGCGAATTCAACTGATTCCGGGTCAATTTCCTGATTCTCCGGTTTGTTTGCTGAGACATTGCAACTGAAGAAGACAACTTCAACGCCTGGGAGGTCGTTCTTTCGTGCCTGGCAGCGCCAAAAGTACTTCCCTGGACGACTAAGTTTGTGTCAACAAAAGGTTGTGTGCCGGTTCAAGAGTCGGCACATCACATACACGATCTCATACAATAATCAATTGGCTTTCATTGCTTAGCAAGCTTCAGGATAGTATTGCACTTTCAAACTTTTTATTGCCAAACAGACCAACCTTCATTTCCAGTTCATCATCAGGGCCTTCAATTGCTTCTTGTTCTGATAGATATCTTTTTTGATATGGTTCGCGACCGTCATCAGCTCTGGAAAAACAATAAAGTACTCAAATAATACAAAAATAAAACTACCTGCGAGCAACTAAACCATCCAAGGTGTTTGCGGGATTAGCAACCTCACCTCTTCGTCTCTTCCGAATAGCACAATCAGAAGAAGTTGGAGAAGGCTTAAAAGCAATTAAAAATCTCGATTGAATTATTGTCTTACCTGTGTGGAGGATTTAGGAGAAATAGCTTGTAAACCATTTATTCCGGGCATGTAATCAACATCGCAGCCAATTTTGAATGCACCGGATAAGAATGAAGTTAAATCGAAACCAGGATTACTAGTTGCAGAAGCAACACACGAATCACCAACTTCGTGCATTGATTCACTGAAAGAAAAAAAGATAGAAACTCTTCAAGTTTCAAAGATATATTGAGGGTGTAAGAGAAGTTTCAGGAGAGGCTGAATGAGAAGAACCAAATGACAAATACTAAATGGCAAAGCCGATGAACTTCTGAGACATCCACGATAATTGCCTTATCATGCATGAAAGCTAGATGCTTCAGGTAAGAGAGACAACACAAGAGATAGGAAAGGATAGGAAGTCATGTCAAGAAACACCTTAAGATATTGAAGACAGATCTCCTAAGAACACTTTGATAAACTATAGAAAGTGACTAAGGCACTGTGCCGACCGCTCGGTATGGCTCCAGTTTTCTGAACTGCTGTTGCTGGTAGTTGAGATGGTTTTTGGGGTGGAGGCTAAGGGTGTATGTGCATGGTGTCGGTGTGTATACGTTTGTCTGTGCTCTCTACATTTCAATCAGAAAAGAATACCATCTCTACGCTATCTGTATGCATTGAACTCTCCCCGTACGTACTGTTCTCTTCGGTTTCCTCGAAATCGTCAGCAGGTCAGTGCCTGTCGGCTCCAGCCACCCCGTGTTTACTCTCGTACAGCGTGGCGACGATTGCAGCGACATCGTCGGATCGGTTTGGGACATCCATCAAGACTTTATAGAAGCCTCAGTTAAATCCAGATCAAAAGCTTTATGATGAGTATATGATAATTGCTTATTATGCAAAATATGTAAACATTTTTTCCAGGCGAGATTGTTCTTATCAATTTGACCGTTATTGGCTGAACTCCAGTATGGTGAGATTGACGTGCACAGGCAAACATCTCCGAAAATACTTCCGGGCTGGGACATAAGATCGAAAAGCAGAGCTGAGAGCCAACTTGTACACATATCAGAGATGATCAAGATGTTAGTGAAAACCATGTCACATTAGGAGAATGTTAGATGTTCAAGATCGAATGCATTCAGACAGTAAACTTGACTAACTAAACATGATCTCATAAACAAAGCAATTGTGGATAAAAACGATTTTGAAGCTGAAGTTTGTAAGAACTGCAAAAAAATTAAGCGATAGAGATGATATTCATTCAACGCTCATGGAACGGATAATGAATAGATAAACGAATGTTAAGCGCAGTCGTCTTGTAAGAGAATAAGAACGAACACAGAATTCTGTCAAACTTATGAAATACCTGTTCTGACTAAATGGCAAATGTATCACTCGTAATCAGTTATAGAATAGGTGTAAAGAGTGAAATCTTCATAATTTTCGTTCGGAACAAGTTTGCCTTCCTGGTTGGTAGTGACCATCTCAAGAAGACACGGATGAGAAAATGTTTTTTTTCTTTAAACAAGCTTATCAGCTAAAAAGTGAGTGATGTGCTGTTATAGCCATCAGCATTAGTTTATTTGTGTCTCTACGGCTATGAAAGGTTTGTCGGTTTTTTGAGCACATCTGAATGTTCATCACATCTTGTCCTATATCACAAGCTTCAAATAATTTTTCCGCTTTTTCCCACACAATGACATTATAACTTATATACAATCATGCCTGCTATTTTCATTTTTTTGAACCTCATTCGAACGATTGATGTTTGAAGAACATTTCTTGAGCACCAAAAAAGGCGTTTTCATTAATACTGATAAAAGGACAAAGCATAAAGTTACAATGCTTGGAACTAAGTGGCACGGTGTCCGGAAGAAACTGATAATGAGAGCTTATGATTATTCAATTCCATTCGAACTCTTCGGAACCTTTCACAAAACATCTAAACTAATGAATTGGCATTGAAAACATGTTTGTTCCTACTTTATGTAAACCCTTTTTCAACAAAGTGCGATTTGCACAGATATCTCTACAGATATAGATGCAAAAGTAGGAAGGAAAGAATACAAAAGAATTTTCGCAGAGAAAGGATGGCCTGATTGAACTTCAGAACTGCACACTTTCACCAATCGGGTTTCAGTTTGTGCCAGGCTGGATGAGCATCGTATTGTTGCCAAGCTATTACAAAAGAAACGGCAATATTTATTTTAACTGGCTTTTACAACTTTCAGTGACCTACAGATTTCAATGAATTTCTTCGAAAAATGAACTTTAACATTCTAGGGATAACTTCAAGTCACTTTGATATGGGATGAAGTTATCCGTTTTACCCCATGAGGAACATCGAATTAGTCTTCAAAAAACGGATCTATGGAAATGTAAGAAAACAGAACTTTTCTGGGAGCCGTTTTCAGACAAGAACTTCCTTGTGCTATTTTGCAATGTTTGCACATCTCGCGCCACGTTTTTCAAGCTCGTTCGTCCTTCGTCGTCAGACGCCTGGGGTCGAGTGACCAAAACCAAACAGCTGGTGCCGGCCAACACCATTATCATTCTGTTTTGGATCTTTTTACTTGAGCTATGTTCTTAATTCTGAGTTTCTTTACCCATCTCAAGCAAAGCAGAATGTCAAACGGTTTTCTAGTTACTTCAGAGATAAACACGGAATGAATAGATATAGTTGACATAAAACAACAGAAATGTGAAAACATACCTGATTGTTCGATACCGGAGAGGAGATCGGTTGATAGTTGTTAGCAATGGATATACAAGAGCCTGTGCCATCTGAGCACGTTCCACAGCCAATGGTTGACAAAAATTAGAGGAATAACTGTGAATTGTTCAGTTGTCTGCAATTAATTGCACAGATTAGCTCTCTTGAAACAATTTGAAACTTAAAACGGCACATGATATCAACAGAATATAAGTAAATACCATTATATATTAGGAGACGATAAGAAACTCAGAAAAATATGGTGGAGTCCGGTGCCGGCCTGTTCCAGAGCCTGATAAAGCAAATGATATCTTTCTCGTACTTTCAGACAAATTTCATGAGTTTTTTCCATATCTAGTTTGTATTAACTATCTTCAGAAAACTGCTGTCGCAGTCTCTCCTTCTCACTATCTCTCTCGCAACACCTTCGTAAAAGGAAAAAATATTTTGAGAAAAAAAAACGAAATGTGGTATAAAAAATGAGATCTTAATCTTGTGCTGAATAGATGATTTAAATAAAGCGCAGAAGTGACCAATAATGAATCGCTTCTTTTGGAAAAGAAAATGATGTGTGCACATACCACAACTCGTGAAAGCTCTTAAGATTCTTCGAGAACGATCAGTTGCAAGTTACGTGGTCACAACGAACATCCTGTGACTTCAAACTGACCGTAAATGGTAAACATGAAACGGACAACGTCATTCTGTTCTTCTGAATTTACACAGTAGTTACTGTGATGTAATTCACAAGCTCAATGTTCAAAAGCAGCGAACTTGCTCGATTTCACAAATGACGCAACAACTTGAAAAAGAAATATGGAACATCACCAATCCACCTTCATCAATGATTCCAGGAAGAGTCATGTGTTTACAAAATCGTTTTCTTGTTTAAAACAACATCTCTACAAAATGCAAGCCATTGGATCTTCCATATTTCAACGAACAAACAATTGAAATATGACATAATAGTTGTCCGAATCTCTACTTAAACTAATGCAAATAATCTTACCCACCGTGATTTGGGACCGTTTGAATAGCCGGAAGTAACTCACGGTCAACCGAATGTTTTCTACTTAGCGATGAAACCTCACATTACAAATACTGTTCTTTCTCTGCTTTTCATGCTCTATTCCTTCGACAGTATTACGTGCTCTTTATCTTCTTGATCTTTCTCTTCTTTCTATTCACCAATGCAATGTTTGTTTCTTCCTCCCTCCGAAACCTGGTCCTCCAAAAATTCATTGATCATACAAACTTGTTAGTCATTTCAAATCCTTATACGTCATACTTTATACTCCTCTCTAGTTAGTATTTTTTTCGACTATAAGTTTAAGGAGACTTTCAAGCTGTTAGTTCATTGAAATGAGCTCTTTTGTCCAGGATTTTTCGTAAACTTTCGCGTTTGTGTGTTTAACACTACTTTCTTGTCAAGTAAAGTTTGAACTATAGGCTTCTCCGGTTTACACTAAGCTAGAAACTCTCTAGAGGACACGGAAGTGAGATGCCAGGGTAGTTTCAGAGAGAAAAAATGCGCTAAGCAAAGATGAGTGAAGAAAAAATCGGAAGACAGCTTGCAAATAAATATACGAAAGGTACGGTCTGCAGAATCTTGCTAGTGCCATGCTGCGAAATCTACTAAGCAAATCCAAAGTGCGATGTGTTTCTTTCGAAAACGCTCTCCCTCCCAAGAGTGACAATTTTCAAACTTCAGTAATAGCTCAATGATCTTAAGACCTCAATGCCGAAACGAACTTGAAGACTTTGTTTCAGAAACTAAGCGAAAAACTGCTGACTGAAACTATCAAATTCACAATATCAATATGAATCTGTAAAATGAGATGCGAGACTTCTAAACCGTCGTACTGAAACTCGTATATAACTATAAATTCCCAAACGAACTAATTCATAAACAATCCTTAACATTCTAGATACCACTTTTTCACTAGGCCGCACTGGTGATTCATTTTTCTTATTCTTTATCTTAGGATAGAATGGTCTCAATAATATATTTCCCGCTTTTGAATGCAACGATTACTTAAAATGATTAACAAGAAACAGTTTAATTATTAAAATATACGAGAAATGCTAGCTAACAGTCATGCGTACCAAAGATCTTCTTCCAAATAAAAATAAAAATAGAAGTGTATCACTGATTTCTGCCAACTTATTGGGATCTGAAACACACGAACAGTGACCATACATACAGAACTAATAGAAAAAAAAGATTGATGAACTTAAGATTAAGAGACGATCTAAGACCCTATTTTCTCAAAACATATTCATGACAAAACAATTAATTCACTTTCAAATACACCTTTAATGAAATCAAGAAACTTTCGCGAGAATGACACGTTTCAGAGATTTTGAGTTCGCAGAAGTTTGATCTCAAACGATAGAAATCGAAAGTCCGTAAGAGAAGCTGGAGGAACAAACAGAATCGGTGGAAAAGGTAGAAATCTGTTAACAACTAAATGAAAGAGTAATCGAAGGAGAAAAGAATGAAGCAAAGTATCATTCCTCACATTTCTTCATTTTTTTCTTGATGTCTTTTCAAAACCGGCTACTGTAAGTAGATTTAGGATATTGAAATACATTAGAAAAATTGATACAACTTAGAGAGCAAAAGCAAAGAATGAAAAGTACAACTAAAAATAATATTGCGGTTACCCTCTATGATATGATTGGTCCGCGATCAGCTTTAAATGGCAAGAGACCTCAGAAAAGCATAGCAGCAACCTAGTAGCTTTTTTTTTGGAAAACAATTGTTTCATACAACGCGAAGTGAAATTGTCAAAGCAGTTCTCGAAAAGTCGTTTAAACGGCAACAGCAAAAACATAAACAACTGCAAGCATATTTTTAGTTTCCCAGCGGTGTTGATAAGTAACTGAAATGAGAAGTATTAATATCTGAAACAGTACAAAAGAAATTACCGTCAGTCATTTTGTTCCAATATGAAATTGTACTGACATTAAGACCCGATCCATTAGCAATTTGAAGTAAAGAAGAAGTAACTGAAACATATCCCATAGAAATTGTATGTTCACTCATCGGCTTACCAATATATTTAAACGGTTTTTGATGCTCAACTAATCGCTTAGTTATATTTTCAACGGCAGCTTGATTCCAATTAGCGCTTTCGCTGGGGTTGTAGGAATTTCCACCAATAACATCATCAAGTACCTGAGATACACATGTAAACCAACAATGAGTTCTTAACTTGAACCACCTTTTTGATGATATTCTGAACCTCTTCGGCAGGAATATGCTTCTGATCAGTAGACATACCCAACAAAGTAGAGGACAAAAACTAAATTAAATCATTGATACAAAAAAACCCTTGAAGAGTGGAGAAGTATAAATCGATTAACGAGTTGGTTAATTGCGTTGACAAAAACTAACAATCTTTATGACTAGTGAAATACTGTTTCCGGAATGTACAACTATGACTTTAAATGACATTTATATCTTGTGACTAATTTTAAGCCTCTGGTTCGTAATCAGCATGAACAAGCAGTCCGGACATCGATTTTGCTAACTCGTTCGTTCCGGTACAAAGAACTTTTCTCGACATCACATTGAAAGGGCCACCTAAGAAGAAAAATTATTGACAAAAGTGAACAGAGTCTCACCGGTAGGGTCAATAACAACACCACCAGCCTCCCGTACGATGACTGTAGCAGCAGCTATATCCCAAGCATGTAGTCCATATTCAACATAACCGTCACAACAACCTTGTGCCACCATGATCATATTGATTGCTGCGGAGCCAAAAGAGCGATGCCTGTAACATAATATCATACTTTACAGAAAACAAAAGCTCCACGCTTTGAGATACCCATGACAGTTACTTTTAATCATTAGCGCTCTGTAAGACTCAATGTAAGATCGCTCCATCTCGTTATTCCGAAGCGAACCTAACTGTGATAAAATCACACTCTCACAGATTTCTGAAACACCATGGAGAATTTGTATAGCAGAAGCCAATGGTGTATCCAGCATTGAACCAAGTTATTGTACTCTTTTCACTGTTCATTTCTCATAGTCTTGTATTTACTAACCCTCGAATACCAGCCTCAACTTGTCTTCGCATGTTTCCTTGAGATACCTCAAGCCAAGCTTTTCCGAAATTTGTAATATTGTGAATACCAAGTGATGCGGCCAATAAAGATTGGCTCAATGCTGGATGAAAGTGCGGCATAAAAAATACGAAAAAGTGCCAAAAAAATACCTTCAGTTCTCGAAACATGGATAGGTAAACCGTTTTTAAAAGCTCCCAAGCCAGCCTAAAGAATGATTTCTGTTTTTTTCATGTGGCACTTCGTTTACAAACCTGCGCATGGAATAATTCCTTCGTGATAGGATTGTATACAATTCCAGCTCGCAGTTCCTTCTTAATTGTAAGCCCAACACAGATTGCAATCATGGGAATCCTGAATTTATTTTATAACCAACGGTAGAAAAGAGGTGAACCTGTGAACAAAATTGGTTGTGCCATCTATGGGGTCGATTATCCACGTCGGAGCATCGGTGTACTCAATTTTCATGCCATCCGCTACAGACTCTTCTCCGATGAACCTAATAGGTGATTTCGAGATTGAAAGTTTTATTTGAATTCTAACTCACTTATGATCGGGAAACTTCTTACTGAGCGTTCCAATTATCAACTTCTCAACGGCTTGGTCAGTTTCGGTTACCAAATCAGTTGCCGAAGCTTTAGTTTGGACAATACTCGCTGGAGTATCAAAAGCATCACGGACAAGCTATATATGGAAATAAAAGATTTCAAGAAAAAAAAAAACATACACGTCCTGCTTCTTTGACAACTTCCAATGCAGCCAAGAAGTACTCATGTTCGCGCGAATCCAACAAGCTTGTCATCCTAAATTGATAGAAACTTTATAACAAAAGCAAGTCAGTAAAACATATATCGACGAACACCTTATTATCGATTTGTGCATTAGCAGTTCTTAGTAACCTGCACATGAAAAGGAACAAATTGCTTAATAGCCCATAAATGAAATAAATTGGTAGAAAGAAAGAAATCAATAAACGTTATCCATGTTGGAGCACACAAAACTGAGACTCTTGAGATAACATTAAGCTTGAATATATTTCAAACCAAATGGCTTCTTCTGCTATTAAATAAGGTAATTTGAAAAAAAGATCAGCGTTATTGAAATCTGAGATAATATAAAATTCCAACGAATTGCCAAAAAATGACACGCGATATGTAAACGCCGTGCACAATTTATGAAATTTCCACGTTATCAATGAAATGTGAGTCAATGGTATGGAGTACATGTACGAAACGGAAATGTAAACGCCAGTTTATAAAGAAAAGATTTAATACTGTACACTTCATACTCTGTTTCACAGAAGTTCCACATCAGTTTCGCTGGGCGTTGGAGAGTAAATTGACAAATTCCAAATGCTCTCAGCCTCACCGACTTCTTGAGAATCTCAAGCAAAAACGTATATAAATCGTTGTTTCAAGGTTTTCTCGCCCACCTTCCATCATCTCTACATCCAATTCACTGGGAGGGATTTCATAGAACGATCCTGCTTCATTCATAGTTTCAAGATCTGTGTGCTCAGAATTGAAGAAGTGAATTAGAATTGTTTTCACCTTCTTGAGCAAAACTTTGTTCCTGCGTTCTATCCAACTCCCCACCTTCCATCATCTCTACATCCAATTCACTGGGGGGGACTTCATAAAATGATCCTGCTTCGTATATAGTTTTGAGATCTGTATTTTCTAGATTGAAGCAGTGGATTAGAATTGTGATCACCTTCTTGAATAAAACTTTGTTCCTGCGTTCCATTCAACTCCCATTGTTCTAAATCATCATTTTGAGTGATGTCTGATTTCGTGTCGCTTGCATTGTCTTGCTCTATCAGTTCATGAAGGATGTAATGCAAATCTGAATCTCGAATGAGTCTCACCGACATGATCTGGATAAATAGAGTAGCATGAACAGTTCTTCCTACTAGCCCAATCTTGATCATTGTTATTTTTTTCAACGATTGTTTCAAATGCATCTAGAAGAGAGCAAGTTGACGAATATATCATTTATTAAAACAAACACAAGGTCTCAACTTGTTCGCCACTCATCGCGAAGTACAACCGATTTCAAGATTCAACGTGTAAGCAATGAATTTTTTCTCCAAATGCACGTAGTACGTGGGAATCACGTGGACTTTAGCTGAACAACACATAATCCTCCCCTTCAATCCAATTCTTTGATAATATTAATTTCTCCAAATCTCCTCCAGTCATGTCTAATTTAACACAAATTATAACTGGCGGGTTCACATCTCTAGAAAAAATGATAACTCTCAAATATGACTACAATTCTCACTGTATAGATACAATTGGAATTTTGTGAGTAACGGTTCGGGTAACATCATCAAACTCCTCGAAAATCCCTCTCTTTAATTTCCGCAGATCTACATCACAGAACGCCTCAACATTCTTCTTCTCCTCGTTGCGTAAACTTCTATAAAGGCGTTTCAAAACAAAATTAGATAGTATCAAACTTGAAAAAGCGTTTTCCTTGTTTACCAACACTCCAGATGGAAAATTTACGCCATTTATGAAAAAAATTATCTCTCAAATGAGTGATTCTCAAGTTCCATATCGAATCTTCATGAACACTGAATGATTCGCAGTCATTATGGTAGCGATAAAGCACTAGTTCTTCATTAACCTGAACGTTTACATCAAAAGAATAGACAAAGTAGAAATCAAGACCTTACTATAGATAACTCCGGATTCCTGAAAAGTTTTGTAAAAAAAGTCCAAGTCTTCAGGAAATCCTTTTTTTATATCATCACGGAAACCTCCAACTTTATCGAACAGGTTTCGTGAGAGGAACCAAGTCGGAGCTATTAAAGTGGGCCCGTGTGAAGTATAAATCTAGAAAAGTATTATGATATACATAAAAAGTGATATCAGAGCCCAACCTGTTTAACTAGTGAATCTTCGGTTATACTATTAGCCCAACGCGCGTATCGAGCTGTAGAATTTTCAGGAATACGTCGGAAACACGATCCTATGGCGAAACTTAGTTCCATATACAAAATTAGCATACCAAGAAATATATTTGCATTTTCAGGAAAGCTCGAAGCACGTTCAAGAAGTTTACTCAAACGTCTTTCGTCAGATATATCATCAGCATCACAAAAACAGATATACTTACCCCTCGAATATTCTACAGCTTTGTTTTTCGCGTACCCAACACCTTCGAAGTTAATTTTGAAAAGCCTGATGGAAGGTCGCCCAGTTACCGTGAGACAATGCACCTGAGTTCAACAAAAATTGAACATCTCGCCCGCGGAACTTTTTTTCGAAAGCTGTGATGATTTCTAGAGTTTTGTCCCGACTACCATCGTTGTAAATAGATACCTATTCGGCATTTGAACTGGTTAATGCTATTTACTTACCTCCCAACTACCTACAAAATCCTGCCTCAATAAAGAATCCAAGCATTCTCCTATATATTTTTCCCCGTTTTTGACTGGTATAGCAACGCTCTACAAATTTCGTTTTATACCAAAGAAAAGAAATCCAACCACTAAAATACTCATTTTCTTGTCTGCAGCTATTGTACCAGAATAGATAAGTTGTTAGAGTAAATCATGCTCCACGGCCAAAAGTTGTATAGTCCTTTACATGTACCGTGACGTAGATTTGCAGAACTATGAATAACATCTTCAGCAAACAAACTCTTTTCTTGGCTGTTTCTTATATTATATACTCACATTTTTGATTTTTTTTGCAGGCAGTATGGCTAGGAACATGGAAAACACGAGCTATCGTCGGCTTAATGTTGATGAGTTCGATCCTGAGAAATATGATGAGAACGAAGACGGTAGATAGGGTTGACGGTTTTACGGAACGTGATTCATTCTAGGGTCTCAAACTCCTGGATTAGGGCCTGATGAGAAAACTATTAATTCCATGTTGTCTACTAATAGATTTAATGATGCTTTACATGCCGTGCTATTGAATCCTCCATTGAAAACAGAAAACTTGGTATACTTTTATGCTATTACAAAACTAATATAAACTTTTAGGAGCAGAAAGAAAAGGCAGTTCGCTTAGTGGCTAAAGTTGTGGGGAGTTTCAAATCTAGCGAGGTTGAAGCTGTTGTAAAGGTTTGCTATAATTTTCTGGTTATCTGTTATGATGTTTGGTTTCAGACACTGAGTGATGATGAAGCTGATGTTTTGATGAAATATATCTTTAAAGCAATGGAAATCGTTCCAGATAGTGCTCTTTGTCAAATTCTCCTAACATGGCATGCCCAGGTTGGTTTTGTTTTCATGAACAGCTGTGTCAAAAGTTTTTTTAGATGGTTTCTCGTTTTGGACTTGGATCAATAATTCGAGTGTTTTCCGATCGTAATCGTTTGTAATTGCTCAATTATTTGCGATTCTGATTCACTGACTTCACTTCGCTTTATAATTATTTATATGTCATATACTTTGTAATATATTAAAGAATAACTTTTACATCGTTAAAACACCTAAGGCACTCGTAAAGCAATAAATTATTTGGCTGTTAAAGAACGCAATCTTTCTCTCTATCTAGGAAAGATTTTAAGGCACTTGGAGATATTTGTGTAGTCATCAAAAGGCTACAACCCATAAGAAGAAGAAGCAATGCGACGGATATGCACATACTGACAATGTACTGTGAGATTGACATACCTATGTCTAACCAACTACCACTATCCTTCAATTGATGAAAGAAGCACTGAAATAGAATCGTGAGAAGAAACTGGGCAAGCAAACCAATTATCTTACCATGGCCATCAAGTCTGTGATTATGAGTACAAGACAGGAGAGTCTCTGTATTAACCTCCAGTCAAACCGTAAGACAGATGCAAAAACCAGCGTTACCATTAGTACTGGGATTATCAGTTTGAAAATTAATAAAGAAGCCATCACAAATGGACTAAAAATTTTCTAAATATGATCAACACACATAAATGTAATAATCACCTGAAGATTGTCACAAATCTAGTCAATGAAGAAGGATTGAACGAGTTCAAGGAAGCAAAGTTACCGGTTCCAAAAAGTGCTGCTAGTACAAATGCGACACAAACCACAGCTCTTCGCATTTCATTCGGATGAACTCGCCCATGAACTGAAATCATTCCTGATTTAGATGAAACATAGTTAACAAAACCTTTAGACATGGGAGGTGAATTCATGGCACTTATTCTCCGAAACTCAGAATCATTCATATGTTGAAACTCCATTCTTAAGAACAGTAACAGGAGGGGCATAAGTAGTAGAATGAAAAACGATTCATATGCTACTGACATCATGGAGTATGGCAAAAACAAGGAAACTGAAATGTTTGAAGGGATTTAATTATATTAACTTTAGGATACCCAGGTAGAACATGACACGCTGCGTGATCGCTAAATCAGAGAACAGAGGAAATATTAGAGAAGTAGGTAAAGTGAGCCAGGAAAATAATCCTAACAAGTAATTCTGAATTGAAGAGTTTGAAGATAGTTTCCATCTGTAGAACTTACTGTTTTGACAAGATAAGTGGTAAGGAAGATATGCAATGAAGTGAACAAGCATGCCGATACTAAGCACCAGCTTTCGCGAAAATTCGAATAAGAGAACTAAGAAAACGTGTAAATTATTATTAAAAAAAAATAGAAACCCTGATAGATCCAAACAGAATTATAGCTAGTAGAGCTGGAGTGGTTATACATAGAAAAGGATACTCATACTTTCCCGCAGTTGCCAAGAACGGAAACGGCATGAGAGAAACACATGAAAACTTCCAATATCTCGCCCTTAATATATAACTTATAACTGCTTTGGGAACATAATCCCACCATTCTTTGATGACGTCGTTAGGGGTATACAAAGTAGGTAAGAATATAAGTAGTAAGAAAATTAAACTTAGCAAACGCCGATCCATGAATACCATTACGAATATAAAAACAATGAGAACTGGAAAAAAAAGGTTACATAATTTAAAAACAATGGTCGCATTACCCAAACTCAAAAAGCCGATGAATGGTCGTATCAAGAAGTCGAAGGACATAAATTGATATTTATGAGGCACTTGTTTCAGAAAAGTGACCGTTTTTTCCGTAAAATTCGTCATGTTTTGTATTATGGAAAGAATAAGGATAGGCATTATCACATATACGTAGTTAGAGAAGAGAAATCCACACGAGTAACAGAGCCCGCATGTCAGAATCATTGAACACATCAAATACTTATTTGGTACAAGAACTTGCTTACTGAGTAAGTTAAGATCGTGTGAACTGAAAACATAAACATACACAGTTTCTCAAAACTTAGTCACCCTGTGAGAAAACACCAAATCAGAATAATCCAGAGAATGAAAGAGCAACTAACAGCAGCTCCAAGAAAATCACGATCGTAACGATGATAGTAATAAATCGCTTCTTTCATCAGAGGAGCTTTATCAACAAAGAGAGAGGCTGCCATAGCATAGCGACTTAAAAAGACGTTACAAAGGAAAACAGTTTATGTAAACCTGCTCTGTCCCAATTTTAACATTTCCTTCTCCAATGACTGGAGTGAAATGTCCCCAAATTTCGAAAAATCTTTGAAAAAGAAACGACTAGCTTTGACATTTCTTAGAGTGAGAATCTGTTCTTTGAGCTTAATTACATCAGTTAGAAGGGGAAACTTAACTAAGCAAACCTGCAAAAAGTTAGCTAAGCTGCTCTGAAAAAGATACTTTGGAGAAACAGCCAAAACTTTTGTAGGAAGAACACCAATTGAGTTGACAGGAATAGAGACTCCCAAAAGACTAGACATGAGAGGAGCCAAATCCACTTGGGCTATATTCGCACGTGCACCTCCTTTTCTGATTCCAGCTCCCCAAGCAACAAACGGTGTCAAAACCTTGAATGAATGTTTCAAAAACCAAGAGCAAATGATCGTCTACTTCTTCATCGCTCCCTGCTCCGTGAGACCCCCAGTCAGTCATTCCATGATCAGATGTGAAAATGAAAGATGTTCTTTCATCAGGAAAAATATGTGAAAAAAGTTTGTTTATTTCCGCTATCCCTTTATCCACAACTGGAACGGCTTAGATTAGATCGGAGAAACGATTCAAATGAAAACCTTTGATATTATGCTTATAACGCTGGGAATGAGGTTTACTACCATGGCCATTCGTGTCTAACCCTAACAGATGTAAGAAGAAAACTTTCCTATCGCCGGATAAATTAGAATATTCTTCGACGGAAGAAGAGTTCAGAAAAGCCTTGAAAGAAAAATAAGAATATCTGGGTTGAACCAAACCGTGACTCTTTTGAAGACCCATTCATCTAGCTTATACGCATCAGTTGATCCGAAGTCTTCATCATCTTCAGCATATGAATAAGAGCGAACATGTGGTTTATCGTCAAAGAGTGAGACTATATCTGGACTACCAAATAGTGTTGCTTCTGAAGATCTAGAGAATGAGTTGCTAAAAGAATATCTGGAGCCAAGCAAACCTATTTAGAACACTGTCAAAAGGAACAGGGTTCTTCTTCCATCCTTTGGCTACAGCGCTCACATCTTCGGGGAACCCCGCGAAGATAGCTACGTGACCTGGACGTGATTCGGTAGGAACGTGACTAACTGAAATTCCGGAAACACCCTGAAAGAAATGGCTATCAAATTGAAATGAAAAGAAGAACTCTTGAACCTTCCTTTCTCTTATTATCGAATGCAAAAAGGGTGATAATTCAGGGTTATGGGTGAAAGAATCTAGCCGGAGACCATCTGAAAAGATTTTGTTTGCCAGAAGAGTAGCGTGAACAAGACCTGCAGAAAAAACTACTAATCTCTTGGCAGGAGCCTCTCCTTTGGTTATATCATGCGCTTTAACGCCAGTTACTATAGGGGAAGTATAATAAATATCAAATATCGAATAAACCAGGATTAGATGTATTGTTATTCCAAGAACTATTAGATGTTTAGACATCTTACTGAAATGAAACTGTCATAACGTTGAAAAAGAGTCTAAAAAAGACCGACCTAAACTAAAAAAAAAAGGTTTAACTCATTGATTTGATGAACTGTTCAAGCTACTATACTAAACGGAGCTCAGTATTCGACTATTAGAGAGATAGTTAAGATGATTTAGCTTAAACCAGTTGCTTATGCTGAGCGAAAGATTGTTGCGTACATTTCAAGAAATTTCACCATTCTACGTATTGGAGCTATTTAAGGCAGGCTCATCGATTATTGCGTAGATTGAGCAACGCTCTCGAATTTATCATTTCAGAATATTCGAATGTAAGTTTTTTGGTAGAGGGTTCTTCTCATCTTTGCTTATTGTTTAGTTAGTTACATGAATGATGATGACGCGATTGTCTCTCGTAAGTACAAAAACAAGAAAATACGCCCTTTGCATTCGCTTTCTGATTTTATTGGAAAAAATAATGTGAACCATCCGGTAAAAGAAAAGCGAATACAACATGAAAAACAACAATGCGTGAAAACCGTAAGGAGGAGCAAAAAGGACACAAAAATCAAAAAAGTTTGTTTCTTTTCCTTATATATCTAAACCTGCTTTTACAGTTCATTCATACTTTCGAAACTGAAAAAATAGTGAATTTCTGCGCAGAGCCAGATCGATATGATGAGAAAGTTTTGGAATTATTGAGTTCTTTGAAGAGAAATTTCGACATCAAGTGGAAACAAAATGAAAATAAAGCAAGATCTCGCCGGGTTATGGTGGCCGGAACTCACGAAGTTGTTAAACATTTAAGGAATGAAACGATCAAAGTCATATTCGTTTCGAGGAATATTGATGAATCTGTTCAAAACTGTGAGTATCATACTCATTCTTCATTGATATACTTCTTTAGGGTTTGGTAATTCGAATTTTGTTGAAATGTGTCGCACCGCCATATCTCAAGGAGTACCGATAATTCATTCGAGTACAAAGAAGCAAATGAGTGTTGCTATTAAAAAATATCCTTATATTAATGTAATCGGAGTGATGGCTTTTTATGATTTGGAGGTAAGCTCTTTGAAGCTACAACGAAAAGAGTATTTGTTCAGTCGTTGTTTTTGGATATCAATCGTGATTGGAAAAACAGTCGTTCCCATGTCTTATATCAAAACGACCAGAGTTCTCTTTTTGCATAGTATTTCGTGAATAGTGAATAAAATGTTCGGCATTTATCAGAAAATCACTCGAAAGGTTCAATTCACCATGCTATTTTTATTTGTTTTTTGTATTTATCTTATGCATTTGTTGTGCTCGTGTTGTGGCTAGGTTTCTATTACTTGTAGTTTTGTTGAATCTTATGAGGACTATCTTACTTAGTCGTCTAATATTCACAGGCTTTGCGTTGGGCTCTCAATCTTGTGCCGTTCGGTCTATCTCTGGAACTATGCCTATTCCTCCTATCATTGTTCCTGCTAAGAAAGAGCACAAAGCTTCAGTTAGATATTTTCTTGTTTCCTTATTACTGATTCTTTTTAAAGGTCATTTTCTTGCATGGTCTCGGAGATCAAGGAGATGGCTGGGCTGATACATTCCGCTCTGAGCTGAAGCGAAATCCAAATGTTCGTTTCATTTGTCCCAACAGGTATTTATCAACCTCGTTAGATCATTTTTCTTTCTATTTAGCGAAGAAATCCCTGTCACACTCAATGGTGGAACGCGTATGCCAGCTTGGTTCGATTTGAAGAGTCTTGCGCCTGCTGCCCCCGAAGATGATGAAGGCATTGCTACTGCAACTAAACTTGTTCACAATATTATTGAAAGCGAGGTTTGCTAGTGAGGACGAAATCTTTATGAATCATCTTCAATAGATTGAAAAAGGAATACCATCTGAGAAAATCATCATTGGTGGCTTCTCAATGGGCGGAGCCTTGGCTTTATACGCTGGTTTAACTTGTCCTCGCAAACTTGGTGGAATTATTGGTCTCAGTTCATTTTTAATACAGAGAAACAAGTTACCTGGTGTGAGTAGCAGTATGGTTTAACAATTAATTCATATTTCATTCATTTCAGGAGGTAGTTGTGAATAAAGACACCCCAATCTTCATGGGACATGGAAGCGTTGACTTCTTGGTTCCTTTGCAATATGGACAACTCTCGGAGAGTCTTTTGAGAGCATTCAATTCGAATATAACATTCAAAGTCTACAACGGAATGGCTCATAGCAGCTGCAATGAGGTATCATTTCAGAAACTTATTCGAAATTTAATATCGGAAATGTTCGTAGGAGCTGAGAGACCTGGACGAGTTCATCCATAGCAGTGTTAAGATATGACTACATGATAGACATGATCGCAAGTGCTGTTTACAGTAGTTTTTTTCTATTTAAATCACTTTTGAAATACCATTGACTTGAACATTTTGAATAAATCTTTTAATTTCCAACAATACACATCTTATTTGCTTTCGAAACAAAACATATGTGACACGTTGCAGCATATGAATGTTTGTTTAAGAGCGTTCATTGACAGATTAGCGATTAGAGAATTAATTTATATATTTTTTTATCGGCCTAAATGGTAGAGTTACTTTATCTTTTTTTCATCGATGATCGAGAGTTCAGAAGAAAGCAGCTCTATCCGGATGTGCGCGGTTTCTGAGCTTTATCTTTTATGGCTGTTTCATGCTAATTATGGTTAAAGCATTATTGTGGGTTTAGCAACCTTGTTGTTTGAATGAAGTCAGATATTCCTAGGTTCATCAAAGTTCAAAAAGAGGAGCATGTGAACCGTTTTATCATAGATGACATCAGCCCATACACTTTGAAGCCCGTTTTCGATATAAAGAACATAACAGGATTCCTAATAGATGAAGTAAATCTCAATTGCGAAGGATTAAAGCACAAAACTCCTGAGTGAGACTTGGTTCGAGTACTCAGAGATATATTTCCTTCAGAGCTATGGCAAATGCCACAGCATTTTCATACCCTTATAAGGCATTGGAACAGCAAATATTCGACTCTAAAGATCAGTCAGTTTATACAGCAATTAAAGTTATTCTATTCAAATGTCAGATGTACTCTGATAAAAAAGTTGTTCGAATTCCGAACAAAACCTCTCTCCAAAGAAGAGGAAGAGTTTCCGTTAGCTTATGGAATTTTAGTGTTTCGTCGCCCTTCACAGGTTTTTCCGTCTCGACTAGCTAACTCAGCTACTTCTATTATCCTTATCTGAAGGTTCTGTTCCAAATGAGTGCTTTCTATGAACCTCAGAATGATTATTGTATTGCTGTCAGCGCAAATGCTAAACCTAGATTCAAAGCTGTGATGAAAACATTAGGAAGCTGTTTCCCCAACATATACGTTCTGGTTCAACTCCTTTGTTATCTACATTAAGTATCGTATCTCAGGATCGGCCAGTCATTCACTGGGGTAAATTCGAAATCATAAACTCCACATATGCTTGTATGGAGGAAGTTTATAGGAAGGCCAAACGTCCTTGGAAATATTTCCAGGTACGAAGCAGAACGAATATCAAACAAATTCTTTTCATAGTATCTGTCTGGCGTTGACGCTCCACTGAAATCAAATTATGAAATGGTTCAAATATTCAAGGCTTTGAACGGCACTGTCAACACAGAAATAAAATATTTCCAGCCAGCCAGGCTGTTAGAAAAAAAAGTTTCAAAAAGCTAATATGTTGAGAAAAAACGTTGTTTCCTGCAGATTGAAGAAGCTCCTCTGAAGTTATGGAAGTCTTCTTTATCAGCTCTGATTCCTTACGAAGCGGCTAAGACGATAGTTGAAAATTCATTATCACAAAAGGTTCTTAAATTCATTGATGGAACGTATGTGCCTGATGAGAGTTTTTGGGGAACTATGACTGGAAATCCTGAAAGTGAGTTTGAAAAAGCGTTCACCTTAGCTTTTGAGTGTTGATGTAGATTACTGTTCGTTTTAATTTTGAGATTAGTAACTAGATCGCATAACATAGACTCTATTTTTTTAGTTTTCCCTATAGCTGGTAGTGTTAACTCCTCAGGATGGCTACGGTTTCTGACAAGAAGAAAATCATATCTTAAAAAAATAAGGAACGAGACGGAAGCAGAGGTAAGTTACATGCTTGAATCAACCTTTCATTTGATTATAAGGGAAGAATGCGCTCTTATCTGTCGCGGTATCAAATTTGGAACGACAACTGTGAAGGTATCATTATCGGCATTTTATAACATTATGCATATCTATCACAGGAAAACTTGTTTCTGGCTCTTGCGTGTTTGGATCAGCTCATTTGGGTCGTCTATTAACTCAACCACAACTGGTGGCTCACAAGTTTAACATAGAGTATCAGCCGGCCGTTTATTTCTGTGTTCTGAAGGTCAGATAACAATAACAATATGAGACAAAATAGGAATATATTCGTCTTAAGGAAATACGCAATCGATCTCTCAATGCGATAAGTACAGTGGACTTGAAAAAATATGAACAAATCCCTCAGGTTGAATTACAAAATGGAATTGCCTTTGAGAATTTAACTCATCCCGAGTGGATGCTTTAATAGAAACATATGGACTTCTACGGGTTAACTTAGGAAATTGGAAAGCTCTATGATTTGTGCTTATTGAATAAAATTTTTTCTTAAACTTTTAAAAGAAATATCAGTTTACATCGGGCACTTGTAATCCAAGCCAACTCCGAATCTTCTAAAGTGTTCGCCACACCTGTAGACCTTTTCATCGAAGGTTTCCTGATATAATAAGCGCGACTTTTTCTATCGTTTTTCCCGCCGGTTTTATGATTTACAAATAAGTTGAATAGCGTATTAACAGTTTTATCAGCAGCAACACCCGTGAATCGTCCTAACTGTCATTCGATAGTGAAGGAGAGAAACAAAACGGAAACGAGAGGGCGAGAGAAGCAGGTAATGTACTAGGAAGTACTATGACAACAAATTTAGTAGCTTCTCAATGTCTCTAACATGTAGTGAGAAAGCATTGGTATGACAGTTTTTCCTAATAAGGCTATGAATGAGTTGTTTAGTTTTTGGACTCATCGTTTATAATTGTTTCTAAACTCTATTGTTCTTTTTATATACAAATAATAGTTTATATTTAATTCAATTTGGTAAAAGTAGTTAGTTAGCTTTCAGAACCTTTCCTGAACTTATGCAAATATTTGCCAAATTTTTCAGTTTTATCACTTTTCTCATAAACGTTGTAGGCAAAAAATTAGGAACAGCTGTAGTTTAGAGGAGGAGAATCTGTTAATCTTCAATAACAAGCAGAGGAAGAAGAGCGGAAAGAAGAAGTATGTTAAGGACGAAGAACAGATATGTTGTTCGGGTAAATCCAACTTTTTTGTTATTTTAACAACTCTTTGCTCATTTACAGGTATCTAAGACTAAAGGGGGAGTATTTCTCTCCAAATTATGTGTTTTTTTTATCTATTTCACAGTTTTCCTAGCAATTTATCTGATATTTTTCCCATTCATGAGGTTCGTCTAGTATATTCACTTATATGACTATTTTCAATTCAGGAAAGCTTACGATGGTTTTGACTTCCAGAAAAATTTCCGGCAGTTCTCCTCAAATACAAAAAAAAATTATGAAGCTAACTATCTAATTGACAACTTGAACCTGGACTGTGAAGTTCTTAAAAACAATAGCTACACCCATAACTCGACGTAAATCAAAGATTTAAAAAGAAAAATTGGATACTTTTTTAGAATGATGTTGGAGTTTGAAACGTGGACTTTCGGCACTGATTCCGTCATCAAAGCTATATTAGATTCGCCAAAGAAGTATTTTTTTAAAATTTTTCAGTCATATTAACTTTTGAGCCTTCAAGGTGCAATACCATCAAGAGCTTATTCCCCTTCTCAACAGTACCAAAGTCGAAGGAAGAAAAAGACTTTCCTCTAGCTTACGGAGTTATAGTATATTATAACTTTGTCCAGGTTTCAAGAAAAATAAAATTGTCTAATCTTAATATGTCAGTTTTTATTCATGCTCAGCGCTATTTATGAACCTCAGAATCACTACTGTGTCGCTGTGAGCGGGTCCGCTACTAAAGAATTCAAGATGTTAGCACAAATTACTTCCGAATGTTTTCACAATGTTCATGTCTTAGTCAGTACTCATTTTTATCAGTCTGCTGTCATATGTTATGATTTGTTTCTCTCCAGATACGCCCACCTATTTTCTGGGGAAGTTATGAAATCATCAACTCAACTTACGCTTGTATGGAAATACTCACAAAACAATCACACTGGGAATATTTCCAGGTTTAAACTCTTAGGCTCAATTTTTAAACTTTTCCTCAGTACTTATCAGGCGTTGATGCTCCTCTGAAAACGAATAAGGAAATGGTTCATATTTTCAAGCAGTTTAATGAGTCAGCAAATGTGGAATTTCTGAAGTATCCAATCTCTCGGCTAAAGGGCAAAAAGGTAGAAGAAGAAAGTTTTACGTGAAAAAACCATTCCTTTCAGATGTCTGATAGCCCAGTACCCATTTTGAAATCCTCGTTATCTGCCTTAGTTCCACGTAAAGCAGCAGAATTTTTGGTGAATTCAAATGTTACAAGACAACTACTGTCATTCCTCAAAGGAACGGGTATTCCAGACGAAAGTTTTTGGGGGACAGTTTTCGGAAACGTTGATGGTTATTGAGCAAAAGTAACAAAAACTTATTTCTTCTATAGTTTTTCCAGTGCCTGGTGCTATCAATAGTACCCAGTTTCTAATAGAACAGAAAAAAATTAAGAGATCATCTTCTGATAGACAAGCCAGAGTGAGTTGGGTTAGAACGATATGAGAGTCACCATTTTATTTTAGACATACATGACATACTATCTGTCTAGATATCAGGTTTGGAAAAAAACCAAATTTTGCCAGGGGAAACTATCGTCAGGATCTTGTGTGTATGGGATGCGAGATATAAATCATCTCCTATCCCGGCCACATCTGATTGCTCACAAGTTTTACACAAACTTTCAACCAGCAGGATATTTCTGCATTTTAAAGGTTTCTTTCCATTTATACTACAGTGATGTACTGAAACCTATTTGTAGGAAATTCGCTATCGATCTCTCAATGGTATTACAGCTTTTGAAGAATATACATATAGTAAAACACCTCTTGTTGAAGTGAAATCGGGAAAATCGTATGAGAACTTATCTCATAAACTATGGTTAACTGCTTAAAGAAAGGTTTTGTTTAAAACTTACTCAATATAATTCCATGTGATATACTCTCTGCATGTACATTGAACATCTAGTACTTTTCTATTTCTCTTGTAAAAATGTGATTTGTTTTTTTTGTTTGCATTCGCTTGAATGTTTGTCTTTCACAAGAGTTTTTAATATATCTCTCTCTTCTCTCATCACTTTTTGCGGTTCTTCATGCTGCTGTTAACTTCACCACGTTCTCTTATTAAAACGTCCGTTTATTCAAAGGTTTTTGCATGTTCAATACAAAAATACATGTGATGCATAACAAACCCAAAAAAGAACATCTGCCTCGTTTAAACTAAGAGAACCGAAAAAAAGGTTTGTGCCTCTGTACTTTCGGTCATCATCAACCGTTGTATTCCTTCCTCATTCAGATTTCTTTCTTCACAGACATTTCGCAGCAGGAGGTTATTCAGATATTTAGACGTTAAAACATCATATTGGCCCTTTTTGAGGTCAGAAAACGAAATTTTTATCGTATTTCCTGCGGAATCGCTTTGAATAAATGCAAAAAACGCATGACAAGTCATCAATTGGGATATTAGCATAAGCTGAAGAGTTTAAAGATTAATTACAATCTGTCGGAAGTTCTGCTTCTTTTTGTCTCACTTTTCTGTTGTTTCCACAAACACGAAGGAAATAAAGTAGAAGCAAAAAATCAGCGATGACCCGTTATCGAATATGATAGTGCAAAAAGTAAAAAAAAAGTTTGAAGATGAATCAACTTGAAACTAAATAGCGTTATCGGTTACACGTGGAAACCCATCGGTGTTGTACGCAGTCCTTACATACTAAATTGCAGCACCAAACAAATTTACACTCGCATTTGTGATGAATTGTCTCATGGCTTATCTGAACAGTTTAAATTTAGTTGCTCTTTTTTTTAAAAAACCCTACGCTGAACCCTCGTCCACAGCATAATCTTGTACAGTCTCCTTGACTATGTGTTTCATTCCTCCAGGCACAAACCCGTGGAACTATTGTTTTTTTCAAACAATGATTAGGAGAAGATTCGAGATATATCAAGTCGGAGTTTTTCGCATCTTTTCCAGGAGAATACAGTGACGCACGTGCATATCTGTAATCATGATATGTTCACAACCGCTCCAAGTCAACATTCTTTTGTAAATGTGATCCACGGCGTTCACGTAACTTTTCCGTGGGTAACACCCATACACATAATTTTTGTCTCGCTTACTTGTTCACTAGGTAATCAGTGATGTGTTCCAAGTTAGCCGCTTTTTTCCAACACGTTTTCTGCTGGCAGGAACCAGACACTCCATGACATTTACATGAGGCTATTAAAGTTTTTTTGACAGCCTTAAAACTGTCTTGAGTTTAAAGATTTTAAATCTCAAAACAAGGCGTGTATTCGGAGAACGTCAATGGCAATGCAAATTTTCAAACTTGCGTAACCAGTAGTATTATTTTTTGAAAGAATCGGGAGAAAGAGAGAGAAAAAGAATTAAGATGGAGAACAGAGAGGAGATATTGAAAAGTGGACTGGATGATAACGGAGAACTCAGAGAAAATAGTGATAAAAATTGGAAATAAAGAATAACAAACCAGTCGCCCGGCCTTCAGGTTATGTTTTTCGATGATCCGTAATGGACTGCGAGATACGGTAGTTTTAGTTAATAACTTTCGGCTCATGGTAACTCCGTGTTGTACACCAAAAGAACATCTAAGAGATGAATCATTTCTCGAAAAACTGTATGACTAAGAAAATACCCTCCGTATTCCCAGCTTGCTTGTTCGCTTGAAGACGGTTGTGGAGGCGAACAAGCACAATCAGCAATCCATCCCTGTGCACAAGCGGTTGCCACTCCCCATGCTGTGCCTGCCGATGACAATGCCCATATCAATGCTGATTCACGATATCCTAGATATACATACAATACTAAACAATGAGAAATAAAAACCAACCATTTCGTAGTATAGGCGGATCGTGCATGATATTCCCGGCATCAGAGCAATCCCACGGCTGGAACCTGAAGAATACCGAGAGTAAGATACTGTAATTGACAGACAACCTCATCCGTTCTCTACATTGATTCAGCACATCTTCAACACCTTCGAATGCTGCAACTACCGTCGATGGCTGTTGTTGGCAAGCTATTAGTACGGCTCGTAAAGCTTTCGAATGAAGTAAATCTGCGGGACATCCCTATAGCAACTCAAATAGTTTTCAAAGAGTGAGTTTGGGGATTTCCCTAGTCTTAATGGATAGGCGAGAAAAAAGATTTTTTATTTTTGAAGAAGAAAACTTCAGTAAATTCCATTCTTTTTCTCGGGGCTGTTGTAAATTCTTTGTGAGTCAGCACAGTTTTCTACGAGGAGAGAAAGTAAAATAAAGGAAAATAAAAGGTGAAATGATGGTTCAATCTGGGAATATTCTGTCTTTTAAGATTTGCGTATAGTTTTATGACAGATGTGACGCTCCTATATGGAGCAATTAAATGATAGTAAAAGGTGATGAAAAACAGGGACAGAAGTCTATTAATGGAAATAAACCAACATGGAAGATGAAATATTTTACAGAAATATGTGTGGAACCAACTTATCTAATTCAATTTGATACATAACAATGCGAGATTGAGCTCAACCGAAATTTCAAGTATACCTGCGTTAATTTCAGAGGAGGTAGTGAAGGCGCTGGCATATGAGATAATAACTGCGTTGGATAAATTGCCAACATGAACACGAGCGTCAACGGAGAAATCATATTTTTGGTAACGAATTCAACACTGAAATTCAAAGTGCATGTTAATACTGTAATTATTAGAAAAATGAATAGGAACAAATGGTTCGTCCTCCTCTTCGTCTGTCTGAGGATTGCAATGCAGATTCTCCTCCCCTTTACGACCAACCTGTTTCTACTTCTCGTCCCACAAATACCGTAATCCCTTAGTTCACATGTGAAATCCTGAGAGCAAAAGAACACTCATTCTATAGTACCTGGAATGTTGTTAAGCGCCGCGGAGGTTATACTTGCTTGAACACTAGGACGCTAGGTTATCTATAGCTTCGGGTTTTTTACCAAATCTATTCACATAAATGGTTCTACTCTTATTCAGTGCGCTGATACCAAGTTTACGACAATAATGGATATAATGCCGTTCTAGCGCTACATTCCGCCCGTCCTCAATTTTTACATTTTTCAGACATTTTCAGGCTTACTGATGATCTAAAAAAATTTCAAATCTTTGAAGATATGTCCGACTGTGTAGTTTCTGCCATCATTGCGCAATCTCTTATTTTAAGGCTAAGGATTCCCGTTTAAAGGAAGTCTTTAATGTGAAGCTGTTGAAGTTAACTTTATACGTTAAATAAAATTTGGAAATAGGATACCCATGCATACAAAATTCTCGAAAGTATCATAGTTATTCAATCTTTTTCAATACATATATTCACAAAGATATCTCTGAACCGTTCCTGGCCATATGCATACTTTTCTTATTCACAGAACGAAACGACTTTTTGCCAACGGATATCCCAAGGAAACGGCCATCATTATCATGGATAGTATATCCAGAATCTGCATGTCTTCTATGCATACATCCAATGAACCATCCTTCTGAAGAATCAAACAGTTCACTTTTGCAAATTTAATAAATCAGTCATGCTCAATTGGTCCGTTACACGTCAGCTCTTTCATGTTGGTAGAAAACATGGCATTCCAGTAAGGAATCAAGAACATTGAACAGATTTTTTTTTCGTTTTTGACAAAACCCGAATACTCCCCGTGCCTGCATGTCATAGTATGCATGGAATCAATAGCAAAGGCATAATTGTGTACGGATGCACCGTGCACAAACGTGCCTCTGCCCAAATTCGTAAGGTTTCATGATATATTCTGTTTTCAAAGAGTTTTTAACGAACTAAAACAACTTTACATTAAGGATTCCCCTTCAACGGGAAGACTAAGCCTTAGAACAAGAGAGCGCGCAAGGGTGGCAGAAACTGCTCTAGGTCCGATACGCGGAATGTTGCGCTAGTACGGCAATATATCCATTACTAATGGCATTATTGGGACGTAGACATTGCTATCCTTCGTTGAAAAAAATTAAAAATCAGAGATTAACGTCTACCGAACTGTTTATGATTCGAAGATAAAAGGACCAAAACAACTGCATGAAAATATTCTCATAAGAAAGTTTTTTTTCGATCATCATACCAAAGCTAGCATTTTCCAGCTCAAACAATCTGCAAAATACCGTTTCTAACTACTGGAACAGATTTCAGATTCACTGCTGGTCTCGTCGAGTATTAGAAAAAAAATTTTTTTTCAGACTGCTGGCAGTTTTAACCTGGAATTGAACAGTGAACATACATTTCTGTTGAACACAAAACTATGACGCTTCTTTCATTGGCCGTTTGAAGGAATAAATAATTGAGGAACAGTTGTAGTGCTCTAATATCTCCAATTTAATCATCAGTGTCAAGAAAAAAATTAAAAAAAAGTATTCCGTTGCGGGGAATCGAACCCCGGCCTTATGGGTGAGAGCCATAAATCCTAACCACTAGACCACAACGGACACGTTCTATTCAACTACAAGTCAACAGTTGATGTTCACACCGCATTGTAGTAATGCATCTTCTTGTAAGGGTTACAAGGATTTGTATAAATATTCACAGTTTCTTTTCTTACAGTCACAGATAGGAGTTTAATCATATGAATCTCGCTTATCTTAGGCATAAACAACAACTTAAAAAAGTGTCTTGCACTTTTTCAAATATATATACATTGATAACTCCTAGTTATACTACGACTGATATCCCTGTTAACTTTAATCATACTGCACACTAAGAAGACATTCATCTGATAGGTTGAACAGATCCAAATATCCAAGTCCGGAATGTCTCACAGTGTTTTTCCATTTTGC
Organism: Auanema freiburgensis; assembly: GCA_030370435.1. Lineage (NCBI taxonomy): Eukaryota > Metazoa > Nematoda > Chromadorea > Rhabditida > Rhabditidae > Auanema > Auanema freiburgense. The sequence continues at coordinate 11,665,001 of CM059366.1, read as the reverse complement.
CTCGAATTGAACAACTGAGCATTGAGTGTAATAGTTGGTTGAACTGACGAAGGAATGCTGTTCTTCAAAAGTATAAAACAATTGGAGGACTGCTTTTGTAAAATAATTTTTACTTAATTCTTATTAAAATGGTAAACTATCCCTAAAGAGACCAGATAAATGTTCCAAGCCCAGTGAAGACCACCCTCAAAAGTAAATATGAATGGAACTTTTATGTGTTTTGTGATGACTTCGTTTGAATGGAAGGGGCTATTGTAATCTTGTCCTTCTGAATGCTTAATACGAAAAGAAGCCTTATCGAATGGCTGAAAAAATGCTTCAAATCTTCATTTTTTCTGCTTATATCGTGTCAGAAGAAGCGCTGAAAAACTTGGCGACCTTGAGATTGAAAATACCGACAACATCCTTTAACAGAGAAATAAGGAGAAAAACAAAGAGAGACTATACCCTTGAAACAAAAGCGAAGGTCGATCAGCCTCTTACTCTCATTAGATAAGTATTTTCCCAAAGAATGTCTGGCATATACTGATATGGTCTACTATTTCGGTTGAGTAAAAGAAAAAACCAAAAGTTGTTCGAAACTATTTGGCATTGGCTACTGAAAGTAACAGATCACTCTAACTGATCTCCCAAATGACCTTCTATGAACTTCCATTTCAATGTTTGTGAAACAAAATTCATTCAGAGACAAACAAAATTGGTTATCAGAATAATTAGAAGATGATAAAAAAACTTCTTTTTTTCCAGTGAAAAAGTATCGGATCGTATTGACTTGATGAATTGGAAGTGAAGAATGCTTGAAAAAAAACCCGTTTTTCATGCTTCTTTCATCAATGTTTCAGTAATTTTTTTTTAGCTTGCCTTTGATAAAACACAAATAATACTTTTAAAAAAATCATTTGAACGTAAATACACAGTCATGAAGTTGCCCTTCATGCAGGGAATGAAATTTGTAAACTTACCAGTTTAGAGTGTACAATGAGTAGAGGAAGTTGTTTGAGAACAAGATTTTTAAGAAAGAAAGTGATGTTGATGAAATCATCTTTCATTTAAGAAATCATAGTTTTTGAAACAAAATTTCATATACTGCAAGTACGATAGAAGATCATCGATCGATGTAAGATAATTGAAGATAAACTTAATCAGGGAGCACTTCTTCTTAAAAAGTTATTTTCCTCAATGAACTGAAGATGGAATAGTTTTATGAACTTCATTATGCTGCCTTCACTAGCCTTGGGGTAAAATTCATTAGCCACATTTTCAAGGCAGAATGAGTGATACCTAAGTACGTGTTTCTACCCTGTTTATGTCCTTCCTTGTCTGTCAACTGTGTCTCTTTTCATTCTCTTTTCGTTCTACCTGTCTATGACACTCTCCGCTATTCACAGTCTTTCCACTCCATCGCCCTTGCTAATCCAGCCACTGAAGGGCGGGTCCTCCCATCACATTGTGCGACTATATAAGTGCCGTCTGTCGTTCGAATAGCAAGCAGCAATGTTCGAGGAAAAGCTTATCGTTGGCATCGCATCCGCCTGTTCTACTTTGGCCATCGTCGCCTGCCTGGTAGTCATCCCAAGCCTCTACAATACCATCAATGAGGTTCACGATGAAGTTCTTGATGGAGTTTCCGTCTTCCGTGTTGAAACTGACTCTGCCTGGACTGAGATGATGGACATCCAAATCACCGTTACCCCACCATCCAAGCCAAAGCAAAACCCATTCAACTCTATCTTCCGTCAGAAGAGACAGGACTTCTCTGGACTCCCAGCCTGGTGCCAATGTGAGCCAACCAAGCCAACTTGCCCACCAGGACCTCCAGGACCACCAGGAGAGCCAGGACAGCCAGGTAACTTGAACATCAGTCAATCTTTTCTCATATTATAATATTTCTAGGAAACCCAGGACCCCCAGGACCACCAGGAGAGGACAACACCTCTACCTACGCTCCAATCAACTGCCCAGCTCCACCAAGCGATTGCGTCAAGTGCCCAGCTGGACCTGCTGGACCACAAGGACCCGACGGACCAGCTGGACCAGCCGGACCAGACGGACAACCAGGACAACCAGGACAATCCGGACAAGACGGAGCTCCAGGAGCCCCAGGACCAGCTGGAGATGCCGGAACCCCAGGTGCCCCAGGACAAGACGGACAACCAGGAGCCCCAGGACAAGACGGACAACGCGGAAAGGGAGCCCCAGGACCACAAGGACCATCTGGACCAGCCGGACCAGCCGGAAACCCAGGAGCCCCAGGAGCCCCAGGACAAGACGGAGCCCCAGGACCACAAGGACCAGCTGGACAAGACGGACAACCAGGACAATCTGGACAAGACGGACAATCAGGAGCTCCAGGAGGACCAGGACTTCCAGGAAACGATGCCGCTTATTGCCCATGCCCACCTCGCTCTGCTGTCTTCGTCTCCAGATTCGCTCACTAAGCTGGTGGCCCATACGCTGCTACTGCTCAGCTCATTTGTTTTCAAAAGCAAATCATTCTATAACTTTGAGCATTACGAATAAACAGCTTACTTTTCATTCTTATTCTTTCTTAAATGCAAACAGTGAACATTGTAATACAAACATAGTAATCTTCACAATTAGAACCTAGTTTCTTATCTGAAATTCCGATTCATCTCAGTTTTCGATAAGGAGTTATGCATTAGACTACTTCTACCCTCCCGCACTTCATTCAGAACAGGATTGTTCGTATCTGGTTAACTTTTTTTCAAAGCTAGAATTCGCCAACGTACTTCTCAGACTCTTTTTCTCTCTTATTATTCATTTTGCATGACGGTGTCATTAACTTCTCCACTATCTAGCCTTCTTCTTATAACGACTTATGACGGACCGGTCCTCATAATAGACGTAAAATAATTGCGTGGCCACCTCAAACCTAATAAGCACCTTTAGAAAAAATGCTTGTCGTACAGAAAACGAAAGTGGCTTAGTGGCTTATGATTTCAACGAGAAACATTGTTGGGAAGCACATCTATAACGTATATATAATCGAGACTTCAACGAAGTTAAAACGTTTTCCCCATGAATATCACCGTAGATGAATAGGCGAAGTTACTTAAACAAACACATCAAAAATGTAAGGAACTTAGCCGATCATTTGAGAGGAACAAGCACTCCAGTCCCTTCTTCAAAGCGGTCGCCAACCTCATTTTCTAAATTAGGTTGAGACTGTTCACTTAAAATGAAACAAAGAGTGTTCACTAATGTGATGAAGATAATAACTTTCTACACAATAAGGCCATTCGTTGAAGTTTTTAATGTATTACACTGTTTATGTGCTTAGTAAGAATCTATTCCTGATGAATAGTCCAACCAATCATTAATCGTGAGTGCTCTGAAAAGTAACAAAAACTGTTCTTATAAACGTGTAATTCTATGGTGCAATTATTCCTCTGCAGTTTTGTGAGAAAAAAAAAGAAACACATTTGATTCTTAGTTTTGACAATATCGCTATAATACTATAGCCATTGTCTAGTATGTTATCAAAATATAATCTCTCAATACTTAAGAAAAAGTCGAAACAATTGAATGAAGCTTCCGTCTTTTTGAACAAATGCGGATGATTTCATCAGGAACGTGCTGAGTGAAATAGTATTGGAACAGTGAAAAAGGAACCAGAAAAAAACCATTTCCACAATTGAATATATTACAATGTAGAAGAAACTCATTCCAACAAGCTTTTTTTACCAGCATGGAATTTCAATTGGAGTTTCATATACATTCACCGTTTGAAGGAAAAAAAATATTGAGGGAACGTTGTAATGCTTAAAATCTCAAAACAAATCATCAGTGTCAAGAGAAAAGTTTGAAAAAGTATTCCGTTGCGGGGAATCGAACCCCGGCCTTATGGGTGAGAGCCATAAATCCTAACCACTAGACCACAACGGATATGATAGACAAGCTTCAGTAAATAGTCAAAAAGCATAAAAGAGGTTATAAATTTGAAGTAGTGAAGCAGCTGTTTAGACTGGCTGTTCATTAACTGAATGACTTGGGAGACTTCAACATAAGTATGGAAGGAATATAAGTTTTTTTTAAAAAGTTAACAGGACATTCTCTTCCAAAATAGTTTCATTGAGTTTCCAGATATGAATCTTTTTTTATTAGCTTCTTGAGAAGCCTTATTCAGAAAAACCTAATAAAAACTCAAAATGATTTTATTTTACCAGTCTTTCTGAATATTTCTTTACTCTCTTCGATGCCCGAAAGCATTGAAACAGTCTTAACTACGATCGGTATCTCTAAATTGTATAATAATACCGATTCAAAGCGGTGTTTCTGAGTTAGTTTCCTGTTTCAAATGTTAAAAACTTCTGATTTCTTTCTGATTAAGTGCGGCAGAGAAGCATATATAAAGGAAGAGTAACAAAATAGAACTTAACCCAAAAGCGATGTTCGAGGAAAAACTTCTCGTTGGCGTTGCCTCAGCCTGCTCAACTCTGGCTATAGTTGCCTGTCTCATTGTTCTCCCAAGTCTCTACAACGAAATCAACTTGGTGCATGATGAGGTAACGTTTACATTAGGGAAACTCAAACAAATAAACTTCTCTTCAGGTTCTTGATGGAGTTTCTGTCTTCCGTGTTGAAACTGACTCTGCCTGGACAGATATGATGGATATTCAAATCACTGTGACCCCACCATCCAAGCCAAAGCGAAACCCATTCAACTCTATCTTCCGTCAAAAGAGACAGGACTTCTCTGGACTCCCAGCCTGGTGCCAATGTGAGCCAACCAAGCCAACTTGCCCACCAGGACCTCCAGGACCACCAGGAGAGCCAGGACAGCCAGGTAACTTGAACATCAGTCAATCTTTTCTCATATTATAATATTTCTAGGAAACCCAGGACCCCCAGGACCACTAGGAGAGGACAACACTTCCACCGAGCCGGGTGTTGCATGCCCACTTTCTGACTATGGCTGTGCTATTTGCCCAGCCGGCCCACCTGGACCAAAGGGACCTGATGGACCAGTAGGATCAAGAGGAATGAACGGCCAAGCTGGGTTCCCAGGACAACCAGGACGCGATGGTGCTCCAGGACAGCCTGGACCAAATGGTGATGCTGGTTATCCAGGTCAGCCTGGACAGCCCGGACAACCAGGCGCTCCTGGTCAAGACGGCATTCGCGGACGAGGACAACCCGGACCAGCTGGACAACCTGGTCCTCTAGGACCTATTGGAAACCCAGGTGCTCCAGGTACTCCAGGTCAAGATGGAGCGCCAGGACCACAAGGACAGCCTGGACAAGATGGCTACCCTGGACAACCCGGACAAGACGGACAAACAGGAGGCGATGGGTCTCCAGGAAGACCGGGAAATGATGCAGCATACTGTAAATGTCCCGCTCGTACTGTGGCTATGCCTTCCAGAGCTCTTCATCGTTCAGCTTCTTCCCAATTAACTGGATATGCTAAGTGATAATGTTTTGATTGTCAGTTTTTTTTGTGAACTTCAGATAAACGCTCTTCGCAAGTATTTCATAAATGACCTTAAACGAGCAAAAATATTTCGATTTCATAAAATAAGTTTTCAATGACCCAAATTCTTAACAAAAATTGAATTAATAATACTGGTATTCAGTTATTCACAAGAAAAAAAGATAAAAACGAAGCAATTCAATGCGCTTTACCTACTCGGAATTGACGCGAATACGTAAACAAAGCGGATGACGACACTATATTCCTGTGCAGTAATAAGGAAGTACAAATGTTTCTTCCATTTTATCATCCCAGAATGATTTGTGAGAGAGACGGTTTGACCCTCAAAAGACTTGAAACGAAGAAAATAACTTTAACCTATTTAAACCTTTGAAGGCCGATGGTGAAAGATTTTCTTTTCAATTATTCAATTTTGATATTAAATATAAACATAAACATCAATAATATCATAGCTATTTCAGTTTTACTACGACTTTCAACTGAACACTTTACTTATTCATAAAAAAAATGTAAAAATATGTCATTAGAACGCATAGGAAATGATAAAGCAAACGATTGTTAAACGCAATTGTACTCATTTCATCCTAATTAGGTCAAACAATCGCAATTTGTTACTTACAAAAAGAAATGCTGGCCTTGAAACAACAGATTTCAAAAGAGATAAAACAAATTCGTTTATGGTGAAGCTCGAAATGAGAACAGAATGCTATAGTTTTATAACTGTAAAAAGAATATGTAAGAGAGAAAGTGAGGAAGCTTCAGTCATGTTTCCCTCACCGTCTTGATCATTGAAATGATCCCTTATTTAACTGGAATTATAACGACTTTCCTAAAATATTCTTTTCAATTCAATGGATATATTTATCCTGTCAAATATTTAATTCATGAGTGGACGACAAGTCAAAACCGTTTTTCTTTCAATAGTTAAAAAACCTGCTTTATACGGTCTGTTTCGGAGGTAACAACGAGTGTCTCCTAAATTCTTTTAAACTACTTAATGACGTTCCGATCATCAGATATGTCAGTTTTAAGCTTTGGACAGTTATTTTTTACTTTTCAATATAGAAACCATCAGAACATCCGCTTAACAAGAACAGAATAGTTCGCAAAACGATGAAGGATTTCTCAGATCATCTCCTTTGAAGGACAAAAACTTTTATGATGAAAATGATTGTGACAAATGAGGTGGTGAAAAGGAAACGAAACAGAAGCCAGTTTTACTTCTCAGAAAATTTTAATTCTCCTAAGTTAAAAAGAAAAAACTGTCCCTCTTAACAAAACCTTATTGTTTGAAAGTTCAAGAGACATACAACTTCAAAGAATGGCCGTTTTTTTCTTACCAGAAAATTCATTAAAATTATTGGCCAAAACTGGTTAAAGAGGCAAATAATTCATTTTCTTTTTATTTGATTTTTGAAATATTTTCTACAAATCTATGATTGAAAACAGATGAACAACAGATTTGTTTTCATTTTTTTTATTTCTGAAATTACCTTCATATGTGCCACGTATTAACACAATTATCATTTGGGACTGAAACAAGTAGTTCACATAGAATCACCTGATGTAATATTTCTGACATTCCAAAATAATGTTTTCTATTGAAAAATAATTTTAAAAAAGGTAATTTTTGTGCGAATTCCTCCAGGTTCGCTCCCACATTCTGCATTTTTACGACATTTTTCTTCCATTTTTTTTGCGAATCTCTTCCAACTTAGTGTAGGGGCGTGGCAATCATGCACACATGCCGCTTGGAGGAGGGGTCGACGAACCATTCACGTCATCAAACGGCGTCCAAGGGCTTTATAAGGAGCCATGGACAGAACAGAGACATCATCGAACTTTAACGATGTTCGAGGAAAAACTTCTCGTTGGCGTTGCCTCAGCCTGCTCAACTCTGGCCATAGTTGCCTGTCTCATTGTTCTCCCAAGTCTCTACAACGAAATCAACTTGGTGCATGATGAGGTAACGTTCAGATTAGGGAAGCTCAAACAAATAAACTTCTCTTCAGGTTCTTGATGGAGTTTCCGTCTTCCGTGTTGAAACTGACTCTGCCTGGACTGAGATGATGGACATCCAAATCACCGTTACCCCACCATCCAAGCCAAAGCAAAACCCATTCAACTCTATCTTCCGTCAAAAGAGACAGGACTATCGCGGACTTCCAGCTTGGTGCCAATGCGAGCCAACCAAGCCAACTTGTCCACCAGGACCTCCAGGACCACCAGGAAGACCAGGACAACCAGGATCTCCAGGACCTCGTGGAGCTCCAGGACAAGACAACTATCAAACTTATGCTACACCTACTTGCCCACCAGTTTCTCGCGATTGCGTCAAGTGCCCAGCTGGTGCTCCAGGACAAAAGGGTCCAGATGGACCACAAGGACGTCCAGGACCAGACGGACCACCAGGACAGCCAGGTCATAAGGGACAAAGTGGAGCTCCAGGCCCAAGAGTAAGCTTCGTATATAATTATTTTTGTGACGTTCTGTTTCTAGGGACCAGCAGGAGATGCTGGAACTCCAGGACACCCCGGAAGAGATGGACAACCAGGACACCCAGGACGTGACGGACGCAAAGGAAGAGGAACCCCAGGAAGACCAGGACCACTTGGTCGCCCAGGATCTCCAGGAAAGGCTGGAACTCCCGGACAACGTGGACTACCAGGAAAGCAAGGACCACAAGGACCAGCCGGTCAACCAGGACACCCAGGACAATCTGGACAAGACGGACAACCAGGAATCAGAGGAGGCCCAGGACTTCCAGGAAACGATGCCGCTTATTGTCCATGTCCAGCTCGCAGTGGTGCTTATTTCATGCACAGAGCTTAAACTCAAGCAACGCAATAAAATTTCCTTATAAGCTTGTATTCTTTCATAACTTCTCAGTCACAGTACAAATACCCAAGATAAAAGAAAAATGTAGAAAGCATTCATTTCCAATTATTATAATTAAATACAAATATTTGAAGTTGTCCTTAGTTGAGATCAAGTCGTTTTGCACGAATTTTGTCACATCTGAAAAGCAAAGGAGGAAATGACTCCAAGTTGAAAAACCCACTTGTCATAATCACAACAAGATTTATCACAGGTGAAAACAGAGTCAAAGCTCTCATCAGTCTAAAATTCAAGAAAGCGTGAGTTTCGATTAAAATAAGTCATTGAATACTTCTCTCTTTGTCCTAGCTAAGCTGTAGGATGATTGATAAGAGGTTGCGCCTCTGTTTGCCTGACATGGACAGGGTGCTCTGCGAAGCTCCTGGAAACAATACCCTGTTTTCTATTATCCGGTTAAACAAACCTTTTCCTCAGTTTCACGTTTCTTTCTTTTTCCACATGGAGAACACTTGAAATAGTTTTCTCTGATTTATATTTATAACTAAACTCACAATTGTTCTCTTAGCCCTATGAAGAATGCTTCCCAAATTTGAACAAGAATGACAATTTCCCTGAAATCAATTTCCTATCGCTTTGTTCTTCAATGATGAACTCACTAAACTTCGTTTCTTCCTCTTTCCTAAGCATGGCAAACAGCCCTGAATATTTTTGACATTAAAACATCTTTCTTTTAGGAAATACCAATCGCTTGACTCGTCGATGGTGTTCAGCATCAATATCTCTTTTCTTCCTTCCTAAGCAAGGAAGACATCCCTAAAAAGTAATCTATTCGTTTTTAATAAACGGTTTTCATCGTACAAGTCTCTTTACACGTCGATGACTTCCACTGCATGTTCCACACCCTGTGTTCAACTGAAATAAAAATTCATTGTCAATTTTTTTCCCGTTTCTTCAGAAATACCTGTCCAAATAAGGCTGTCAGAGGATTAGGAGTTGAATTACATGATTTACAACCAGGACTTTGGCGTTTCACTCTACCTGGTAGAGTTTGACCATTAGCAGTGCAAAGCGATTGACAACCAGCGCCTTAAAAAAATTTTTTTTGCAACTATATAACTCTGTTCATTAGGTATACCTGAACTCCGTTTCATGCGTAAATAAGCATGAAGTCGTCGGCGACATGGACATGAAGGACAAGAACGGTAACATAGAGGAATAACAGGCTGAAATACAATGATTTTCATTCGTTTGTATAATATCGTTTAACACCGTCATTTACATAACGTGTATAAGAAATATCATTTGAATAACGTAAGTAAGTTGGTCCTTCGGCAGAAGCATTCAATGTGTCTGATCGAAACCTCATAGAAACAAAGGTGTTTTCATGAAGGACGTATAATTCAATCTGATTGCACTGTTTCCTTATCTTTACACTTACTTGGCTACAGCAGGTTTGTTGTACTGGACAACACGGGGGAGGAGGAGGCTGACAGCATACAGCTGGTTGAGGACAACATGGTATAGGTGGAGGTGGGGGGCAACAAGGGATAGTAGCTAAAGAAAAGAACGAAGTTGTTAGACTTCATACGATCATCCTCACGTAAACAACATGGAGTTATTGGCTGGCAGCAATTTTGGGGTGGAGATGCAGCACATGGACAACCAGCAGATGGGCTACTTAAATGATTAACGTTATTCATTTCTGTCTTCTGAGGAGATTGTACTCATATAATGGCTGGAATGTTCCAACAGGTGTATACTGATTTGGAACGCTCTGTTGTGGTTGAGGCTGTTGCCCAGGGAAGGTAGAAGTCCTTGCGGGATTGAACGGTTGGTATCTGGAAAACGAAGTTCCGGTACATTTAAAGTTATGGTCAGGATAACCCATTCGATTGTTGATCATTGATTGGTAACGGTCCTTCAGGAGCTAGTGTCGGAATTTCTGGCTGTAAATTATTATTATTATCTCAAAAGCTTGGAAGCTTACGCTAAACGGACGTTGAACGGTGTCACCCGATTGGATGGATTCCTGATAACCTCTCTGATCGGTGATTATGGGTTTTGGCTCTCCAATATCAGGATTAGGTCCTCAAATCATATTATGAGGTTCAAAGAGCTTCCGTGTAAAATGAAACCTGAAGAATCATAAGGGGTGTTCGATGAACCCTGATAGTTCATGCCCTTGTGATTAGTTTTCTCGTCATCACAGCAAGCGCAACAGTTCTTTCTACCATTTGAACCACCTGTATTTGGATCTCCTTTATACACCCATGATCTTGAAGAATCCGGAGGAAGTGTGATCTGTGTTTTGGAAATTGTGATTTTCTAAATTGATATTGGTACTCACCTGGTGACTGTATTGTCCTTCGTGTTTGATTTGGTTACCACCGTTACGTTCTAACTGGTTCCTATTCTTATCAAGATTGTTATTGAAACTCTGTTGAGTAGGTTGCTCATATTCTTCCTGAGATCCAGCTTTTTCGTGAAAAACTGGAGGCTGCTCCCCAGAGTGAATTGTTCCAGAATTAGTACCCCATTGTGCTTCATGAGGTTGCCCTACTTTGTTTGGCTTTTTTTGATCAGCGTGGTTAGGTATAGGGCGATAGTCTAAAGGATTTCCGTTGTTCGGTTCTTTGTAGCTTTCGCCGCTAAAAATACAAAATTGATTGATAGAAGACGTCCAATACTACTTTTCTCCATATTCTTGATCGGATTCCTTTCCAGTGGTCATGGGAGCTTCCTGGCCCTTGTGCTCTTCCTAAATCAACGCATTTTATCTGACTTTTTCTCTCCATTTTACTTGAATCAGTTGCTCCACTTTTCTTCTCGGATCAGGTTCCTCTTCATCTGAAGCAAACACTACAGTCGATCCATGTGGTTTCAAATTGTTGATGTTGTTTGAATTGTGCTCAGAAACTCTGGCTGTTGTACGAGGTGATGATGTCGTAAACTCAATAACAGAGCTTGATGACATTTTTGTTGTAAATTTTCTCGATGTTTTTTTTTGTTGAGGCTCTAATGATTCATATGTGAACAGTTCTGGAGTTGCATTTCCTTCCGAAGAAGTTTCACTAGGCGATAGAAGATGAGAAGCTGGTTGTGAAGAAGCAGAAGAGCTTGTCGGAGAAGCAGAAGAGCTTGCCGGAGAAGCAGAAGAGCTTGCCGAAGAAGCAGACGAGCTTGCCGGAGAAGCAGAAGAGCTTGCCGGAGAACCAGAAGAGCTAGCCGAAGAAGAACTACTTTGTGATGGAGAAGGAGGTGAAATAGAGATTGGTAAAGGTGGTGGTTGAGGAATTTCAGGAGGTGATGGTTCTGAAGGAAAGTGTGAGTGAGAAGAAGGATGAAAAAACCGTGAATACCATCATCGTCCTTTTCATAGTAAAATTGATAGGCTTGTGGTGTATTTTCATCCATAACTTGGTATGGATTGCGAGGGACGTTGGGAACTTCACTGTTCATCTCTTCAGGAGGGTACATGCCAGGAGCCAAAGCAATCTTTGCCTGTATGAGGAATGGCAAAAACAGGAACAGTACCCATTTCATTCTCTGAAAGTGAATGATTTACTATTGAAAACACAAAACTGTTGGTTTTTAATGTTAGTTTTAGTTTAATTTTTAGTCTAAGGAAAAAAATAAAAATATTTCAAAAGTCGGGAAGTTTGCAACTCAACACAGAATTATGATGAAAAAAGCCAGATAAAAGCGGAGATTCCTCCGCCCATCATTTCCAAGATTACACTCCTCCAATTATTCCTAGTTCTCTCATATCTGATTATCTCTCTCTGTCAGTTAATCACTTTCGCCCTCTCCTTTTTGAGACCAGAATATCTTGGTTTGAAAAGAGAAACGGAAAAGAATGTCGTTTAGCGACAAGAAGACTTTGAGAACTTTCGAAAGAAACAAAAGGTGAAATTGTTTATAAATGAATAAGAATACAAAGTTAGAAAATTGCATGATGAGCATGAAAGTCGACTTCAATGTCGGATCTGAAGGGGATAGTAGAGAACATAAAAAACATGATTGAACCCGTCTGGGCAACAATATCTTCGAATAAGTCTCAAGCATATCCAATCCCAAAGATATGAAGGAAAAGTTAGGAAATAGTTAAAAGGGATGTACGATCAAGCAAAAATAAAAAAGAGAAGAACAAATGAAAATTCACCCCTTCCCCTTTTTGGTCGAGAAAACACAAAGGCAACTTTCATTAATCTCTTCCTCTCTCTCTATACTTCTCTCCCTCGCTCATTATCCTTTTCTCTTTCTCTCTACATTGGGTAAGCTGTTTCAAAGGAAAACTGTGTGCATTTTGGATTCGAAATCTGTGCTTCACAAACTCGCTAAGCCAGTTAGCCCTCTTCGTTTCTGTCGCTCTACTCTGGAACAATCATTATCATCAGATTGATTAATAACATTGATCATGAGAGGCCTAAAGAGAATCTTCTCAAAATAGGATTTCGCCAGATAAAGTCCCCTTCTCTTCTCGAACTATCTTCTTTCTCTCCCTTACACCCTATTTTATACTCAGTTTAGAGAAAAAAAATCGATCTTCTTTTAGCCGATGATAAGATTTGAAATTGAAAACGAGGCAAGGAGATCAAGAAACAATTCAGATGGCCATTAAAAGATTTATCTAAACATTCATCTCATCAACAACATGTTTATTATTCACATCATAGCTTCCTGTAATATCGCGGAAAAAACCGGCAATCCCTTTAGCCAAACCAAATCTCACCTGATTTCAAACATATTCCATGTAATGCCTAATGTCTGAAACCTGTCCTTGCTTTTAAACTTCCCTTAAGATACGGCGAATGTGACAATGTTCTATGAAAAAGTTCCAAGAGTTGCGGTAAATTTTCCCCGGGATTCGAATCATCAACAAATTATTGATAGTGCATCATCATGATCACGTCAGGTCAATCACATCAGGTCGGCGCCTAATCTTTCCTATTCTCTAGGAACACAGAAAAAACAGCAATTATCTTCACCGTGTTATACAACTACCTTTCCATAGCTGTTTGCTTCTTGTTCTTATCAGCATAAATAACTTTCTATTAACTCGCGTAATGGCATGTAGCTTCAAATTAACGAAGTAACTTATGGCTGCAAAGTACACATGTGGAAGAAATCATCATCAACAGATAATGAAAAAAAAAATTTTTGCTGATCACTAGCATTGAAGAAAAAAAAATTTTATTATCCTGAAATTATTAACTAAGGGCTACAATACTCGAAACGAAATTTAAATACTGTAAGTGAGGCAAGCAAAAGCTGTCTTTTGCTTAAAACTGGGCAGACTAGACTATTTTTCAACAGAACTGAAACATGAAATCAAGAAACACTTTTAGAAGCCCGAAAATAAAACGAATGAAACTATTTTTAAGCTGTGAAATACAATGAAAAGTAAATTACATTAAAAAAAAAGTTATTTTGATTAGTTTTAAAGACCTCCACAGGCACGGTTTACATTAGGTGTACCATGAATTTCATCCAAATAGCCGACTAATCGATTAGCTGTGACATGTCCACTTTTCAACCCAGAATATAACTGCAAAAGCAAGTTTCAAGAAAGAGATGAATTCAATGAATAATACCTGGAAGAACTCAGCGATCTCAATTTCTCCATTCTTATTCAAATCCACTTCATTTAGAAGTTCATGAAGAACTCTCTCATCAATTTTTTGATTATGTTCCTATATCAATCTCTCGTCATATCTATACATCAAGAAGTACTCACTCGGAAATAACGGCGCAGGTCGTTAACAGTGATGTGTCCCTTCTTATCTTTATCCAATTGATTGAATCTTTCTTTAGCAGTTTGCATCTCGGCCCTCAAATTGGAAGGATGATATTCTACTAATACATCCAATGAATATATCGCTCACTTCGTCAAATTCACAGCCACATTACTAACAGCATTGGTTTTGGCCAATTGCCCCATTTCCAAGTCGATGAAATGACGGGCCTTTTCAAGTTGAGCTCTTTGTTCAGCGGAAGACCATCCCAACTCTTCTGCCATTATTCTTACAACCTAAACGCAATGTTTTCAAATACCCAATTTGAAAAAACGAACATCTGGTAGAACTTCTTGCGCGGCATAAGTATTCAAGAACGCTAAGCGCATTCTCCTAGCGATAACGTCCACGGCTGTACAGGCGTATTCTCGAATGGCATAACGAACCTATAACAAAACTGCAAAAACATTTTCGAAAATTCGTTACTTCAGCATCGAGATATGGAAACTCGGGATGTAATCTCGAACCAACAATCGGCCACCTTTTTCCAGTCATTTTACACATACGAGCAACAACAAACGCTCGGTCACCATAAGTATTAGCTAGATGTTGAGCTACCTAGAATAAACCATCAGAACGTTCTGAAAAAGCTGATGCTTACATCCACTTCCATTCCATAATCTTGTACAAGATGGATATAAAGAAGAGAGTTCCATTCGTGAGCACCTTCGAGCATTAAACCAGGGGTAACGCAGCCACTTGCAGGTTTCAAGTTATGAGTCTATGATCAATGTTATATACTATGCTTTCTCAACCTACTTTAACACAAGCGTCAACAGTTTCTTCTGCCATATGCCTATAGGTTGTCCACTTTCCACCAGCAATTGTCACCAAACCGCTTTCAGATACCTTAATATTAAAACGTTCACTGTTCAGATAAACTTTAGGAGAACCTCTATGATGTGGTTTCTAGCTAAGCTCTTAGTATCTTTCTTGTTTGGGTCCCTAACCAAAGGTCTCAGACCAGCCCAAGCCGACATGACATCTCCCCGACGAACCGTTACATCTTTCGATAAATAACCACGAATCTCCTACAAACACTGAAGGGATGAAATGATTTGTGATACAACTCACTTGTAAAATGAACTCAATATCTTGATCTGTAGGAATAGGAGAATGAGTTAACTCGGATGGAGCGTCAGTTGTTCCAGCAATAGTCATTTTCTCCCATGGAAGGAAGAAAATAACACGACCATCGGAAGTACTGGGATCAAGAAGTCCAGTACTTGAAGGACTGAAGGAATGAAACAGTGAAATTACAGAAACAACAAATAATAACCTGTAGTAGCCGGGTAAGACGACGTGTACTCCAGAACTTGGTGCACAGATTGGAGCTGTTTCAGGATCACCCATTTGACGAATCGTGTCTGTGAAAGGCCCAGTAGCATTTACTACCGCTTTCGCTTTAATATCAAACTCTCCACCACTCATCTGATTGAAATCGTAAGAGGGAGTACTCAAGCTCAAACATACCGAGTCTCGGACATGAGCTCCCTTCACTTTACCATTTTCATCTTTGATAAGATGTTCTACTTTGACATGGTTCGCACACTAAAAGTTGAAAAAACAAATTTCAAATATATTTTCAAAGTATAACCTTAGCACCATGGCGGATGGCCGTCAGAATAATGGCTAAGTTCATACGAGCGTCATTGTGTTGTCCGTCATAATAAATAAGTGCACCTTTTAATGATTCGTTCTTCAACATAGGGAATCTTAACCAGCATGGTTTAAGAAAACATAACAGTCAACAAAGCACACCTCTCCAAGGCTTTCTCTTTGTTAATATAAAACGAATTCTTCAGAACACGTTTTCCGGATACGAAGTCATAAGCTTTAATTCCAACCCAGTAATAGGGTACTTGCCACAATCTAGAGAGAAATATAAAACTTGTCTTGTGGAGTTTCGATATTACTTATAAATAGGAAGCATAATTGGCAAAGGAGAACTCAAATGTGGAGCGATTTCCAACAAATTTGCTCTTTCAAACAAGGCTTCCTTTGAATAAAATTTGTACAAATGGAAACTGTTTGTCTGCTTACTTTGACCATCCTATATTGTTCTAAATCTGCTCTCATAATAGCTGCTTGGAGATATCGAACACCCCCATGAACAAGTTTAGTACTTCTAGATGATGTACCAGAAGAGAAATCATCGAGTTCTACTAACGCAGCCTTCAACCCTGTTGAAACAATAGAAACATTTTCTAACATTTCACAAACCTCGAGCTTGAGCATCTAAAACTACTCCAGCTCCAGTAGCTCCTCCTCCAATAACAAGGATATCGAATTCTTCGCCAGACTGAAAACAAACGGGATAGGGGTCTAGATTGAATTGAACATACTTTCAAGCCTTCAATAATTTCTTTACGGGTTGGGAGAGCCGATGATGGTCTTTTATTCAATTCAGCAAGACGGTCAGCATGCGCCGTGCGGAAATAGCTTTGCTAGAAGATAACGGTAACCCAAAATATAAAAAGACTGACCATTTGATTGTTGAACCTTTTCTCATTTGTTGCATCTAGAGCATAAACAGCTAAGGCCCCTGAGCCAACCAAGGCTCCTGCTTTCACCCAGCGAGACATTCTATAATAACATATAGTGAGTGTCTTTAGATGGTGAGGATTACAATGGAAACTAAGTCAAAAAGAACAGCTCGTGATAACAATATAGAAATGAATAGGCACGATTACTAGATGCACTTTGACCGCCCACATCTCACAGTTTAATTAATGACAGTGAAAATACACACAAATGAAGTCGATCCCCTCTTCTCTCTAACCTGTCTTGCAAAAAATGAAAAATAAAAATAAATTGTTGAGTTACAACGTTGTTTGAAAAACTTTTTGGGATGTTATATCCCTCCTTACGGAAAACTTTTGTCAGAAGTACAGAAAAAGCAGTGGAATGCGTGTTAATTCTGGAAACCAGTACACATTTGTATGAAGAAGCGCGAAGAGCATTGAGTAAAGATTAACACGAAGTGAGTGGAAGACCTTAACCTTAACATTTATAAGTATCGATTTCTTAGACCTCTCACTATTCATATCTCATGATAAATTTATCACATAAGACCTATACGATAAGTAGTAAAATAGTTAATAACATCACAAAGTAATTTTCAATCAGATCAATATGTTGTAACGAGAATTCTAGTTCTTGCCATTCAAAAACTAAGCTGAGCAAAGGATAGGAGAAGAGAAACCTTTATCTTCGAACAGAAGGGAAGAATTTCGGGTTTATATTTATATAATACCATGATAATTGAATGAACCGAATTAATCGAGATCATTGCGCATGTAAATGCGACATATAAATGCCTCAAGGATTTCGAACATCGTTAACATATTGGAATAATAGAACCCGAAGCCAAGCAAAATCAATACCCCAATGCTGCCAATTTCAAGAAGAGAATCAAACGCTAATACATGTTCGAAGAAAATCTGAATAAATTAGAGAAAAGAATTGCGGCCTACTCTCGAGGAACTCGAACATAATACTAACTAGTGGATGATACACACTCACACACACACACACACACACACACACACAAGGAACTGAACAACTGATGACTAGTGGTTGGCATGCTGGAAAAAACGATTCACGTGAACAGCACATGTTCCTACAACAAACATAAGGTAGTCTTTTGAAGCTAGTTCGAGTTCAATGAGTAGAGTACGTGGCTACGAAAATAGTCAGTAATGGCTAAACATAGCAGGTTTTCCTTGATGACATTCTATGTCGCTTCACGCAGAATGTTGATTCCCGTGAGTACTTATTAGAGAAACAAATGGAAACTAAACTTACGAAGGAAAGAATTTTTTTTCTAGAACTTGGTCATGAACAACACAACATTTCATGAACTAAACTCTTGCAACAGACTAATCTCGCATAGAGTTTCAACATTAGCATAGCACTTAGATTTTCGAGAAAAGTTTCTTATCTATTCCTCCTCATCAGACATCTTTTCAGGTTTGACCTTTTCCCTTTACTGTATACAAATATTGATCCCGTCGTTTACACAGTCAATGCGCTCCATGAGACGCTTCCTTGACGCCTTGTACAGATGAATATTCATTGATTATTCTCTATTTAAACTCTTCCGTATCATTTACATATTTATGAAAATAACTGTATATCAAAATATTAATTAGGTTATCGTTTTAAACATATGTTCTAATCAGAACAACTGGTTTACGAATGTTGACTCAGCGTTCTGCTGATGAACTCCAAATGGTGATTAAACGAGCTTTATACTAGGTCATGTAATGAGGAATATTCTATCTGTTTGCCGAAATCAGTCATTTATCCCTTATCTTTCTGTTCTTTCAAATACTCTTATCAACAGGTAAGAAAAGCATTTTCATTACAGCTCTCAATTTCGCTGCTATGCTGTAATTTGTTTCATTCATCATCAAATAGTTAAAATCCTCTCAAGTCTCCCAAGTCCAAATAAAATTATGAACGCGATGTTCCAACAGATCAAATATGCATAATGAAGTAAGGAGGATGCTTACTTCGGCAGCTGGTGTCCAGCTCGAGGTCACTCTACCGCAGCGATCAATTCCCGCTGTCCTAGTGAATTCTTCTCATCTTCTCCATTCCCCCTCTCTCTCTCTCACTCACAATTTCATACATCTCAACAGAGCGTTCTTTCTATTACCGTCCTAACCCAAAATACTAACGCCCATTCTCATCCTTCGACCTTATTTCCCTGTTAGGATTTCAACAGAATTGCTAAATTATCTTATTATTCAACTACAGAGCAGTTTTATATTGTTGAGGAGATTTATTTTGACATCGATTTTTGGTATCACTCAAAGCTTTTCTTTGTCGCCGAGCACTCGTTGCAAAACGAATTATTGAACCGTTTGTACTTCAGACATCTTTGCCCACTCTTTCCTTTTGCATAATTCATAAATAAAAATTATTGAACAACTGTTCAATCAAGTTGGTGACTCAGCTCTGTCATCGAGATTCTTAAACTGAGGCTGAAAACCGAAACTTTTTTTAATACTCTTCGATTTTTTCAATGGAATGTTGATAAAAAGTAATTCCTAATGTTTTAGAACCCTGTGCCTAATGTTGTAGTTCACTTGAGTGAATGCCACTTAAGTTGTTCAATAAGGTTAGTTTTCTTTAAAGTTTTGCTTTATGATTGTTTACTATCGTTTCAGAGATGGGATCATGTTTTTCTCGAAACCGAAGGGAGTCTGCTGGTGCTTCCGGAAACGGCTTGGAAACCATAAATACTAACCAGTTCGTATCACCCACCACTTTATATATGGTAAAGAACTTTTGAAGACTTTTACCAAATGTTTATGATAGGTTAATACTAGTGGTGAGCAACACTTAGACCCATCATCTCATGTAAGAAATGTAGCAGGTCAGTTCATTCTTTGTTCGTTCGGTTATTTTTGTCTACGTTCCAGGAAATTATCAAGATAAAGAGGTGCTTGTAGCTCTTTATGCCTATGAATCTCGGGCTGATGGGGATTTGAGTTTTAAAAAAGGCGATATTATGTATCTTCTTGATCAGAGGTTTGTTTACCGTTTCTTCACCTTTTGTAAGCTATACTATGTCTTTGAACCGTTGTGAATTCAAGTTTTGCTGTTTGTTTTGCGTAGTGTATCGAAGTTTCTATGTGTGTTTTCCCGTTTTTTTCTGAAGCTGCTTCTTTCAGTAATTGCGATTGGTGGTATGTAAAACATCAGCGTACTGGAGCCACAGGATATGTTCCAAGAAACTTTGTTGCCAAGCAGCAGACGATTGAAAGCGAAGAGTGAGTTTTCATAAGTTCCAAATAGCCTAATTGAGTTCGTTACGGAAATCTGATATTTTCAAGTGTTTGTGTAAACACAATCAAGGCGTAATTTAATATATAGACGAATTTGAACTTTTCTCAAATGAGATCATTTACATTAACTTCAGGTGGTATGCAGGTAAAATTCCGAGGAACCGAGCGGAGCGACTTGTTCTCGCTAACAATCTGCCGAAGGGGACTTTCCTTATTCGCGAAAGAGAAGCAGATGGGAGAGAGTTCGCTTTAACTATCAGAGATTCTGAAGATAATCGCAATGGTAGAAGCAGCATGAAGAAGTTTTTAATCAGTTCAAAAATTTAGGTGGCACTGTCAAACACTATAAAATTAAGAGATTAGACCATGATCAAGGCTTCTTTATCACAACGCGTCGTACATTCAAAACTCTCCATGATCTTGTCGCATATTATTCAGGTAATTCTGAATATGGAGCAAGATTTCCTAAATTTCTATTTCAGAAATGGCTGATGGTCTTTGTTGTCAACTGACATTCCCAGCTCCTCGCATAACACCAACTAGACCAGATTTGAGTCATGACACTCAGCAAAACTGGGAAATTCCTCGAAATCAGTTAACACTCAAGGATAAATTGGGAGATGGAAACTTCGGACAGGTTGAACTGCTATATTAGCACCTAGTTAATGATTTATTTAGGTCTGGTATGGTAGGTGGAGAGGTATCGTCGAGGTTGCAATCAAAACTATGAAACCAGGAACAATGTCTCCAGACGCTTTTCTTCAGTATGTTCGTTTGCCTGATGAACGTTTATTTGGTTGTTTTACAGAGAAGCGCAAATTATGAAACAGTGTGACCATCCTAATTTGGTGAAATTATACGCGGTATGTACCCGTGAAGAGCCTTTTTATATTATTACGGAATACATGTGTAACGGATCTTTGTTGCAATATTTAAGAAGTGATGGAAATAACTTAGCTATACAAGCTTTAGTAGACATGGCTGCTCAGGTGAGATTGGAGATAGTGTTGAGAATAAAATGGTATTGCAGGTAGCTAATGGCATGATGTATTTGGAAGAAAGGAAACTTGTGCACCGCGATTTAGCGGCAAGAAATGTTCTTGTTGGTGATAAAATCAGTGGTGTTCCTGTTGTAAAGGTTTTTTTTAAACTCATCCTATTTTGTTAAAAATTTGTTCTTAGGTTGCTGATTTTGGATTGGCTAGAAAACTAATGGAGGAAGATATTTATGAAGCACGTACGGGTGCTAAATTCCCTATCAAATGGACAGCTCCTGAAGCAGCTACTTGCGGAAATTTCACAGTTAAGAGTGATGTGTGGTCTTATGGAATTTTGTTGTACGAAATCATGACGAAAGGACAAGTTCCTTATCCAGGTAAACTGAACAAGAACATTTCAATAATTCTCGATCATATTGAAGGAATGCAAAACAGAGAAGTTGTTGAACAAGTGGAGTTAGGTTACAAGATGCCAATGCCCCGTCAGTGTCCGGAACAGATATATAATGAGGTACTGTTTCACTATCCTTGAGTTTTTGAATTCCGTTCCGTTCTAGGTTATGTTGAAATGTTGGGATAAGAATCCGGAAAGAAGGCCGACTTTCGATCATTTATTCCACTTTTTCGATGATTACTTCGTCTCATCACAGCCAAATTACGTTCCTCCAAGTGTGTAAAGACCGCGGATAATATGCCTTCCATCCTTACCAGGTTGTTATATTCAAATATAAATTGCCCGCTAGTCTCACTTATATGTTCTGCCACAACCCGTCTTTTAACTTATTATGTCCATTTGTATATAACTATTAATATTTATTGTTGAGTTCTTTGTCTTGTGAATAAAACTTTGCTCAAAGTTTCTCCGTTTGACGAAGTGCTTCTGAGTTTCCACTTTCCAAATTTGAGCCAGGGTGAAGGAGACAGAGTAAACGTCCGATCTCTTTCGCATACTATTATATAATTAACAGTTTCCCTCCTCCACATTTTGAATGTCTTGTTGTTCTTTTGATTGTTTTGTTCCTATGTTCATTTTTTTTCCATTTTCAAAACTTTGAAGTTGTTAACACTCATCTTGCGTTATACTCTATAAATCGAGTCTTTCGCAAGGATTGCTCTGAAAACGATGACTAAAAAGAGAATGAAGGATTGAAGCATGACCAATGATAATGCAGGAACATGCAAATAAAATATAGTTGTATTTTAGAAAACACTGAAAATCTATTTTGGTACTAACTACTTAGTTAATGATATCCATAAAATCACTTTCTACTTTATCGAGACCTCCAAATAAAATTTTTTTGTTAACTGCATAAGCTTGCAGCGTGATGGATAACCACCGCTAATTATTATTCAGAGCAACTGGAATGAAAACCCTTTTCATATGATGGCAGAAATAGACACGCGGTTCATGTTTCATTCGGAACACAGAAGTGCAGTTGGCGGTTGTTCAAGCTACTCTCATTCATCCGTCGATGAATAACTACGAAGCGGTCGTGCTACGTCAGAGTGATGAGCGAGGCTGAACTAAAATGGGAAACATCTGACAACAAGCAGTAATAAGAAAAGCAAAGAATTGTTTCTCAGTAGTATACCGCGAAAAAATAACGCAGAATACCTTCTACCTTTTCATGGGTTATTGAGTTATTAACATAGAATCAATAATTTTCTTTGTTCAGCTCGATACAATGATGATCATTATTCGCTCAATGGTTATAGGATATCTGGAAAAAAATTGCAAAATAATATGTATTTTGCCGTTCTAGCGCACCTTTTCGCCCATCCTCAATTCTCACGTTTTTCAGACATTTTAAAGCTTTTTTTCATTGATTTTTTGTCCTAACTCTTCTAAAATGTGTCATTTTCAACAATTTTCAAAAATGGGGAAATGGTCGAAATGGGCTACCTTGAAAATGTGGTCGAAATCCAATGGTCGAAATGGTCGAAATATTGCGCTAACAATTTTGAATAAAAAAAAATGATAATTGTAATAAATGGCGAAGTTACACAAAGATCAACCAAGTTTTTTTTTTGGAAAAAACTTTTTATTCAAAGTAATGCGCAATCGCAATAACATTGTTTTTGATATTAGTCAAATAGTCGTCCAAGATGCCGTCTGATTTGAAAGTTATTGAATGTTTTTCTAGCAGTTTCTTCTGATCTTCGATAGCAGTATTGGCTACATCGATATTCTTAAGAAGGTCCCAAGATGAAAACGAGGCTTTTCCAACATCAATACGAAACTGCGTATGTCGAGAGAGAAAAATTGCAAAATAATATGTATATTTGAAGTTTTTTTTAATTCGGACCATTTTTTTGATCTCGTCCAATCCTGTTCAAAACATAATGGACTCTCCAGTTTTTCTCTTATGATTGCCTGAACTTTCAAAACTTGGGCAAATTGCATAACAAGATGGTATAACTTTGATGGAAAAATAAAATGCGCTGTGATCACTTCCTCTTGAGCTCATTTTCTTGAAAGCAATAACCGAACTTCAAGGCACGTAAGGAGGAAAACAGGTTAGGTGGCTATTTTTTGAAATGTTTTCTGAATGATGACTTGAACTGGATATTAGCTGGACTTCGTACGGTATTACAGGAAGTCAAGAGATTTCTGTGTTTCAATGTTTTTTAACCTCCTGAACTGGATTGGACAAGATCAAAAAATAGTATAAATCAAATAAACTAGGAACATATATAAGCGTTAGTTGCAATTGCAAAAGCAGTTCCGAGCTATTGGCCCTGAAGGTTCGCATGTATTACAGTTTCTAATTAACTATCCATTTTCTAGATATGTTTGGAAAAACTGTAGCTATTATTGCAATGGGTTTGAGCGGCTTCGCTCTTCTACCGATATTGTTTGCAGGCTTAACTATCTATAACGACATTAACACGTTTCACAACGAAGCCAAAGTTGATTTGAGCGATTTCAAGGTATCTCTAATATTTTAGTTCTTCGAAGATCATTTTTTTTATAGAACTACGCTGATGATGCTTGGCTCAACATGATTCCTGAAACAACTAAATCATCTATAAAGTTCAATGCTTTATTGGGAAGATATAAGCGTTCTGTTGAAGAATGTGGTTGCGGTGAACAACCCGATGACTGTCCAGTCGGACCTCAAGGACCTCCTGGGTCTCCAGGAGACAAAGGTGATGATGGAATTCCTGGAACTCCAGGAGAGTCTGGAGAGCCCGGTTCAGGAGCGAAATCCCAGTTGGATACAAAAGAATGTATATCTTGCCCACCAGGCATCACGGGACCTCCGGGACCTGACGGACCACCTGGACCTGCTGGACCAGATGGAGAAGATGGGCAGAACGGAGAACCAGGAGCTCAGGGAGATCAGGGACAAGACGGAGAAGCTGGAGAACAAGGTCCTGACGGACAGCCAGGAGATGTTGGTTCACCAGGAGAGCCAGGAGCAAACGGAACAAGGGGCATCCAGGGACAACAGGGACCACCAGGAGCCCCAGGAGAGGCAGGACCAGCTGGAGCTCAAGGGCAAGACGGACAAAACGGAGAACCAGGAAGAGACGGAGAGGCGGGTTCACAAGGAACTGACGGACGACAAGGATCAAATGGAGAAGTGGGTGAGGACGGCCCTGCAGGAGATGCTGGACTACCTGGCTCCGACGCTGCCTATTGCCCCTGCCCAACTCGTTCTCTGGATGGCTTGAAAGATCTGGAAGCAATCGAGCATAATGAGCATAGTGGCTACAGAAAAGCAGCTAAGCACGCAAGACTGGCTGTATAATCATTATTTCATGGGTTTTTTTTTATGTTGAGATTTGATTCGTAAAATGAACAGTAGTATAACGCACTCGAAGTTACTCATTCAGAACCTTGATGATTTATAAGATTTATTTCATTCGATAAAATAGATCAAACAGGCTGTTTTTCAAACAATACATGCAGACATATAAAAATGAATTAGTACTCATGCATTCACACGGAAAGTTTCTAAGCGTGTTCCAGCGTAAGCAAGCTCCTTCGTTAGTTTTTCATAATCAGTTCCTAATGCTCCAATATGAGATCTAGAATATGAAAGTACTTGTCACAATGATTATATAGGAGCTTACTTATAAAACAGAGTCATATCGTATCCTCGCTTAGCCCATTCATTAGCTTGATAAAGAGGTTCAGGGAGAGATATGGGTTTCTCATTGATCTACATTAACATTAAACTATTCTCAAGATTTCAGAAGCAGATGTACCTGATGAGTGAAGCACAAGCTCAACATGAAAGATTGTAACGTGTCCATTGACCAGTTCATTTCATCAACAAGAGTGGTATACAGAGGAATTCTACCGGATCCCTGAAAAAACGTCATGTGTATGACGAAAGCAGAAATAATTTACCTTAATCACTTTATGGGCCTGCATGAAAAACTCTGTGATGTTTGGACGAACTATCTGACAGTCAACCACAGTTGCCACACTAACATTATGTACATCTGTTTTGATTCCTTTAGAAGGTTCAGAAGAGCTGCGCTCTCGGAAACGGAAGAATCTGATGTTATGATGTTTGGAAACCACGTTAAATTGGAACAGTGGCTTCCAATTTGGAGAACTATTAGTCCTAGCAAACTCAGCACAGCTCTTCTTGATCTCAGCTAACTCGTTCTCGACAAGCTGAAAACTGTTTACCGCAAAACCGTTTCTGATGAACTTACATAGCCGAACTGCGAATCTGCGGTTCCTTCCCTTAGTAAAACAATTTTTTCAGGAAGCTGTCTGTTGCTTCTCAAGAACAATCCTACCGCATGTCGAATGATCTTTTGAAGAATAGATAGATCAACCTGAACAGCGACGACATTAATCCATACATTAGAAAAATATAAAACAAACATATTGGTTTTGAGGATCCTGTAGAAGAAAATCTCCGATGAAGTTTTCATTGAGGTTAGAACCATTGAAAGAATACTGAAATTAGTTAACATAACTCTCTAATCGCTTACGCATTCAGTTGGACGAACCCCCACTACACTCGGCACTTGCATTGCTTCATCATATGAAGTCTGACCCCTGTGCAAGACATATGATACTACAAGAGTTTTTTTGTCCGACAACCACATACGAGAACTGGAACATCAGCAGTTATATATTCAATGGTGGAGATCTCTCACCTATGCATATCGGGCTTCACGGTATGATTCAATCCGCCAGTCTTAAGATTAGTTTTCAAACAAATGTTCGATAATGTCCTGGAAATATAAATACAATGAGTAATCTCTATTCTGAGACTTATACATTGGCTTGACTAGCGGTTCTCCTCGAGGATCACGGATACTTTTGGTTAGTACGTGCTGCGTGGGAATTAAGTATTTCCTCTCGTAATATTTCAACTCTCCTGCAAATATCCACTGTTAAGATTACCCTTAATGTACACAAAACCATGAATTTCATCATCATCAGCGGCATAGAATATAATAGTTTTTTTTCGTTGAGCTTCGATAGATCGGAACTCCTGAAGACAAAAACTTTAAATACCTTTAAGGCACAAAAATAGTTCACTTTTTCTAAATCGTTTCTCATAATCAGTTTAACAAATATTTGATTGAATGTAACACATCCTTTAGAGCGTAGTTCTTTTAGAACATTTTGAATGAAATTACTGAAATGATGATAATGATCGAATGGATGTATATGAAAACAGACTTCACACAGTCTTTCAATTCTGGCACATCATACATAGCTATCATCTGGAATCCTTCAGATGGCTTGAAAAAGGTATCTCGGGTTACCCATCCACCCTGTAATGGAAACATCAACAGTTCATTCAGGATACGAAAATATACATCAGAGTTTGGTGTTTTCTCTACACCGTTACCATAAATAAGATGAGGGTTCTGGCGATAGAAAGCTTGCACCGTCATAGGATCTTTCGCAATAGAAAGTTGGAAACTTCAATGAGATGAATGATTGAACAACCTACAAGATTTTTCATACCTTTCCAATACATTGTTCTTCGATCCATCCAAACGTAACTTTTGAACCATAAGCTTCGTTTTGTTGAAACGAACTTGAGGATTCTCCGCTTGAACCTGCAAACCAACAATACTCGTATATAGAAAGCGCTAAGTTACTGGATTTCTGGGAGCTTTAGAGAACTTTGATAGTCTGACTCGCTGATGAGGAGCAATATTCAAATCTTCGATAACGTTAAAAAGTGGAGTGAAACGTCTAAAAAAAATTGAACTACTCAAATTATCAGTAAGCCCCTCACCCATTCTTTTCTCTTGCAGATGCAACAGCAGGATAATCTCTTCGGCATTTCAAATTTTCATATAAGGACAACAGTGGAACTTCAGTTTTCCCCTCATTTCTGAAACATTGTATGCTTTTTTAAAACTTGAAAGAAACAAACGTCGTTTTTCTAACTGTTATTTTTGACACAGGCTCTTCAGAAAATTTCCTGAATGTCAACTCATCTCTTCCAGATTTCGATTCCAAACGAAGACCTGAACACATACACATAGAACAATAGTGTTAAATAAGTTCTGTTCAAACCATTCAAGGATTTTTGAATTGTTCTTCGGACGTTCAATGGGATCCCCTGAGTAATGTTTGTTCTGAATTTGTTACGTGCGATGTTTCCAATGTATTCCTGGAGATCAACTTTAGGATAAAATTGACCCATTCGATCTGCATTGATGACAATAATTGATGGGAAAATTTCTGAGTAAAACTAACAGTCCATTAATATGACAGGCACAATTTTGTTTCTATGCTTTCCTTCTATAATTCTGAAAGAAGATTGAATCTGAGTATGATGTCTTTGAAGACGAAACCAACCTAGTTGATTTACTGATACCATCGTATTTCATTTCCATGTCTTGCGAGACTTCGTTAGTCTGTTTTTTAGGATATATTACTCCCTTTCCGAGGAATAAGAATTCTTCACTGTAAAAGGCAATTTTATTGAGATGATAGACAATAGTATAACAGAAACTCACGTGGACGCCGCGTTCATACTAGTAATCACATCGAAAGCTTGGCTGTGTGAGCAATCTGAAGAGTTCAAGTTTCCAGACATCTGAAAAGGGAATATACAAAAAAATCAAAACAGAAAAATCTACCTGTGATGTTTCGAAACTGGTAGAATCGAACTCCGAGCGTCCTCCCGCTTTCTGAATAATCAGATCTAAACTTTTCAGGTTTCGAAGCTTCAGAAGATTTTTGAAACGTTCTTCAAAATTGTCCGGACTAAGGGATAAGAAGCCCTCCTGAATATGATCTTGATAGTGAGTAGCGGAGAATTAAAAAACCTTCGGTAAATGCTTGGATATTTCTTTGTAAGTGAATAATAACTTGTTGCCGTCATACGCGAAAGACTTGTCTTTTTCACACATTTTGTTATCTTCCATGGCTTTCTTCATTATGTAGAATTTCAGTTCGAACAAATGTTGTGAAGAACAGCTGAAAAATATGTTCTATTACGGTTATCACTCTAAAATCTCACTCGTCCTTATTCAGAATAAGCTCAGTTCTGGTTCCATCCTCAAAGTTCAAAAAAAACGCTACGTCATAGAGGAAGATCTTCGAAGGTTTCACTGTCAATTCATAAGCGTTTGTCAACAAATTTATTTGCTTAATGAGAAAATACGTAAACCTTTTTCATTCAAGACATTACCTTAGCTCCTGAACGATTAGCAACGGGTTTTCTGGGAGAAAACGTTTTGTTTTTTTCCAAGGCGATTTTTAAAGAGCTCAAATCTAGAGGAGCCTAAAAGTATCAATAAGCTTTCTGAAGTATTAAGGTTGCTATACATTTACTGGGATATCTTCGAATGATGGTGCCTGAGAAAAAAAATTGTTATGAGATAGATTGGAAAAGAAACATACTCGTTGAAATGATTTTCCACGTGCCCCACCTCTGCTGCTTCCTCTGAATCCTCCACGATCTCCGTTATAGGAAGAACCGCCGCGAGCAGAATTACCACGATTTCCTCCTCGATGCATGATGACTACCTCTGAATAACTATGAATAATGAATGAAAGATATGAACTCTGGAAGATAACGTCACAGATAAATTCGAACAAACAACGCGATAGTTAAAACTTATCAACGAATGCTCAGATTTCGTAATGAAATATTATGAAATCGTGTTATTGTTTCAAACACAAACAATAAATGCATCTTCTTACAAATCTTTGACAGTTTTATTACACATGTGCCGTAAAAAAGTAACCATTGATGTGTCAATCCCCATGTCTTAAGAAGTACAGCTATGACGTATGCTGTTTATTTGAACAAAATATGAAGCCACGAGATTGGATATGAGAAAACGTGAAAAGCTGATAATAGACTTGACTACCTTCACCTTTAATGTTAAACTTCAGGATCTTCAAGGTTCTCTCTCTCTCTCTCTCGCTTGATATGTTAGGTAGATCTCGGTGATTCTTACAGTTTTCCCTTTTAAACAATCTGCAATCCATATATAAGGACGGAATATGATCGCGACGAAAGGCATCTACTTCCCCTATAAGGCTCGAATCCCCAGAAGTGAAAGTTGCCTTGAAGGACAATTTTCCAAAACCCTCTTCCATCTACCAATCCATTAGCATACGAATAGTTTCCGAGCTTCGATTTCTACTTTCTACCTCAACTTTTTAGCATTTAATCCTGTTTATTTTTGTTTCATTAATTGGTCGCATATACAAAAGAAAATAGGCATCTGGTTTGATTTCATTAACGTCCTGTCCTGCTTATACATTAGTAGAAGTAACATAAATGACCTAGAGCTATGATGTGGAACAGTAATTTTCGAGCTGTTTTGCAGACATTCCGTCACACTTTTGACCACGCAATAATTTCAAAAAGATGAAAGCTGAAACAACCAGATCATGGTATGAATAGTAAAAGAACTGTTTTGATTGGATTAAATAATGGTTTTGTAAAAATATCTACTCTCTCTCCCATTCCACCTTCCTCGGTCAATGTCGTTTCCACCATCAACTTAAGATAAAGGGAAAGGATGAGAGAAAGAGATATTCATGTAGTTATATGTACATATTTGGTAATTCACTCGATACAGTCATCAACCGGTTTCTTCTTTCATCTCCCAAGTGCTTCTCCCTCCCTTAAACAGATTTTGATGCCCAGTTCATGCCGTTCACACCTAGCCATGCCATTGCTCTCTCTTTCGCCTCTCGTTCACTTTCAGCAACAATTTTTTCGAAAAGAAAGTTGTCTACAATCCTATTCAATCCCAAAAGCTCATATCTATTTCTCTAAGAGAAAATTCCTTTTGACAGTCATAAACGAGATAAAACCGGCATGAGGTGAAGGATTTAGCTAAAAACTCCTTCAAGCGCTTTTCCTTTTCCGTACATTTCTTTCAACTGGTTAATGCTACCAGAGTTCTTGCTTATTTTAGATGAATCTGTTTCGAATGATTAATGTATAATTAATTTCAGAGAAAACATCATTTTAGACAATTTGTACGAAACCTCCTTCTGAAAGGAAGGATTGCGCTAGTCAGACTGACGATGAAGTCGTCGCTATGTTTCATCGTACTATTACTTATTAACTTGATACAGGTATTTTAAAAATTCAAAAAAAGTCGCATAACTCATGAAAATAATGAAGAGAGAGACGGTAGACAAGGATAAGCTTTGAGGACGTTTGAATACACGAAACTAGTTGGCAGCTTGCTGCTTTCAGATGTTTACAACGTGTGTTTTGAGAACGAGTATATGTATCATCGTCAGTTCGAAACACAATTGTATAAAATAACGCTCATTATCCTGTTAAAATCTTCGAATAAGACATGATATTGACATTAGTAAGCGAATCGATGGTTTGCCAGTGTAAAGAATGTATAAAAAAAAACAAGAAGAGAGAACGTTTTGGAATTCCTGTTCGTTAAAACCAAAAGTTGCAAGAAATCCTCGAATATTTTCAAGGTTGAATAAGAATTGAATCAAAACTATAAGCTTCGAACAAATTTGAAGAGTACAACGACAACCCTGAAGATTTCGAACGTTCAAGCGATTACTTTAAAAAACGACAACGCAGGCAATGTCAATCAATAATGCTGACGCATTTTAGGCTCAAGATTTTATGTCGCTATTCGCTCCCTTTCTCGGTAGTGGGTTAGGAGGTGGTGGCTCGCCATTGTCAGGATCTTCTCCTGCAGGCGGATTGGGAGTGAGAAAAAGACAGAAAGTAAATA
The DNA here is from genome assembly GCA_030370435.1 of Auanema freiburgensis. Classification (NCBI taxonomy): domain Eukaryota; kingdom Metazoa; phylum Nematoda; class Chromadorea; order Rhabditida; family Rhabditidae; genus Auanema; species Auanema freiburgense. The sequence continues at coordinate 11,633,938 of CM059366.1, read as the reverse complement.
AAGAACATGTTGCATTTCAGTCTTTGCTGGCTGGTATTGGCAACAATGGAGGACCTGGGTCAAATTTGCCGTTTGCTGATATATTCAATTTAGGGGCCGGTTTATTGAACGTATGACATAATAAGCAATACCAATTGGATAACTCATGTATTAAGAAAAGTCCAGCTAATCAACCTGGTCCGCAAAAACCGAGAAATACCAACAGAGGAAATGGTAACAGACCGCGACCTAATCCTCCACCTCCTGCTGTAGTGCCAGACATTTCGGATTACGACGAACCGTTATCTAAGGTTTCCACAATAACTTAAGCAAAAACTCATTTTATGACCATATCTCTCCAAACCAGTAGATGATTATAGACTCTACCAAATATGGGAAGACAACAAAAAAACAGAAAAAACCAAACTAATCATCAAAGAGCTCGAAATTCACAGAGAAAGCCAAAAAATAACGCGAGACAAACAGCGAAACCTCAGCGGAAAACGGTATCGTTGAGAATTCCAAAACGAAATTGTATTCACTGCTTATAATGTTAGCGCTTTTTTCGCATTTTTGCTGAACTACTATTTACTGATACTTTTAAGTTAAAAATAGATATACTCTGAGCGAATCTAACTCTGCTTTTCTCAGTTTAGAATTTAGTGACTTTCAGACCCAAAGCGATGCTGTAGGTCAGGAGCTTCTGCCAATGAAGAAGAAGGAATCAACGGTTGAGTCAGAGGTCTGGTTACTGTAAAATACTCTTTGCTGCTTTTTTATCAGTTTGCTTTTGCTTTTGCATAGAAAGCGGATTTGTTCATAAAATTATTGTTTCCTCTGCGATTCTTGGAAAAAGTGTATCTTTAGACTCAAAAACCTCGGCCTGCCGCACCTCCACCACCTAAGTCTTTGACTTGGCTTGAAGAAGGTTTTTCATGAATACTTGAAAACGACTCTAAGAACAATATCAATTTTGCAGATGAAGATTACGATGATAGCATAGATTTGAGGCTGACTGGAGCCAAGGCAGTTCAACGCTCTCCTAGACGTGTTCAAAGTAAACGTTTTGATGTAACTTCAACTATGAGCAATGACTCTCCTCAACCTATTGGACGTAGGCAAAAGGCTTCATAATCGCTTTTTAGAAAAAGTTCCACACGAAGGAATTTTTTGGTAGTATCAATAGTCTTCTTAAAAAAAGAATAGTCATGCCTCACTATAAAATCACAAAATACGAAATATACTTAATCTGTTTAAGGAAGCGTACCAGTAGGACCGAATCCTATTTATCATCGACCGAACGCTCGAACATGGGTGCGTAATGACGCGACCGGGCCTCCTATAGGGTCAGTAAAAAATATATTTTATTTTAAGTAAAATATTTATTATTCCCTAGAAGTTATATAGTGAAAAAATAGAATTTGGTAGAAAATGTTTAGATAATGCTTTTCGAGCTACTTTTTGTGTACATGGGAAGACATAAACCCTTCTTTGTCCTTTCTTTTCATTTCAACGTGAGATTAAGAAGAAGTTCTTTTTCAGTCAAAATATTCAAGTGTATACCTACAACCAGGCGTCACCAACAACCTACTACCAACCAGTGTACACACAACCTTCTCCTATCCAACCGTTTGTCGTACAACATGCAGCTCCTGTCCAGCCAGCCCCGAATCCTCTGTTCCCTAACTTTGTTAACCTGTTTCCGACGCTCCCACCTCCTACTATTGCTGCACCTCCACCTGGAGGGCCAACTTTACCACCCTATTTCCCTAAAAGCGATTCAAAACTTCTTGCCCATAATGCTGCAAGTGTGAGTGAAATTCAATTTTGAAATATTCATTGCTTACTCTTCATTCAGATGATTCGCGAAATTGTTACTTTCTCAGATGGTCATCGTGGTGGACAACAAGACTATTCTGCTGTTCAGAGCTTGATGGAACATTTTTTTGAAAGCATGGCATCTCCACCTGGATCACAACCAGCTCCAGCTGTTGCAGCTTTTGTATACGGGTTCCAGAAGCAATATACTTAACATTCTATTCAGGATTCTCCTCAGCTCTTATCTCCCCAGTATGATGGAACTGAACTTGGAGCTAATCGCCCATTAACAAATAAGTTATTCGAGAGTGATATGGTCCTCACCATGGACCAAATGAAAGGGTCATTACATATCATGTTATAAAAATACAAAATTGATTTCAGAGTTATATTAGCTTCTGAGCAGAATCATCGAGGCGGTTTACGTCGTGGAAAACGTAAAGTTATAACTGGATCAGTGTATCGATGGCCGAAAGGTCCAATTCCTTATCGTTTCAAAGGTGGAGATGGTACGTTACAAACGAAAGCTTTATGAAACATAATAACCAATCTTAGAAAAATGGAAACAACTGATTAAATCAGCGTTACATCATTGGGAAAGTGAAACTTGTGTGCGCTGGAAAGAAAATGCCCCAGGCAAAGATTATGTTGTATTTTTCCGTGGCGGGGGATGTTATTCAAGTGTTGGAAGAACTGGAGGATCTCAACTCATTTCAATTGGATATGGATGTGAAGATGTATGGAAAGAGCTTATTTCAAGCTTAAGTTCTATGTTTTCACTCATTCTTTCCAGAAAGGAATTGTTACACACGAAGTTGGCCATTCGCTCGGATTTTGGCATGAACAGTCTCGTCCTGATCGGGATGAATTCATTTATATCAAGTGAATCATTACAGCTATGATGCAAAAATAATTTTTTATTTAAGAAAGGATTGGATAATCAAAGGTACAAATGGAAACTTCGAACGCAGAACTAAGGATGAAATAGAAGATATGGGATTACCATATGATTTGGGTAGTGTCATGCACTATGGATCTTCAGTACCATCAAAAATTGCTTCAGCCATTCTTCAAATAAGTATTTCAGGCTTTCACAAAGGATTGGGATGAGATAACCATTCAAACCCGAGACAAGCACTATCAGAGAACTATTGGACAAAGAGTTCAACCATCCTTCATCGATGTGAAGCAAGTGAATCGTTTGTATTGCAATGGTTCGCCTCAAAAACAGTGCTTATTTTTCTTCAAATATTTTCAGATATTTGTCCAAAAGCATTAAAATGTAAAAATGGAGGATATCCTGATCCCAATAATTGCAAGAAATGTAAATGTCCGCCTGGTTTGGGAGGAGCACATTGTGATAATATTCCTCAAAGTAGTCTATGGGAGTTTATAACTAAGTAACGTTCATTTTTCAAAGGCGAAGGAGCTTGTGGAGGTGATCTTGTAGCTGCTCCGATGTGGCAAGAACTTGGTCATCGTGGAAAGAAAAGATGCTATTGGAGGATACGAGTGAGGATACACCAGATGGAGAAATTTCATTGCTCGTATTTTTTACAGACTGATAATGCTAGAATCAAATTTATTCTTACAAATGTCACTTATCGATGTGAATCTACTTGTAAAGCATATGTAGAAATCAAGCATAATTCGGATTTCCAACAAACAGGATTCAGAGCTTGGTAAGATTTTCATAAAAATGCTCTTTATACAAAGAATTTCAAGTTGTCCTGAACAGGAATACACAGTAACATCAGATCAATCTGAAGTTCTGATCTTTACTGATCCAACAATCTTAGACTATGAAACAGGCTTCAATATCCGATTCATCAAAGGTTTTTTATTTTTCCTTGCTCGCAGTCTCTTTTTTGTTTTAGATTCTGGTCTTCCATTACCCAAACCTCCACCAGCCAAATGGGTTCCAGGACAAGAAAATCGTGGTTTCCGTGGTCAGACGAGCTCGGGTGGTGGTGGTGGTGCAGGAGGAGGTTCTGAAACAGTGGAGAAGTTTATCTTGAATATAGTGCCCAAAATCAGGTGAGTTGAGCTGGAATAACTTATAAAACCTTTTTAACTTTAAGAGATGCCCGACGTCCATTGGAGAGCTTAGCGAGCATAGTAACAGAATATTCATTAGCTAGTTTATTAGGAATAAGAAACTAAATTGTCTTCATAATATCCTCCCATTTCCTTTTTCTTCTTTATAAGGAGAGGATGAGAGTGGGAAACTATCTGTACATTTGATTTCCATATTTATGAAATTCGGGTCAATGTGAAAATAAAAGATTTTGTTTTAGCATTAGAGACATATGTTTAGAAGAAGTGTAAACGATTCCGGAAACCGTATTGAATCGAGAATCTTTTCCAGATGTTTAAAAAGTTTTTAATTCGTATTCATATCTTTATACTAAACAATCTTTGGAAGTTTGAAGCTTTTCCATAGATGATGGGAAGCTGAAAGAGGAAGGAATGGGACCAAGAGAGGCGAGGAAGAACAGAGAAAAACAAAACGAGGGAATTTAGCACATATTCACTGAGACACAGAGATGAGGATGCTCAAAAGAGAGAAGATTACATGAAACATTAGATTGGAGAGAAAATGACAATGAAGACACTATTAAATACTATTCTAGTGGTAGAGAAACAGAAAACTGAGAAAGGAAACAGGTTAGAGCAGAGCACAAGGCGTGGCTTCTGGTTCACCGTCTTCGAATCGTCGTCAGTTGCTTCAAACTTTCCAGCTTTTTAGCTCCGCCCCAATTGGGAAGCTTCTCACGCACTACGTGCTCACCCGACTCCTCTCACTACCTATTTATTCATTTTAGTTCAGAAATTGAAAACAGATAAATATTGTTTTTATTTATCAAAATGCTTCTATGGCATCTTCTAACCATATCGTTTTATGAAATAGCAGCAGAAGCTTTAAGGTTTGTTTCGGTTTCTTCTTCAGATAGCTCAACATCATTTCTTTGCCATTCTTGGAGTCATAATTATCTTGGCTATTACAACTTCAAGACTTTTTGTAAACAAAGTATTTTGTGTTTCTTTTTTCCTCTCTATTCCACCTTTGCTTGGCCTTTTTCTTAAATCTCCTCATTTCAATTGCTACATTCCAAATCCTTCTTCTTCGTAAACTATCTTCTTCAACCAAAATCTTGTTGAATGGCCATGACTGCTCTCAACTTATGACGTCAACAAGTTCAATGTCAAAAGCTTCATTGATTTTCGTTGAATTGTTCGATCTCAGCTCTTTTTTAAAATTTATTAATAAAGAACAACTTGAAACTCTTCCTTGTTTCTCTGACTCTCCCATCCGAATGAGCAATTTCTAATAATTGAGCTTCTCTGGCTGTCTCGTATTAGTATGTTATATCATATCTCTTGAGTTTTTTCTTCTTCTCGAATCGAGTTTATTTTGTTAATTTAATTCAAAAAAACTGAACAGATATTTCTCAGTAGTCTTGGAGATAAGGGAACTTCAATTTCCTTGTGTTTAAATATTTAACAAAAAAAATTTTTGTTCTTAAAGTTGAGAAAGATGATGAATAGATGATTAAAGATTCGCATGGAAGAAGCAATGATTAGAGTCGATTGTTCATTGCCCTAAACGACTAGCGATAGGTTTCTCATCTCTTTTCTTTATTCTATTCAACAAAATCATTGATATACCATAAAAAATAGTTTTCCCCCCTACTATAAGGTTCGTGAGATGAAGCTTTTTTTCAATTTGTAGCATGAAGATATAAGACACTTTTGTTCTTCCAGTTGGTTGACTTGCATAAGATAAAAATCAAATCATTAACCAGGAGGAAAAATAAAAAGCAACCGTTCACAATCGAATAAAAAGTAAAAAATAGCGAGAAAAGGAAAGCTTTGACACATCGTTCACGTGATTTATGCAAATGAGTTAAAGGAAACCAATGATGAAGCCTATTGATTATGTATATGATATACATTTTATATTAAAAGCTCTAACCTTATTCCCCTCTTGTTTGGTATGAAAGGAAAAAAAGATTTTGCTAATAGATGGAACTTGATGATGAGGAAGGAGAAGAAGTTGTCTTCATATATTGTCCCGAGGGATTTGAAATTAAAGAGACAAAAAGGCCCAATTGAAAGACGTGGAAAAGAAGATACTCTTAAAAGTAAATGATAGTAACGAGAAAGATAACGAAATATAGGGAGATACTAGATAGAAGAAGCTGACAATAGAATAGAAATAGTTGGAATGAGATAATGGACATGATGAGCTTATCCGGTTGCTTATTGGCCGTCTCCTTCTTCTTTTGCATAAATGGATTGTCTTGCAAGCACTCAATTTCACTACTGAAAGCTATCGTTGTTCAAGAGAGAAAAAAAAGATTTTTTGTGTTAAATAGATAGACAGGGACAAATTGGGCCAAATCTATGTAGATATTATAACTTTTGTCTTTGTTTCTAGATGTTATTCATGCGCTTCAGCCGAGTATAGAATGCTCCTGGATAGAAGCTCCAGCTTCGGACGAACTGTAAGGTAAGTGATTAGTAGTCCAGAATGCTTTGAAACAATATATCTCCTTTTGAAGAAACCCTCCTCATTTCGATCGTTTTTGTGATTCCGAAGAGTCAATCAAAGCCATAGCTCCCATGGAACCATGCATGAGTACGTGCATTACTGTTTATGAACCGCAGTTCTTCGGAGGTAAAAGTTATATTGGGCATAGTAAACATATAGTAACATGAAACAAACACTGAAGGTTTACAATCTGTCAATCGACCGTTCTTGTTCATTAGAGGGTGCGCGGATCGAATATTTGAGTCCATGACTATACGCCCGAGAGAGGTAGGGAGACATAGCTTCTTCCTGTTACTTAGAACGTTTTCAGATTGATTTTTTGCATCAAGCTCCAATATGTGTTTCATTACATATGTCAGATATTTACCCACACGTACAAGCGAACGAAGTCGTCAAAGTATTTTGCATACTCTCTTGTCTTACATTATCCCATTGTTCTTTAAGGTGTGTTCCTGTACTGACAACGGATGCAATTACCGTACATCTGCCGTGAATATAGCTCTTCATACAACTATTCACATATTTATATTGCTGTTATTATTCTTTTATTTATATTAATATTGTTTTTTTTTGTTTATCGTCTTATGCTCAGGTACCGGTCATTAAAACTTTTCTCTTTCAAAGTTTAAATCGGGTAGAGAAGAGAGTTGTGATTCATGCTTCAATTGAAACCATATGTGAGAGAGACTACATATGGTTTCATTTTCTTAAAAACAGAACATAGAAAACAGATTTTTATTACAATTGAGAGACACGAAAAGCGAATAGACAAAAACTAAGAAATTCGCTCTTTTACATGTTGTAGTCGTTCTCATAGGCTACTCTTCAACAATGTACAGGAGAGAAGCATGGCTTAAGAGTAAAAAAACATTTTTTGTACTTTTTCTCATTTTGAATAAACATTTTTCTTTCTAAAAAGACTATAATTGGCAATATGAACAATCATCATATCGTTATCATTCGCTATAAGGGTTTTGTTCGGGGTTTATAATAATATAAAGAAAGAAGTATAAATGGAAAACAAAGAATGACGACATGAACAACAACGGTCTTAGTAATTTGGGTGGAAGATAAATGATTCTTTTTGTTATTTTTTTTCTTTCGGAAGAATAAAAAAAGACAAAAATTTATAAATTCATTTTTTGCTTTCGTTTTCTTTTTTCCCCCTTTATTGAATGGGAAGAATAAGGCAAAAACCATATAAAAATAACATTTTTTTTCATCTTTTCCTCCACTTCAGTACAGAGAAGATGAATAATAAAAAGAAAAAAGTAATCATAATCATCATTTATCATATCATCGAGTCATATCGTCATCGTTTTATAAAATTTTCTTTTGTTTTATGTGGGAAAATAAAGAGAGAGAGAGAGAAGGAGAGCGGTTATGAAGAGATGGAAGATGGCAACCGGTGGATGTCGTTTAATAGTCGTCCTCCATTACGTAAACCTATAAATGGGTTATTTATAAGAATGTTTTTATGATATATATTTAAATCATATAGACATAATCCTAAGAATCATACCAATTGTATGGCTGTTTCTGTGTGTGTTTGTGTGTTTGTACGTGTTTGTCATAGATTTGTTTAGAGAAATTAATGAGAACATGATTAGTGACAGTCTTCTGTCAACCTTATCTGCGAGATTTTGACAAAATGAACACTTAGAACAGAGAGAGAAGATCCTGAAAATTTCATAAAATCTTCTTTAATTGGATTGACGTGCGAAAGAGAGAGAGAGTATATAGAAGAGAAGAGCGGATACTAAAAACTAAAAAGTGTTAAGGGAAATGCTATTGTGCTTTTGCTATCTCATGCCCTGTGTGTTTATGTGTTCTAATAGAAGTAAGAGAATGATAATAGGAAAAAACATGCTTTTTCCTATTCATTTTCGTATTTTCCTACCTTGCTAGATCCAGCCTTTCCGGTGACAACAGATCCACGGTGCTTGGCACGGATCAAGTGAAGGCTGGACTCGGCCTGATCGGCACGGCCTTCAGCATCTTCCAACTCGTGTTGGTATCGTCTTACTCGTTGCAAGTTCTGCATGGTAACAGCTTCCTGCACGTATATAATAGTATAATAGGTGTTCTATGGATAACTTACAGCCTCAGCAAGCTGTCTCTTTTGGATGTTGAGTTTCTCAAGGAGACGATCAGCGGTATCTTGAGCCATAACGAAGTTCTTGTGTTCTTCGTCGACAAGCTGTTGAACTTCCTTGATACGGCGATCCTTCTTGCGAAGAGCGTTTTGGGTTTCCTTATGTCTATAATTGTAAAAGTATGCTTTAAAAGCTGTAAGTATTGCTCACCTGCGGGTTTCCTCATCGAGGGCAGTCTCAAGATCACGGATACGAGTCTCAAGTTTGCAGATAACACGCTTTCCTCCGAGAAGGGCAGCAGCTTCGGCTTCTTGGATTTGGACTTGGAGTTGCTTGACTTGTTCTTCGAGAGATTTGCGAAGAGCATCAATCTTCATGGAGTGTTCTTGTTCCTCATGGAGTTGTTCCAAAGCACGGGCGGCATCAGCCAAGGCACGGTTGGCTCTCTCATCAGCAGCGTGGAGTTCTTTGGTGACTTCATCGAGATCGGCTTGAGCGGTGGAGAGTTCAGTCTCGAGTTTGTTCTTGATAGAAGTAAGATTGTTGTTGATGGATTGAAGGTCATTGATGCGTCCGTTGGCTTCTTCGAGGTCAACTTCGGCTTGTTTACGGGCACGAACGGCGTTATCGAGAGCTGTCTTAGCTTCTTCGAGTTCGGCGGAGAGAGCGGAGACCTTGCGTTGAGCAAGAGCATATTGGTCGAGAACTTGTTGAAGTTGACGTTGGGTGTCTTCGAGGGAAGCTTGGAGAACCTTGAGCTGTTCGGATTGCTTCTTGATGGTCTTTTGGGCTTCAATGTTGGCACGGTTAAGGTTATCGACGGTCATCTCGAGCTCAGCGATTTCAGCTTGGTACTTCTTCTTCAGACGAGAGATCTCGGCCTTCATGCGAGCCTCAGCATCAGCCAAAGCAGCGGTAAGTCTGTCGATCTCGAATTGCATGTTCTTGCGGAGGGATTCCATTTCTTCTTCCTGAACATTACTTTTCTTAATGAATATGTATGGATTTTTACCTTTTCTTGGAGACGGCGTTCCATCTCGACACGAAGAGCTTGAAGCTCAGCCAAAGCGCGTTGAGCGCGGTTTTCGGCTTCGCGACGTTGAGCATCGGCTTCCTGAACATTTTATTTTAGTTCCGAATAAAAACTAATATATACCTTGAGAGCGGTTTGAAGCTCCCTGATTTCTCCGGCAAGACGAGCATTTTCGAGGTCGAGCTCGTGCAGTTTGCGATTGGCATCGGCAAGAGCCTCCTTGGCCTCGTGCAACTCGTCTGCAGAAATTAAGTAAATATTGTTTATTTATAGATTTTTTTACCGTGGAGCTTCTTGTTCTCGCGAGCGAGAGCTTCCTTCTGTTCCACGGCCTTTTCGTACAGGTGCTTCATCTTCTGGAGCTCGGCCGTGACGGCACGGAGCTCGCGTTGAGCAGCCTCCAGTTCCACATTGAGCTCATCGATGCGGGTCTGCAGAGCTAACATTTAGAACAATTCCTATTTTTCAAATTACCTTAAGTTCGGTGACTTGTCTTTCAAGTTGTTCCTTAGCGCGCTCGAGGATGGCAATGGTGTTTTGAGCCTTCTCCAAGTCGACGATAAGAACTTCGACTTCGGATTGGAGACGACTCTTGGCCTTCTCCAACTGACTGATCTTTTGGAGCATAATCTCGATTTGCTCCTCATATTCAGCTTGCTTCTGGAGCATCTTCTTGCGAAGATCCTCAACTTCTTCATGGTGAAGAGCGACTTCAGCATCGAATTTGCTCTTCCATTGGGTGATTTCGGTGTTGGCCAAGTTAAGCTTGTGCTCGGCATCGGAACGAGCAGCAGATTCCTCATCGAGAGCAGTACGAACGGAATCAAGCTCAAGTTGAACTTGGTGAAGTTGAGATTGGAGTTGAGAGCGTTCCTGAATAATATGAATAGATGAAACGAGTCTTGAATTTGTTAAGACGATTTAGAAAAATCCCTATTGCATAAGATTGAAAGCCAAAAATTGCGAAATAATAGGGAATTTTCTCATTAAATTTGGCTTCATCGTCGACTCGAATTGCTTCAGAATCGTCTAAAGCACTCTGACTGATTACGTCAATTCATGTAATAGAATACGTCAAATGGAAGTGTCTAAAGTAAACACCAAAGATTTTTTATTTTATTTAATAAAATTCACTTAAAGCTTTGAGCTTTACGCAAAGGAAACTTCGTATTCAATTATTTAGTCAAATTAATGGCTGAAAAAGGCAAATTGCACATTTCCTCCGATCAGCATAATGATGCCCTGAGGATATTTGTAATTTACTTTTGAGCTCAAAACAAGCCTTGATGATACTTGTTTTATACAAATTAACTTTCTTTCCTTCCATTCCTAACAATATAAATAGATCCTCTAATATAAAACAATTATTTTCGCGATTTAAGCTTAATCTCCCGAAAGTTTATTTATTGCTTTTCTCTTTACCCATATTAGTATATGCTAATTACATTACGTCATGAAGCTTCTAAAGCTTCTTCCAGCCTATGGTTTCTTCTTCACAGCTAGTTCACCTTCATCTATTTTCGGATAATAAAAAAATAAAAAAACTTACACGCTCAGCATCTTCCAAACGACGACGAGCTTCCTCGAGTTGTTGAGCAAGGGTGTACTTGACGTGTTGGAGGTTGTCAAGTTGAACCTTCTGGTCATGAACCTCCTGAAATCAAAAGAATATCGAAACGTCGTATACTATGAAGTATGAACATGCACAACAGTAGACTCACATCTTACTCAAGACATATAGTTAGTCTATAAAAAAAATGAAAAACTGGATTATGAGAGATGAAAATGAAATCATGAAATTTAATCATGAAACTCTATTTGCTCTGATGTTAAGCTTGAAGTTGCCGTTAGTAATCCAAATAAAAAAACCGTTATAAATTTGTTACAAGCTTTGGCTTCTGCCTGTTCGTGTTACGTCACACGCCATGTATGAACATACCTTAAGGAGATCGTTGTTTTCGGCTTGCAGGCGTTGACGTTGCTGAGCCAAATCATTGACGTGCTTGTTGAGGTCTTCAACCTACGAATTCCAATGAAAATTAAAAAAAAAATCAAAGTGAATCTACCTTGTTGGAGAGCTCGATAGTTTGAGCCTCAAAACGCTCGGCAGCCTTCTCTGCTTGATGCTATAACATTTTGAATTAGGAACCGATACGTTCAAGCAGAATGAATTAAGAGAAGATTAATCGACGTATGATCTGTGGCATTTATTGGATTATCTCATGAGCTTTTACGTTGTCAACTGATTATTTGTATCGAATCATTCCCCTTGTAATGCTTTATCCTACTCCTTTCTGCTTTATTCAAACTTCTTTTGTCTCCTTCTTGCTTCATCATCATCCTCCCCCACGCATTACAACACAAAAATTGAGAGAAAGAGAATGGCAGAGAATGAGATAAACAACGTTTTCTTTAAAGTAGAAGCTGAGAGATACCCGAAATTCCCTCTTCTCTTTCTCTCTTGCTCTCTTCTTCTTTTTCTGACATTAGCCATCGTTCATAAGGTTAGTTTGAAGCTGTTTGTATACTAAGAAATCGAATATCGCACATGATCATCCTTTCTTCTTCTCTTTCTCTTTACTCTGATGACATGCCATTCCGTACCTGCAGCTTCTTTTTATCTCTTTCTTCTCTCACTAACAATCCCTGTCTTTCCCTCATATAACCTATCTCATAAAAGATTTCAAAAGATTCAGAAGGTGTAAAACAGATCGTCGAACTCTAATCTTGTCCAAAAATCTTCACATAAATAAGAGTGAAGTTAATTATTTGGTGAGAATAAAAGTTATAATTATCGAAAGAAAGAAAGAAAGAAACAAACCTTATCCTTCTGAACTTGATCGATGGTAGCTGTAAGCTCGATGACCTCATGTTGGAGACGTTGGCGTTCACGGTCAATCCTGTAAAAGGCAACTGGTTAAAACTAATTGAGCCAAATGCTTGATAGCATTCATTGGATATGTTTCATGGTTTTCCAAATCAACGGATTGTTCTACCTTCTCTTCAAGGAAGAACAACATTCTTGAAGTTGATAGAAAATGATAATCATTTTACTTTTCCATCAACGAATTGGTGAAGAAATATGTAATTTTCTCTCTCAACTAATTAATTTTTCTGCAAAAACATAATTTTCCCCTCCTCAAAGTGCTCAATCATCTGAATAAAATGTTATTTTCCCTTGCTCTTTCCCTTTTTTCATAATTTTAAGGATTTTCACTTGATCAGCTTCATCTGTGCTTCAGCTTCTCTTGGCTTCTTTATCATCTTATATCCTTCCTCTTGGTCTCTCTATGTTACAGCAAAAGAGAGACGGCACTCACTCCATCGGTACATCTCCCGCTAAGCTTTTCAATAAAAATTCTCTATGGGTTTCTCTTGAAAATGTGAGATATTTCGTATTTCTGTGTCAAGCTAAGATCTCATAAGCTTCTGTACAGTCTTTTGAAGTTATAAAGAACGAAACATTATGTGATTTGAAGAGAAGTAGAAGAGTTATACTATGGGATAGATAGTGTACGAGAAAAAGAGATAATCAGAGAAGAAAGTACTGAGCAATCTGGATATGAAGAAGATTGCCAGAAACAGAAAAAAAAACTTTATGTGTAAAGCTTTTTACTCTTCTCTCTCTCTCACTTTCTCCCGTTTTTATGTTATTTCTCTCGTTGTGTGTTAACACACCTATGGAAAGACATCTGACGACATCACTGAAAGTTTCAGCTCAGCAGAGAGAGCTTTACTTAAGCTTTAAGCTCTTGGCTTAAAATAGAAATTTTCAACTTTGAACAACTTTCATGACCTCAAGGCATGGGAATCGTGAAAGAGATTTGATTGTCAAGTTGTCGACCAAAGAAAAATAACCGAGATAAGAGATGTTCCGAGTAGTAATTTCTTAACTATATTCAGAATATAAATATTATAATTGAAACCTTGACTGATCGTGTTCTGTAGAACAAAAAACAAAAAAAGGTTTTCGTTTTTGTTGTTTTGGAAGTCACAAATCGTCCAAAAATCTGTGGTTGAAGTATTTCCCCCGAGATTCATATGAACTTCAATGTCATTGAGTCGTTTTGAAACAAAAAGTAAAAACTGGAGAATCTCCAGAGGTCCTCAGATCCCTTCCAACAAATTACAACTGGCAGTGTTTAAGCTAAAGAAGATGGCCGAAAGCAAGAATTATAAGAGAAGAAGGCGGAGGAGGAGTTGTGCAAAAAGTAGTAGCTGGACGAGAAATTAAAGAGAAAGATACAGCTAGAAATAGAGAGAGATAGAGAGAGAGAGAGGGGGTGGATAAGGAAAGCATTGACCGTTGGGCGATAGGCTTCTCAGTTGTGGCAAAAGGTGGTGTAACATTCAGAGGGTAATTTCTATGCTATTTTCATCATATGTTTTCTCTTAAATCTCATAAGTTAGTAAGATCTTCTAGTCCATTTGTCTTTTTCTTTTTCTTGATGTTAATGAGTGAAAAAGAAATTGTGAGATAGAATGAAGTAGGAGGAGAGGAAATCCCAGGTATTGAAAGAGATAAATGCCATCTTTATAGGATTTGACATGGAAAAAGAAAAAATAAAGAGAAAACGAGGGGTTCTCTCAGTTTCTGCCCCTCTCTTCTTTCTCTTTCAGTAACTACTCATACAACTTCTTTCGTGTTATTCTCAAAGATTTCACTTGGAGGACGAGAAAAAAAAGAGAGAAAAAGAAAAAGTTATGCCAGGAGCTTACACGCCAGTGAGCCTTCACAGCAGGTTGTTCCACGTAAATAAGACAATAAAAGTATTGAGAGGGAAAAGCTGTTGAATGAAAGACATCTTGAATTTTTCTCTCTTTTTTTTTGTTTTTTTCTTTGATTTTCTCGCTCTATCTCCTCTCTCTCTTAATTGATATCTTTCTCTCTTTTATATCCCTCACTATATGAAATTTTAAATTTCGATAAGCTGTAATTATTCTTGTTAGCTGGGAAATCGCTTGAAGAATCAATTTCAACAATATTTTATCAAAATATCGCATTTTTCACTTTACTTCTGTTCTCTCAACACTTTTCTTTCTCTCTCATATCCACTTTCTGTGGAAATTTGATAAAACTAGCCGTACTTGGCATTCTTCTTCTGAAGAGCCTCAGTCTGCTCTTGGTAGTCAAGACAGGAATCTTGATGTTTCTTGCGAAGTACGTTCATAGCATCCTAAAAAGACTTGATGAAGGTGTTCTGGAGCTTTCCGCTTCACCTCAGACTCCAACTGAGACTCCTCAAGAAGCTTGCGGAGCTTAAGCAATTCTCCTTCTCTCTTACGGTTGGATTCAATCTGAAGTCATATCACCCTTGAAGAGAGATTTTTGGAAGAACAAACCTGGCTGTCGGTTGTTCCCTCGGCATCTTCGAGACGATCAGTCAAAGCAATAAGTTGAACTGAAAGATCGGCACGTTCACGTTCAATCTGAAGGAATGAGATAGTTTCTTCGAGGAGAAAAGATAGTCAAGAAAAAAGATAATAAAAAGGTTTTTTGTCGATCTTTGTTCATTATGAGGATGGCGATGACGATGATGAGAGATAGAGAAAAGCTAGTTGAGCATCTATCTCCGCGTGACTGTATTGCCAGTTGGAAACTCACTTTGCATTGATTGATTAAACAAAAAGTTGATGAAAAACGAAAGAAAAGTTGAAAGAAATAGACTTTTTTGAGTAAATATCATTAAAATTAAAAAGTTAATAAGAATAAGACTTACGCGGTTTCTAAGTTCTCTCTCAGATTCGAGATCTTCTTGAAGAAGACGAATCTTGTCCTGAATATTATGAATAGTACAATGTCACGAGTATTGTTCATGTTTACCTCAAGTCTGGTCAAACTGCCGAGATCAGCAACAGACATGGAGCCGAAAGGAGCTCCAAAAGCGCTCATGGACGGCGATTTATAGACGTTGTTAGCCTGTGACGGACTTCTGTACAAGGACATCTTTCTCTTCTAGTTGTGTTACTGCTGCCGAGTGCGTCGAGACTCTGAAAGTTTATGAATTGGTTTTGTTGAGAAGTTCCTCAAAAAAGAGCAAAAGAGAATGATAAGGTGAGCCTTGGAGTGGGCGAAAGCAACGAAAAAAAAGAAAGAGGACACTAATTTTTTCAGTTCTCTTCAGTCCAAACTGAAAACTAAAATAACAAATTAGTGTTTACGACCAATACCGTAAAAAGACAGTGCAAAGTTGGGAAGAGAGAACAGTAAACAGTCGAAAAAAGAGAGTAGTTGAAGATAATTTTGAAATAGAATGTTATGGAGGAGTAAAAAGGAGCTAACGTCATTTAGGGCATTCCAATCAGATTAAAACACGGAATATACGAATTGGTTAAGTTGTTAATGTGGTTTTGTTATAGACAAAGTTATGAAGCTCTAGGAAAAGCCTGAAACAAGCTGAAAGATAAGAAAAGAGACCGGTGCTGGCTCGTCGGCTACTACGGACCAAATGGCAGAGGCGAAGAACACGCGACTGCTCTACTGCAGCTTCTGCCTCCGGGGGTGTGGGCAGGGCTGTGGCAGGAGGAGGTGGATAGAAGAAGAAAGAATTCTGAAGAGACAGAAGAGAAAAAGAGATATTTTGAGAGAGAAGAAGACGAGAGATTAACTACCAGCAGGTAGATGGTTGAGAGAAGCTGAAAATTCTTAGACCGAAGACAGAGCTTGCCAGTAAGAGAATTCTGTGGAAGAAGATAGAAAAAGAGATGTGAACAGGAGGCAATGGAGGAGTTTGTTCTCTCTCGTTCTCTCTCTCTCTCACTCTTTCAAAGTTTTCACATCTCTTATTCCATTGGATTTCTTGATGATCCTGTATCTCTCAGTTTCTATCATTTTCAAAGTTGAATGGCGTGGTTGAAAGACACAAAGGCCGTGCTGAGCAACAGATTTTTCTTTGTAGCGAAAAAAAATGATTCGAAAAGCTTCTTCATCAACTCGGCCAAGAAAATCTGACGGTACACCAATTTTCGAGATGAACAGAAAGCTGAAGTGAAGAACTGACTTCAATCTGTCGATTTTTTCGGGAAAGTGAGCAGAAAGCGAACAGTGCTTCTCAGCTTTTGTATTCAATGCCTTCAACTCTGACTGTTCACTTCTAATACCTCCTCATCCGAAATACACTCTCTGTTTTCTCTTCCATATCTTACCTCTTTCTTTATACACTCTCTCCCTCTATAGCTTGAACGATCTTTACGGCAACAGCCTGATGAGCCGGTTCTCTCAATCGCAACTGATGATACACGGTGTAAAGCTCGGTATCTGTCTAAACATCTCTGATCTCTCGTATTTTGTAGCATAGATCCCTAACATCTTTATCATTATCACTCTCATTGACTCTGTCTCTTTATCCCCTTCCCCAATTTGTACAGTAACCTCAAGCTCTGTTTTTCAAATTTCTTTATAATCTCTCGAGGTGTCTGCTCATCTTGCTTGGAATTCCGTCTCTGAACATTCAATCCCTTGAGCCAAGCGGAGGACAAGAAGCTTTACTTGAGATACGTGAAGCTTCTTCATTACATATTGAAATAAAAACATGTGAAACGATAAAAAAAGAAACATTCAATAATAACCGATTCCCAACTCTTCCTCTCCGTCTCTTTCCACAGTCTTGACTATCTGGCCGTCTAGCATCTGGCACGCCATGTTCTTGCTGCCCGAAGAAGGCAGTCGAAGTAATCGCCTGCCTGGTTGTAGGCGGAGCTTCATCATAGCCACGCCTTTGACGATCGCCTTATTCGGACGGCATCCCGCCCATATTGGCATTGAAGCTTCTCAGCTAGCCGTCGAGCGACGTTACGTCGTTTTCGTCGTTTTTGTTGGTCAAAGAAGACTCAAATACAGCTGTCACTGACGGCATTTGAGACATTTTTTGTCACTTATTTAAAAAACAGCATATTATAAAGCATATATTATAATTCGAGCACCATCGGTGCTCAGTAGAAATATTGCTAGGAGCCTGGTGTGTGTTTATATATTTATTTATTCCTAATATTGTATTCATTTTTTTTGATTTACTTCGTTTTTCCTATTTTGACGTCAGATGCACCAACATCGTCCGATGTCCCAATATCCCGCTCTGTTAGAACCGGCCGTCTGTCGCCGTCGTCAATTACCTCCGACTCCCGTTCAACGTCGTAGCAGCAGTCCTCGTATATTACCTACGCCGCCTCCACTTTCTCCTGATTTTCGATGTCCTTCAGCTGCTGTGCTATTGGAACGTCGATCGTCAGGGCGATTATTGCCTCGACCACCGAGTACAACTAGCTCAACAGCATCTCCCACAGGCGCAGGGTATTCACCTGAGCCACCATCACAAGCTCCTCAAATTCTCACGCCTGAACCCATGAGAAGCTTGCCAGCCTATGAAGACATATTATTGGCAACAACACTAGCAGAAGAAGAAGCGGAAACAACAGAAGATTATGAGGGTGACGAGGTGATAGATGATGGCGAAACACGCATATCAGCATCGGGTACTTCGGTCATTGTTGTTCCCGAGTCGCCAGTCATACCACGAATTGGTGACTTCGACTCATTCGATCACGTAATGGACACCCCTGATGGCACAAGATCACAATCAAGTTCTCAATCCCCATCAATAGAACAGGTACGGCATGTTTGAACACATTTGACCAAAACAGTTTGAAAACGAAGAAAGAAGAAGCGTGAGAGAAAGCATGTGTGAAAGCTCTAAGTCCGTTTGGACTTATTTTAATTGAGTAGATAGACGGACACGTTCAAATACTGCCCTTCTTTTTTCTCTAATGAACACAAATATACGAAATTCTCGAAATAGTATTAAGCTGAATAGCTTATTAGAGAAATAATAAAACAGTTGTTCTTCTCTTGCTTAACTTCCTGCGAATCGGAAGCCGTTTCAAGCTCTAGTATAGCTCCTCCTTCTCTTTATAGCTTCTCCTCGCTTTCTCTCTCTTTTTAAATCTTCTCTCTTTTCATCATGATGATTTTTTATTCCTCTCCCCTCTCGATTCCGTTCACTGTTCGCAATTGTCTTTTCACTTTTCTCTGTTGCCCGAGAGCTTTTGATGATGCCAATCACATCGCCTGTGCCCACGGGGCATGCTGAAACTTCTATCGAGCAGTAGCAGCAGCTTCATTCTAAAGCATACATAAGGCTAGGGAGAGAGATTCTCGCTGTCTCATCTTCTCTGTCTCTTTCGCCTCTCTTCCCAGTTTCCACATTCAATATATAGGCCCGGAGGGACGAGCTTAAAAACAAACCAGAAATCAAACTTGAAGTTCAAGTTCATATTGAGCTATTAATATATGCGAATGGGAAAAGATAAGGTGATAAAAAGAAAATAATGTATTTTGATGTTGAGAGTAGAGAAAGAGAGAAAGTTCATCATATGCTCGCAAACTTCTTCATCTTTGGCTTTATGAATGCTTAAGTTTGAACGCAACATGGCTCTCATATCTAAAAGGATATCCGGATTACTATTCAGCCAATTGGTTTTATATGGCAAGAGAAAGAGCTGAAAACTGTTCTTTTTTTCTACTTTTAATACTTAGATCTTTTTCCATCTTATACAACGCCTGATTTGTGTTTGAGGGCGTTGTTACGTATTCAGCGAAAAAAGGTGGAATAACCAACAAGCTCACGTCAGCTTTAGTTGGAGCATCGGAAACTCCTATATTTCGGAGCATTTGTTTTTTACATTTTACATCGTTAATTGGACGGAAATAGACACAAAAGGTGGTGAGAAACTATCAGAAATGTGTCATCATCATCTCTTCTCACGTGTTTACGGTGAATGGGACAAACTCATTTGCATATGCACAAAATTAGTTCTCGAGCATTAATGCTCTTTCGAGCAATTTCTTCACAAAAAACACAACAGCAGGAAAAGAAGGAAAAAGAGAAGTTAAGAAAGCAAATTTTTCTTCAGTTTTTCCTACAGCTCCTCTTTTTTTCCCAAGCTCTTCTCATTTTCCGATTCGCGTTCTCCCTCCCTCTCTCTCTCTCTCTCTCTCTCTCATCCTTCACACCTCTTTTTCTTTCTCTTCCCATTTTTACTAGTTTATATACGTATAAAGATGAAAAAGACGACGAGATTTGTTCATAATTATGCGGTTCTCTCTTTTCTCTTCTCTTCTATTGCCAATTAGTGTCTATGTGCACGTCGTTTACACGCTGGATTTTCCGTAAACAGAGATTGTCGAAAAGATCTAAGAAAAGTAGTTATTACTATGTGAAATAGTATACATTATAAGGGATTCTCTCCGCTATAATTTAACATGAAATCTGAAATTATCACATTCGTGTAACTATGTCGTCAGAGATCGTGTTCTTTTCAAAACATATAAGGTTATTCCAATCTCATTGCCTCCCCCTTGGGCTGCACTCCTTCCATCTCTTCATTGACTTCTCTCTCTTACTCTCTCACCAACTCTAAACGAAGTAGAAACGTCAACTGTGCCAAAATAATGAATTTTCTCGAAAAATTAACTATAAATTACGTCGAAATCCATATGAATTTTGTGTGTTTCCCGCTGCAGAATCCATTCTTTTCCGGAGAAAATGTGCGTTTCACGCATTTCTCATTGTTAAATCAGATGTGAAACGAAAAAAATCCCTCAAGTATCAAAAAAAAGAAAGAGAAAAGCTTAAAGTGGCAAAGTCAATCATTCAAATGACATTCGCATAAACATATATGGTTAGAATATTGATTTGAAATCTTTATTTCGTATAAATAGCGTAAAAATAATTAAATTGAAAGGAGAAAAAACATTTCCTTTTTTGAAATCTTATCACATTGTCCTTCGTAGAATTTTTGGAAATCCGCCTGATTACAAGCCTGTCATTCACACAAAATGTCATCCATGACGTCATCTGAATAGATTTTTGATGGGAAAGACGATGCATTTTTTTTCCAATTCCTTAAAAAGTTCTGTTCGTGATCCAAGGAAAAATCAATTTATTATTTAGGAAAATAACAAGATTAACCATAATGAAACCCAAAATTAGAGGAAGAATGAGATCAAGAATGAGGAGAAAAAAACATTTTTTAAACAAGAAAGGGATTACGGAAGTTCTCACATGTCTTTCTTTCATGAAAAAAAACCTTTCTATTCATTGATGTTTCTCCTTTAATCTTTTACGAAAGAACTTTCCGTATTATTCAAAGATTATTGATCGCTTTCCTCCAAGATTTTGCAACTCTGACATTCACTAATTGTTTTTTTTTGAGGGGGGGTTGAAGGGAAAGGAGAGAGAAAGGCAAAACACATAAGTTTCGAGACATTACCAGGAAGTTCAGCTTTACATCGTCAATTTTGTGTGAAAAACGCTTCCTTTTAAACAAAAACTGTTGTTGTGGAGGCCTTTTTATCTTCTATCTATCCTTATCGTGGGAGCATATGACGATAATACGTATGGAAAACCTTTTCAGCTTATATTGTTAAACGATTTGCCCATCTGTACTATAATTGACCTTCTTTTTTTACTGAGGTGAAATAGAGGGAATTGGCTGAACAAGGAAGAGAGTGAAGGGAAGGAGGCAGCGCACCCATTTGTAGATCAAAGCAGGAAAACGGCTTCAAGTATTTTCGCTGCCTCGGCTATGATATTCAGAAGTTTATGTATGAATGAGAAAGAAGAGAGCAATTGAACCTAAAGAGTCTCCATTGCCAGCAGGCAGAGATTAGTGTAATGTCAGTGGTCGTGATGTTTCTCTTTTGCTTCTCCTACTTTTCCTCTTTTTTTTCATCCTTTTTCTTTTTAGCCATTCATTCAAGTCAGTACGAAGAATTTAGAGAGAACTATCAAATATACTTAGAAAAGGAAGAGGAAGAGAGAGAGAGGGACAGGGAGATTTTGACCAAAAAACAAGTGAGGCTGAAGAAGAAGCTGCAGAAAAAGAGAGAGAGTAGAAAAGAGAGGCATCTCAAATCGAAATGGAAGAAGATGAACATACAAAGAAGAAAATGAGCATTGAATGATACAGAAGACGAACCACTTGCCTTCGAGCTATATTTCATTCAATTTTTTTGCAATACAGAAATAATAAAAAGTTCTGTGAACATTTCCCTGAAAGGAAAGGGAAGTGTGAAAAGCTATGATTTGAATGAAAGAAGCTATGCAAGCGGAAAACGGCATTGATTTCAATTGCTTTTCGAAATTTCCAACAGAAAGAAAGGGAAAAGTATGTAAGCTTTATTTACTATATACATATAGCTAACTTATACACATTATGTTTTGGTCTTCGACTCTTGACTGAAATCCTTAAAGATCTTCAATAGTGTAACGCTCTCTATACCTTTCTTGGAGGCTCAGCTGTTGTACTAAGCAAGAGATGAAAGCTAGTCAAATGAGCTTCTTCTTAAGGAAATGATTGACAAATGAGAAGGAAAAAAAGAGGAAAGACATCATTTTTAAGAGGAATATCTTTTTCTTTTTCAGCAAAAAGTACAATGGCCTAAACTGCAGAGAATGAAAGAGAAGAGACGGTGAGAGTGCTAGAGAAGCCTAAAAGCCAGAGAGGAGAAGACTGAAGAAACAATTTTTTTGATAAAATTATGCTATTTGCTATCCATTAAGCAGTTCCTTTCCACCCGGAAAGGCTCGATCTGCTCATTTATAAAGACCAAGAATTGGTTTAACAGATAGCGAACCAGGGCTAGGTGTAATGGGAAAAAAAGTTTTTTTTTTATGGGTTATGTCCAACAGTTGAAGTTTGTTCATATCCTTTTTGCTTTTAAATATCACTAGAAGTTGCTTTGTTTTATTTAACTGACGAAGACTGATAGACAAAAATGGCGAAAGTTGTAAGAAATAGATGTCTCGAGGGAGAAGCTTAAGTTGAGAATCAAGTGAACCGAGTATCAAATTCGGTAGACGTTGTGTTTATTGCTTTTTTGAACTGATCATTTTCTATTTTTTGGTAGAGAAAGCAATGAGCAAAGAACTATTTTTCAAATTATTTCCAAGAAATTGATGAACTAAGGACATTGGAAGATTTTGAAAAACAAAAAGTTGCCATCAGCAAGTAAAGGAGAATTGAATTTTTCATCAAAAAAGGCCAAAAATGGAAAAAAACAAAATAAAGTTTTTCTCTTTCGTATAGAAAAGTGACCAGTTGCGAGTGCTATTCCCTGAAGAATACGAAAGAGATGAGTGTGTGTGTGATCTATGTGGTTGGCAAAAAGCCAATTATAAACTTTGATTTCATTCTTTCTTGCCTTTTTTTTATTATTTTTCATGTAAGTTCGTAATCAAAATGCGAGACGCTATAATCAAATTCTGAAGATGAAGCTTTGCAATAGCCGTTAACGGGTTTGAGGATGCCACGTGAGATGCGAATGAAGCTCTACGTCTCTTTTCAATTCATAACATCACCCTTACAAAGAAATATAATTGGAAATTTAGAGAGAAAAAGAGAAAGAGTTGAGCGGAGACTTGAGGAAAACTTTATGGTTGAAAAAGAGCAAAACAAGCTTCGACCACTACTTATCCGAGAAAATTTCGAATTTCAAAAGCAGATTTTAGACACGTATTAAGAGAGAGAAGAAAGTAAATACGGAAGTAAAAATAAATATTCGTTCTGGGGCTTAAGAAGACGTTTTTTCATTTTTCACTTTCAGCTTACAAGTAAATCAATCAGTGACTGCGAGGATCCTGTAGTACACGGCTTAGATCCTTCCTTATATGGTCCAAATGCTCCTACATGTGTTTCGCCTTCGACTTCCGAACATGTTCCCGCTTCAAGCTCATTCAGGTATTCACAGCTTTTCACTTCAATGAATGTACTTTCTTCGTCCTTTGTGCACGTATACTTAACCCGTACTATTTTCATTCGTACTAGTCGAGTGATCGGTGTTGTCAATGGTCAAGTTATGAAAATATGATTTGAGTTCCGTAGTCTTTAAACGTTCTCGGAAGAAATGGAAGTTTTTTGTTTGACGTCAAAGTCAAAATGAATTTTTCAAGCAGGTGGCATGTCCATATTTGTCAGAAGCCACGTCTTTCAAACATTTTTTTTGTTTTTTAACATAAAAGTCTTCAAACTTTCTTCTCTGACGCTTTCTTTCTTTCTTTTTTTTGCAAACAACAGACTTCCCCTAATGCGTCATAAATTATATATTATCTATTTAGAAAAGCAGCATTTATTTACATAAAAATGCATATATAGTTAACTAATTAACTATATGAATAGTTAACTATTATTTTATTTGCAGTGGATCAGAACCTCGGCCATCAGGACTTGGACTCGTCTATTGTACATTACAACATTTTCCAATCCGCAAACGATTACGCGTGTCCATATTGAGGATTGAAGGTAGGAGTATTCCGCTTTACTATTCTATAAATGTTTCGTGTACTTTCTCTTTCGTCATCAAAAAAAAAAATTTCATTATAAAAGGACAGAAACGTTCATATATGGCTGTCTTTTAACGGATGTTGACATGGAGATGCTTTTATCACGCAAAATGTCTAGAAAGCTGATTATTTTTCATGAAATGGAATTTTTTTCTTTTTCCTCCATCTACTTCTAGATGAGGAATGACTTTTTCTCCAAAATGAGAAACATTCCAAACAAGGCTTTCAATACCTTCCGGACTATTGAAAGCTTTCCAAGGAAATTTGAAACTTCCATGTATAGAAGTTGTTATTCGTTAAAATTAAGAATCAAATTTCATGAAAAATTCCAAGATTTTTATTTAAGCTTCATCTATTTATAGCATTAGCCGGACAGTTAAAACCTGAGTTGGAGATCCATGCCATTTGTAGAGTTTCCATACCTGGAATGAAAACGGGAAAAGAGCAAGCATCCGAAGTAAAACGAGGACGTGATCCAGTTTTTAATCAGGTAAGCTTCTCTTCGAAGTTCTCTACCCTCCCTTTCTACCCTTTTATTACTCAAATTATTTTGAAAATTGTACTTTGTGCAAGTTTTCATTTACTATTGGTGCATATTTATATGGAAAATCTGAAAATATGAATTGGAAAACGCCCTGGGGTGTGAAAGTTTTCTTTTGCAAATAGGAAATTCAAGAAGCTTTTTGGGTAATTAAATGTCTTAAATTCATGAAATTTTATTAGATGACGCCATGCTAAGCTATACTGAGTATTCCATTCAGTTTATCTTGAACAAAGATATTCATAAGTATTCGTTCGTTCGACTCAAAAACAACAAAGAAAGATGTTTAAGATAAAGTTAGGAGATAGAGAGATAGAGAATGAGAAGAAGATTCCTTAACGAGATATTGAGGGGTAATATATGAGGAAAGAGGATAATGTCTTAAGAGACTGAGATGTTTTCTCTAAGTGGAATTATAGAGTATTTGAAGAGAGTAATCTTGGCAAAGAGAAATGTTTTAAGAATATTTTACCTGTTCGAAAATAAAATAGATCTTGTCATGGTGTTTGATGTTTGAAACTGACCAAAAAAGGGTTCAGAATGGGAAAGGGAGTAAAAGAAGAGTTTAAGCATTGGCTTATTGAAAAGAAAACCCCTAAATAAGGCATTCGAATGAAAGAGCTATTGAAGAAAATAACAGAAATGCCTCTCAATTCTATAATTTACACAATAATTTGTGCTTTTTGATGGGAATAAGCTTCTGCAATTTGAATTTTTATTTAAATTCGGTGGAAAGTGGCCTAAATTTCATTAAATTCCCAATTTTCGTACGGAAAACCTTTTTGTTTCAGGAATTTTTCTTTGATAATGTTACACATGAAGATTTGGATACAAAATCCGTTTGTGTGGCAGCTTATCATCAGGTGAGCGACTAATCCTCAAATGCAATTCTTAATGCGAATTATTAGGGAAGTGCTAAGATAGGCAAAGACATCTTAATAGGCGAAGCATTGGTTCCATTAAGAGAAATACGTGAATTGAATACGAAAAAGGAAATACGTGTAATTGAAGAGATTAAACCTCAAATACCCAAGGTTAGTTATACCCCGAACGATGTCATTAACTATGTATACATGTATAGAAGTTGGGTAAAATATATATTTCATCAAGTATCGAGAAAGAAGCACGTAGATTGACTATAAACATCAAGAAAGCTGAAGATCTCCCCAGATATAGCTTTACTGGTGCTCCAGGTTCGTTTTTATTGCCCATATAAGCCATTATTGGACTATTATATTATTATTATACATCTTTGATGTGTTTCAGACGTTTGTATTAAAATAACGATGAGCCAGAGCAATAGCTCTAAGACGAAATCATCCAGGGTTCTGAAGTCTACAACTACTGCCGTTTACAATGAAGCCGTGATGTTCCTGTTTGATCCATCGAAAAAGGAATTGATGAATACAAAAATTACAATCTCTGTTCATGACATGCAGAGGTTTGTATGTTTTTATTCTCCGCAAAAGAAAAACAAGTTGGAAAATTGAATTTGTTCGTCTTTTGACGAATGAAATTTCTTTACAAAAGATGATCAACTCGATAGAAAAGAAATTTCTGTTTTTTCTCTCCGTTTTCCTCAATTTTCTGCACAAAAAAAGCTTTTCTGCCTTTAATTTTCGGTGAAATAAGGAACTTCCTGGACGATCGTATTGAATTTTGACGAAGAAGAGAGTATGGGAGAAACGAAGGCGTTGAATGAGAGGAGGAGGAAGAAGACGTCATTTGACGATTTTAAATAATTTAAATATATTTTAATATGAAGTCTAAAAATATACAAGTGCGGGATTTACAAGTCATAGAATATTCTCTTAAATTCTGAAATATTGTTATTACTTTAGAACATGCACTGGTGATGATATCATTGGGTGCGCATATCTTGGTACCTTGGCAATGGATAAGTCCGAAATGGAACAATGGAAGAATACAATCGAACACATGGGAAAAGAATATAAAGTAATTACTTGAGCTTTGTATTTGTTTTTTATGCTATCGTTTAGGGAACACATCAATTGAAACCTCAAAACACAGCTCCTCCCGTGCATGTAGCGGAAGCCGGAGAGAACGGAGCGGAAGATGAAGATTAATTGTTACTTTTTCTATTTGTTATCACTGAAATTGCCTTCACAACGTGTATTCAACTCGTATCTCTACATTCCCTGTTACTTTCCTAATATAGCGTTATGCAACTTTCATCGATAATCACAAGAGAGATGAGCCTCAAGAAAATGTTTTTCAAAGTATATCATTGGCTTAAGATAACTATAACTATATATTATATACATGCATATCTCTATTATTCATCAAAGATTTTTATGAAATAAAAGTTATTTATAATCTAATTACAATTATTCGGCCTCAAAGGGAAAAAGAGCAGAAAGATCCTGAATAGTAGCTAGTTCAATGAGAGTATTCAGATGAATAAAGCTACAGAAGTTCGTAAGCTTCTTTGAACAAATAAATAAAACAAAAAAATATAAACAAATGATTCGTCGCTCATTTGATAACTCTCTGTTAGTTCTCTCCTCTTCAAGCGATCGTTAATAGATTCCGGGCTTATTAACAACTAAAACAGTAGGCTGTCTAGAAGGTGCTCTTTCGCGAATCAAGAGGTTACGGTAACTATAAGAGACCATAGCCTGCCAAATGTTGAAGAACAAAAATACAAATAATCCTAAATAGATGCAGCCACATTGCGTGTAATAAGAAGGCGTTTTTTCCGTATGAAGAGCTGAAATTTGTTCGTCTTAGTTATAACAAAAAACTTTCGGTTGACACCTAACACATTATATTTCCCGCAAACCTGTTCTTTAAAAGGCCAATTTCACGCTTTTCAAGGCTGGTCAGCTTTGGGATGTTCTTCATCATTTCCCTCTACTCTATCACTATCTCTCCCTTTTCTCTCTTTTAATCGTTTTCACCAAGAACATGAACAAGAAGGGTTGAACTGAAAGAAGTAAAACTTACTATTAAAAGCCCAGTTCAGCACCATAATGATATAATATGGTTTGAAGAAGAAGTAAAAGGAGAATATAAGTAAAGCATAACATGCTAGGATCGCATGAAACATCTATAAAAAACGAGTTTCATAAGGATTATTATAATTTTTCTTTTTATGAGAACCAGTGGCATGAGCGACTTTTCTCTTCTTGATCAGTCTTCTTATCTTTAATGTCCATTTAACACTTCGAATATGTCTAGCCTTTAGAGGTGTAAAAGGCAGAACGCAGATTTCAAAAAAAAAGCTGTAGTTCATCACTTGATTTTCAAGCAGTTTTCGAAATCTTCTTCTCAAAATCTGTACTTGATTGCGTTGCCTGATTACGGATTGAAACAGAAGTTGTTTGAGCTTTTTGGTTAGATCACGTAATTTGAT
Source organism: Auanema freiburgensis (assembly GCA_030370435.1). Taxonomy (NCBI): domain Eukaryota; kingdom Metazoa; phylum Nematoda; class Chromadorea; order Rhabditida; family Rhabditidae; genus Auanema; species Auanema freiburgense. The sequence continues at coordinate 11,606,201 of CM059366.1, read as the reverse complement.
CATTCAAATGAAATTTTATGAACACTTACGGATACTCCTATAATTGGCCATAGAAGTCGTTGTCTCTTTGAAATGATTCCGAAGACAGTTGACACGGTGATGAATGTGGGAATGAGAAGTATAAACATGGCTTTTCGGAACTTGAAGTACATCGTTGTCAGCAGGGCGATGATTACGAATGTTCCAATAGTAACAAGTAATTTCATTCCAGTCTATAAAACATAGCTTTTTGTATATAGAAGATGAGCTTACATTTAAATGAATTTGTCCACGAAGGCATCTGTCCTCATCTTTATGCTTTTTTGGGGCACAGTTCATTTTCCTAGAAACCTAAAAACCTTTGTTAATATTCACGATAGTTTGCAGAATATTTCTGGTAAAATGAGTGAAATGTTTAAGCAACTAGCTGATGGAACCGTTCAACTATTCTGTGAAGAGGATAAAAGGAGGACCTCGGATTAAAAGGTCTTTTGAGGTGGAGGAGGAGGTGGAGGCAATCGAAATCAGGTCCCGCGACGGCGATCGCGCCTCACAAGATCAGATGCATCGTCCTTATACGTGTGTCTTCTCCAATATGTTCTTATTTAATTATTTTTTCCTTCAATATACTTATCCATCAACGATGGAATTCTCATTAAACTGATCTGACAGTTTACGAGATTCTAATTGAACGAAAAAATAACTGATAAGGTGGGAAAGTAGTTTGAAACAATTTTTTTCGAACTATAATGTAAGTGAATTGACCCTATTCTATATGCAAATCCTGCATAATGATCCAGTTAAAGAAAAATCACATCAATTCAACGCTTTGTGTGAGAAACCAAAAGAAACTTCATGTGGAAAGTGCATTTTAGATTTTACAGAGAAAAGAAAAGGAAAACTTCGAAATATGGGGAGAAGGAAAGCAACGAAAACTTCAAAAAGAACTGTAAAACTTGGAAAACTAGGAAGCATTTGCAACAGAAACACAGCTAAGGAAAAGCCGTTGTTGTAAAACTGAACTTGCCCTCTCCCGTTATGATTCTGTAATCGCCGAATCTGTTTTAATCTTCACAGAAGACGACAAGTCCAGAAAGAAAAAGAACAATTTTCATATAAGGCGGATCTCCTGGAGGAGAGGGTCGTTGCGTTTGCCATTTATGGTTTCAGCTATGGTGATAACAGAGGATTTAAGAGAAAAAAGGGTGGGTTAATGAAAGGTAGGATGAAGAAGACATGTTTCCAAGGCTAGCTCAAAAGATGGAAAGAATGTGATGAAAGAAAGTTTCTTGGAGAAAAATAAAAATAAAAATAGGAATAAGGAAAGAAAAAATAGGAATAGACAACCGGGTGGTAAGTGCGATAGAAAACCTGATGTATCTTTCGCTTTCAGCTAAAAGCCTAAGGAGTAGATGATGGTAAGTAAGAAATTGTAAGAATGAATGACGAAATCATCCTTTTTTTGCATCTGTCATTCTTCTCTTCCATGAACGATGGTTAATCTGGCTTCCAATGAATCAGTAATAAAGATGCTTTTATATATATATAAATAAATAAAAAATATGACTTCTAATGAAAGAAATGTTCTGAAATGACATGAAAACAAGAACTAAATATGGTATAATGCAGTATTTTTGGTCATTCGAAGAAGGATAAGCCGAACAACTGAAGAACAGGATTATTTCAGTTGACCGAGTTCCAGCATTTGAATATTAAGGAAGATGTTTAATTTTTAGTTCAAAAAAAGCGTGAGAAGAACGAAGTCGAACGTGCATGTGCGGGATGTTCTATATAGAATGACAAGCTGAAAATCGTTCTCATGAAAATGCAGAAAGCTTACATCTTTAAGATCTTACAGATGAATTACAAGATATGCAGATAATGGACAAAGTCAAAAAAACTTTTTGGACTGAAGACGAGATGCTTAAGAGACAAGCTAAGTTATGGAGAAGCTGGTTTTGAAATCCAATCTGTTAATCTAGCCCGAGACTACTTCCATCTTTCTCCGCTACTTTATAATTTCATTCTTTACTACTTTAACACTAAACACTTGAACGTCTGACGCGTCAAAAATTATTCAAAACTTTCATTTTCTGGGAAAATGACGCGCTCAGCGGTTGCATTCTTCTCTCTTCTTATTTTTATCTTCTATCTCTTTCTTCAGTCTTAATTATCTATTTATCCCGTTTTCTAACAATTAAATTTTTTGAAATATTTGTCATTAATTAATTTTATCGAGCTAGTTGTTGATAACCTTGTTCATCTGTCTATCAGATGATTTGGTTAACCTTTTTCGTTAAAAAAAATACGCACAATAGTTCTGGGACATTTGGTTAAAAAAAAAAGTTTCCTTCACGATGGGGAAGTTTCAACAAAGTTCATTTCATTTCAACGCATAATTTCAAGCTTCAACGCCATTTCATATAATTTACTGACACAACGAAACATCAAGAGCCTGTCAAGGAGAGGGAACATGCCATAGATTAATGAAATCTGGGGAAACATAGTTAAAATTGTACAAAAAATATAATTTAAGAGACGTAATTGATTTGAAAACTGTTAGAAGACGAAGAAAGAGGACATTGTCTTAGCAATGAAACGAGATCAGTCAATGGATCGAATATACGTTCAACTATCAGCTATTTCTCCATTTATCAACATATTTTGCAACATAATTATAACCGAAATGGAGTAGTTAAAGAGAAATCGGGATGCCTTTCCTTGCCCTTCAAAAAAGACCGGAAATATGAATGACAAGATAATCATTAAACCTATTTAGTCATTATGATTATTATGATAAACTAGATAGACCATCTACTTTGAAAAACTAGATATACTAAAGAATTAAAAATATAAATCATACAAAAAACACTTTTCCTTAAAAATTTTGTTTTTGAAAGCTTCTTTAAGATAGTTATTTGTTCAAACTGTGATACCGGTCATTTATTATCGTTATCGATTTCATTTACATGGATAGATATATGGGTTTTTAAATTTATTAAATTCAGAAAGTTTCTTGAGCCTATTCAGATTAATTGTCTTCGGAAGAGAAGTACAAGTGTCAACTTATAGAATTCTCAAATATCCTTCTCCAATTAGAATAATGATGCCTTTCGGCACAGACTATTTCCATAAAGATTCATCCTCAGCATAAACATACATCCTGTTTGTATAAAAGAGATACATATGTATATCTATAAATTCTTTTCTTTGTGATGTTACTTGAACATAATCATTCGTCAACTCCTAGATAAAGTTTTATTTTCACGAAAATCTTTCGTATGAGATGCATAAATGAGAATATCGAAGAAGGAGCTTTAGCATTATATAAAAACTGTCTTAATTTAGCTCATTTGTCTAGGTGGAGATCACCACTTCGAGTAAGTGGCTGAAGCTGCTCTCGATGATGGATATATATATACACGCTGAGACTGCGTTATAGTTTGGAACGGAATAGTTCCATCACGTAAGTTACGTCATCCACGTGGTTCACACGATCATCAACTTCCATTGATCATTATCTTCCCGCTCGAGTGATGTTCACGCGACCCACACATGATGCCAATGACCTTCAATCGACATTGACGCGCTAATTTTACGCGCATTTCCATTAAAAACATATGGGAAATAGCAATTCAGCATTTGTATTCCACGTTAGCTCTGCTCACGTGAACAGCTCACGCTAACTAGTAGAACGAAAATTTTCATTTTGTATTTTCGTATCTGCTGCGGACGGTCGCATTCAGTTGTTTTTTCCCTTCTTTCCCTCTTTTTTTTTCGTTTTCTGGTCAGTGACGTTTTCCCATTCGGCTTCTTTTTTTTTGACTTTATTTTTCTGCTCTTCTTCAGCACACAGCTTGTACATAGTTTTTTTTAGATCTTTTTGTACGATCAGAATGGCAGTGCGTTACTGAAACACTCTATTCATCGTCAGTTCCCCCCTATTTAACTCTCTCGTTCAAATCTAGTTCATTTTTTAATTCAGCGTTTTATACCCCTTCGCATACAGCTGTATTTGACTTGTTCAATCGTAACTCATTCCGTTACGTTCAAAGTATAAAAAAATTTATTTTGGTTTGGAGGAAAAAAGAAATATTTCCTTCGAGAATACTTTCTTATATTTATAATTCCGGATACTCTCCATATACTGATTATCTCGTGAGAGAATGTATAATTTCCGGTGAAATTCACATTTACTCCTATAAGAGACACCACGAGCTCATTCATAACTGTATAGTATAACCAGAGGATTTTTGCCTACGGGACGGTGGGATACTTAGGCATGAAAGGACTGACTTAGTCAATCATTTATAATATAGAATCTGCCTTACTTCCTACGACTTTCTCTTAAATGATTACATATTGTGCTTTTAATTTCTATTGTTTGATGGATTGCGTCACTTTCCTTATCATCACACCTCCATAATCAGGTCTCACTGTGAACACTCATCACACTGGCTTAGCAGTAAATAGTAGGATATGACTCATCTGAAGACATCTTTTTCAATTTCGACAAACTATATATTTTATCTTAGTTGGAGAGGTCCGCCTTGCAATCCTATTCGTCAGGATTTATTTTAAAGACAAAACCATATCTGCACGACACATCCTGATCGAATAGACACTACGGTATTTAATGCTTTCAAGAGATCCGTAAAAGATTTTGCTTTGATATGATACCTATCTTTGCGAAATCCTGTGAACAATTCTTTATATACAGAAAGAGCTTATTTCTTAAAATACTCCGGATTCTCCGACCGTGTGCATCAGTGGATGTTGTACTTCACTAGTATCGTGAATTTTGTAACCTGATAAATAATTTTTTTAAGAGGCCATCACTTCATTTTGTCCTCAGACACATCAAAATGTAAATAGAACTTTGGTGCAATCACTTTATCTATGACTCATCAAACCAACACGAGTTAAAAAGTGAAGAACAGCTATTGTCGTGCTGTATTTATCTTCATTTGACCTACGGCTAACCCGCCTTGTTCTACACTCTTAAGTCTCTAGGCTTCCCCCCCCCCCTCTTCTCTTCATTGAAGCAACGAACCAGCCCAGTCAGTCCACATCACAGAGGGAAGAGGCCTGTTAGCTGGGTTGTGAGCGAATGTCTATAAATAGAGCGAATATATTTGAGATGCACACAGGCAAAGAGAGAAAGAGAAAGAGTACACAGATTAACGAGAGTGACATTCGTTAGTGTGCCTGCTGTCCCATCTGTCATTTTCTGAATGTCTGATTCTCTGCATCCTTATTGTCTCTCTTTTGCGGCCTGAGAATTAAAGAGATCGATAAGACAGACACACAGAGATTAGTACATAATGTCTGCACGCCTGACTCTCTTATATTTGGCGCGAGCGCACACAACAGCCTTCCTCTTCGCCGGCCTCATCGACAGACACACACCACTATCGTAGCCAGCAGTGCCTTGCCCGAACATTCTGTCGTTTACTGGAGGGGCTGAGCGCTCACTGCTGCTGTCTGGTGCCCTATTTATTCAGCATTGTGTTTTCTGACGTTTCTCTATTTCTCTCAATGTTTTGTTATAGCCTTCGCAATGAAAACCTCGTTTGGCCCGTCTCTCTTTCGCTTTCTACATCTCATTTTTCCTCTTTCTTTTTCCCTTCAGTCGTCGCTGACGATTATAGACGCACACAGCAACAGACCCACAGCCCCACAGCCTCTCTTAGCCAACAGCAGCAGCAGCCAAGTCGGGTCCACCACACCATCATCACCGCCAACCAACCACACATACACACGGCCGAATGTCGCCTGCGAAATCTAAACAAGTGTCGTTTATGCGCTCCATCGCTAATCTACCGCTCCTCAAAAACATTGGGCGCCATCTTGAATTTGAAAATTATTTCTATCTATACTTGTTAGACTTATTGTTCGGATTAGAAATTGAGGATTCGAGTTGAGTCCGCTTTGTCTAAAAGTTTTTGGTCCAAGGAACGATTGCTCCTGCATTTGTAGAACGATCATAACTTGATTTTTTTGAAAGAAAGAAAGCTCTAAAATTAAGCAAGAATTAGTTTGGTATTCTATCTGAAATATTAAATCATTTTCAAACTTCTCATATTCTAGTGAAAAATTTTTTGAAGACTGTAATTTCTTCCTAAGAGGAACGCACGTCTGTATCACATGGTGAGCCAGAGGAGAGTCATGATTGAAGTGGGACAAATCAAAATTTATATGAAATCCTCCTTGTAAATTTGTGAAATTTCTTTTCTCATTGTCACTTTCTAAGACGAGTGAAAACGTGTTGCTTTTGTGCCATTCCGACTGAAGTTTGAAGGTCGTTCAGAAAAAGAAGTACTTTTCTTCTCATATCGTCGTGTACATTTTTTATGTTTTATTTTTTATGCATTTTTCTTTTCTTCTTTACAGGTAGGCATAGGAATGGATTCGTACACCCTTAATCAGCTCACTGAGGAAGTTTTTGGTCACTTATGTAATATTGCCATTGATAAATGTAATGACAAGATGGAGAAGCGAAGAGCTGGTTGTGGAGGGAGTGCGATGAGGAAAAGGTATGATAACCGAAATTGATGAATAAATATTGTATTTGAATCGTCTTCTAGAGTGCTTATCAAAAACTTTGTATCGGACCTCCTCAAATCTCACGGGGAAAAAGTAACGGAGGATGATACAAATGATTATAAGGGGAAAGAGGTACATACTTTGACATTCAGAAAGAGTCTGAAAAACGGGAGCATTTGTGTAAATTTTCAGTCTTTGTCTAATCACCTGATAACCTCTAGTTATGATTATAATTTAAATCAAGTTCATTTTAATGGCGATGGTAGCACACATTACGTTAGGGTTCGTAATTGTTGTTGTGTTTGTGAAAACTTTGTGCTAGTGAAAACTGACTGATTTGAGTTAAATGTTGCAAGTCTAAACATGTCATTCTAGTATATGGATGATATGGACTCATCTGAAGCTTCTCTTTGTGACGTTGATGACAGCGATATTACTATGGAGTTGCTAGATGAGCATGATATACCAAAGGTAGTACATGCTTTTATGACGACGTCTATCATTATTCGATATTAGAACGACTGTTGGTTGTCATCCGGGTGTATAGATTCTAATCAGTATCACGATTATACGATAGGATCTTCTTTTCTATCAGGTGTGTTTATATTTGTTAATTAGCTTTGAGGGGAATCTGTTAAAGGTCGAGATGGAGCTGAGAGTCGTGCTGAAATTAAATCTCCTCTGGATTGCCTAGATGATTCTGACCGTCTAAGCATGTATGATTGTTACTCATCCATTTCTGAGTCTGCGACTGAGGGAGGATCTCCTGAATCCTCGCTACCGTTACCGTCGATGCCTGCACATGGCTTTGAGAGGTATTCTATAGTTTTTTTTTAATGATAGTACACTATTTATTTATTCAGTGCGTACGATCTTTCGATGACGTCATCTTATGAACTGGAACCTTTGTCAGCCCTTTCAACACTTTGCGATGTTGGGAACAGCTCCCCATTGCAACCTGTACGTGCTGAACCAAGTGATCAACTATTCCTATCTTTAAATAATAACTGTTATTCCGAAATGAAAACTTACGTACGTTCCGATGAATCATTTCGTTCAAAAGTCTTGTTTTACAGACACCGCTGATGGAGAAATCATCGGACGATGTAATGTCGCCACCTCATTCAGAATGTTTGACTGATCTCGATGCCATTAATCCTCTAGTTTCGCCAAAGAAACGAAAAAGTAGCGAGGTAATACATTTGGTTAAATCGAATCTTTACCGTTCATATCTGCAGTTCCTTTTTCTTGGCGGCGTCGATGCTTCTCATCAGAAGCGTTTAAAACTGTGATGTCTTGGAACTTACTACTTTAACCTCTACCCATTCATTGCAATTGATACGGGTCTTTCTTAGTTGTAGTCCTCTTAAGTTGTTTGAAGGAATGGTTCGAATTTATTTATTTCTTTAAGAATTTCAAAAAAACGGGTTAGTTCGAACTATTTTTTGGAGCAGCGTACCTTTATGAGACTATTGTATGTACAATTTTAAATTTATTTGTTTCTCGTTTTTGTCGAGCGTGTTATTTTGCTCAATTCTTAAGGCACTCAAAAATCCTAAAATTAATAATTCGTGTAAAAATAATCTGATCTCTACCTTTTGTAATGGTTTTCATAATGCTTTTGTTCTCGGATTATGATTGCGCCGGCTTACCAATTTTCTATTCGGTGTGCGGGCAATCTCATCCTACGTCTGAGAAAGTCTGTTCGGCTTCTTGGGCCATAGTGTGATCATCACAGTCATGGCTGGTAATTGTTCAATTTATTCCTTAGCAACGAGAGCATATTTTTGTAGTCTTGCCTTTATTTATTTAATGTGTAATGATTTAATAAAAATTGACGACTATAGTGTGTTTGGATATAGATATTCAATTGTTAATTACTCTAACAAAGGAATTTCATTCAGCTATCATAGTCATAGCTTCTTCTCTACACGTCCAAAACAAAAAGAAATTATTTTCTTCCTTTTTTCTTTTAATTAAAAATAAAGATTCTTTAGCTCGCGATAAAATCATACGAAGGATTAGACCTCATGTTTCATTTCGTGTGAAGATTTGATCAGCGTAGGCTAATATAGCTATAGTGTTGGACAAACGGATTAGCATTTGTCACTTCTATCAAAAACCCTTCGTACTTTTCTCTCGTTTCTCTTTCCTATTCACTTTCTGACAAGTGTTCTTTTAATGTGTTATAATTAATGATATAGAGCAAGCGTTCACCAGCTTTAGTTTCATTCTAGCGTTCCGTTTTGAATATTGCTCAGAAGGAAGTATACTGAGCGTGTGCCGCGTCTGCCAAGCTATTTTTGGAAAATATTGAAATCATTTTACTTTTTTGCTGGTGGCATTATTCAGTCGAGAACATTTTTTCTCGGCGAATGTGTGATTTCAAGCGCACTGAGACACCAGCCAGCTTGGCCAGCGAGCTTTTTCAGCAGTCTTCTTCGTCTAGCGTTTTTCTGTTATGCGATTTTGTGCCTGAGCCCTGATTAGCTGACTGAGAGGCACAATTCAATTTCAATTATAGTGATGGCTTTTCTTGGTCGCCGGAATCTCTTTTCTATCAGTATTTTCTTTAAGTCTTCTCGGTGACTCTCTGTGTTCTAAATTTATTATTGTATGGCTTATAAAATCACTGACATATTCCAAACTATTATTTCGTCAAATGCTTATCATACAGCATTGGAAGAACTTAGCGACAATTGTGCAAACTCTGGCAATAATTTTCTGTATACATGATGATATACTATTTTATGATAGGATGGCAAATGTCTGTGTCGTCCACTCTTCAATTGCAGCCTTGCAAGTAGAAAAAGCGCCTTGTGATATATTAACCCTTTAGATATCTCTTATGTCCACGAACATGTCTGCATTGCATACTCAACCCTTGACATTTTACGTGGCCTTTCTGTGGAAATTACGCGGCTATTTCTTGCACTCGTGCAGTACCGTTATTTTTAATTTCACTCTTTGTTACTTATGGATACAAACACGCTCACCTTTTTTTGCGATCCTCATGGTTCTTGTAATAGCTAAGACTGCGGAATAAGTTAATAAGTTGAACAAAACGTTTTCAACTTAATCAGTCAGACTGAAAAGCTCTTTTTGGCCCTTTCTTTACATCTGTTTACTCCGCCATAACTTCAAATGAGAATCGCCGGTTAGGCTGCATCCACGTTTTTCCAGCTTTTAGCATTTATTGTGCTGTGCCGAACGGCAACATTCTGGCACTTCATTTTTCTATTATGACAAATACGACGATCTGTGCTAAATCGAAAGCCTCTCTTCAACTTGTTTCTTGGTACTTTGATCATGCGACCCCGACTTCCTTTCGGAATCGTTACATGACTTTTTTCACCAACCCTTATTCTGCTTTGCCAACTTAAAACTAAATCAACCTATTACGCTTTCGTTCTTTTCCTTTTGTTCTTTCTCCAATTTCCAGCAATTCTTCCCCTTACTGACATAACATTGCCTGATGACAAAAAAAAGCTTTTGCTTCAGATATTTCTATCGATGAAATGAATTTGAAATTAATGAAAGTTCATTTTTCAAAAACTCCAAGTTAATTCAGTCACATGATAATCAACAACACTAGCAAGCCACAAGGTGGCAACTACTTCCACAGTTACGACATGCCAAAATAGCCAAGATACGATTTGCATCATTCATTGTTAAACTGTTCTCGTCGTGTATTTCGATAATAACTTGTTCCTAATAAGTAAAAAAACATTATCACTGGGAAAACCAAAAATAGAATAGCCCACGCATCCATTTACTACGAAATGAGCTATTATTAACATGTGATAAAACAAATTGTTATCGTCAGCAGTGAGTAAATGATTTAGCTTCATTTTAATTATGGAAAAATCAAGAACAATGATAAATTGAGAGTCCCAGTTTTACTTTTGTGCTAAATATTTTGGTATATGCAAATTATCGCTTGACGTTATGTTACGTATCAGCGAAGGATTGCGTACTTTTACTTTCAATCGAGGAACGCCTGTTAGCGGTTGCAATTTCCAGAACTAAGCTTATCTGCTTCATAGATTCAAAATTAAAAAATAAATTCAGCTTTCTCTCTGGTTTATTCCGTAGAATATGCGATGACAAAAACAGCAAATAATTCATTAGTTTCTTCTTTTGTCAGCATAAAACCCTTTTTGTTTGAATCTGTTACACCTTTGATATCACGTTTTTCGCCACATATGTGTGATTGTATTCTTGTAACATTAAGTATAATTATAGACTTTAATGCGCTTAACAGATAAGAGGTATTGTATGCCGTGATGGCGTCAGAGGTTACTTCAAGAAAAAAGTTTGCGTTTGAACGTTTTCGACATTTATTGTTTTGTTTTTTAGGCTTTTAAATATTAAAGATACACGTATAGCTGGCTTATACGATCTTGATTATACTATTGGACAGGGGCATTTCGCAGTTGTCAAATTAGCTAGACATGTATTTACGGGGGAAAAAGTAAGGGCCTCATAGATTTCATTTAACACCTTTCCTCTAAGGTTGCATGCAAAATTATCGATAAAACCAATTTGGATCCTGTGTCAGAGGCTCACATAATGCAAGAAGTATGTCGTTTCCGAACTGATAATTTTAATTAGAGGTTTCAGGTTCGATGTATGAAGCTAGTGCAGCATCCAAATATAGTAAGGTTGTATGAAGTTATAGATACACAAACCAAGCTTTTCCTCTGCCTGGAGTTAGGTGACTATGACATGCATGATTTTATCGTTAGACACGAGAAGGTAACCAAAAAAAAACGTTTAAAACTTACGCAAGTGTTTCAGGGTGTTGCTGAACCATTGGCTCAGCAGTATTTCTCCCAGATTATCACTGCTATCGATTATTGTCACCGGTTACATGTTGTACACAGAGATCTAAAAGTATTTTCTTTTTTTTTAATCACAAATGTACTCATACTTTACTTTCAGCCCGAAAATGTCGTTTTCTTCGAAAAAATTGGAATGGTCAAGCTTACAGATTTCGGCTTTAGTAATTTATATGAGCCAGGAAAGCCACTTCTCACTTCATGTGGTAGTTTGGCATACTCAGCTCCTGAAATTCTGTTAGGAGATGCTTATGACGCTCCTGCAGTCGGTAATATATCCCATTTTCTCAGCTTTTGAATCTTTGTTCCATTCCAGACGTATGGTCTCTTGGTGTGATACTGTTTATGCTTGTTTGTGGTCGTTTACCATTCCAAGAAGCTAATGATTCCGAAACTTTAACTAGAATTTTGGACTGTAAATATTCACTACCGGAGTCATTATCTACTGCTTGTAAAAAGTATGTATTATTAGTGATAATTTGGTTTCTATGTTATGTTTTTATTCAGTTTGATCCAAAGGATGCTAGTACGAGAGCCATCAAAACGAGCAAACCTTCCGGAAATAGTTTCGAATCCTTGGGTTTCTGCCGGTGATCGTGGTCATGCCTCAGTAACATCTTTTTAGTTCTATTTTGTCCAATGTTTTTTCTTCAGGCCTTACCTTTAATCGTACAACACGAGCTTCCCCATTCTGCACATACGACTATAGTTGAACAGATGGTAGCAGGCAATATCGCTTCTGAAGACGAAATACTGAGGTACTGCATCATATAACCTTTCTTTTTTCTAAAATTCCAATTTCTCAGTGCTCTCGAGAATGACGAGTATAATTCTTTAACTGCGACGTATTACTTGTTGGCTGAAAGAATTTTGTCGTCTTGTCGAGAAGAGAGAGCTAAAGAGTTAATGGCTAAAGAGTCGGATCCTATTCCTGAAGAAGATCCTATTGAAAGGTAAATTAATCACTAGGGGCATTTCCATTCTATGATTCAGTGACAAGGCAGCATCGACTGCGTTACCTGGTTCAAGGTGCCGTAGTCGTTCTAACTCTTGGCGTGCTCGACCATGTACGATCCTTAAAGTGAGGAGGTTTAAAGCTTTCGTTGTGAACAATATTGTTTTTAGGAAGAGAGTGAAGAAGAATTATCGAGCTATTTGAAGTCAAGTCGTCAGAGTAGTAGGTGAGAAGTTATTATATTCACACCAATTTCGTGTAATTGTGTGTCTTTTTGTTTTGGAAATGCTGATTTTGTGTTATGTGTTTGTCTTTTGTTTAGACAGCTCTCAATGGACGTTGTTAACTCTTGTAGTCATCTATCAAGAGATAACGGTGAGGATGGTCAGTTGAATCGTGTTGAGCAGTCATACGCCGAACCTTCGGATCGGCCAACATTCTTATTGTTTGGACGTACTCCTACGAATTTCGATGATTTATCACCCATAATGGAAGATAAAGATAACGTGCTCGAACCTCCTTCTCTGAACGGTGAAAAGAGCTCAGAAAATTTAGCATGCAATGCACGTAGAACTCGTTTTCTTCGCAATTTTTCTGAGCCTGAACGGTTTGCGCTTGAGGAAGAGCGGATTGGTTCGCACAGTTTCAATAAAACTATTCGAGGACTTGTTAGAAGGTTATTTTTTGAACCGATTCAACTAACTTCCCTCAACATGATATGCTTTTTAACTTTGGCTAGCATGATTCATTAGTTTCGCTTAGCATGTTGTCATTGTAGTACTTGAACGTTGCATTGCTCAGTGTGTTCTACCCCTTCATTACTTACTTTTCAATCACATTTAGAAACTCGTCTCCATCAGTGTCCATGTTTAGTGGAAGTGCTAAAGATAGGATCAGTCCTCAAGCGGTTCATGATTTATTAGAATTTAGCCGATTAGGTAGTATCAGTCATTTAATGAAATGTATGGTTATCTTTTTTGTAGGAAACTCAAGACGAGCTGCAAGTCCGGATAGCATTCGAAGTAGTCGATCACCATCGCCTCCACCAAGTAGTAGCGGAAGAGCGTCGCCTTGTAACTTTTCGCTTTTTTATTTTTACCCTATTTTGCAATTTAAGCCATATCAACACTATCCTCCTTCGCCCGCTTGAAAGTTGCTCCCGCGTCATCTAGTAGTGGAATGAGAAAGTTATCATCTTCGCCTCACCTTCTAGGTATATACGAATGTTTCTTTCTAACTCATAGAATTCTTGCAGGTATTTGCGAAGAGGGTGAAGAAGGAGGTGATTCTTCGTTTTCTAGTAGTCTTCTGACAAGTCCCAGCGATGGACTAGCTCGAACCAATAGGTATCACAGAGTATTTCTGAAAAGTAGTTGAAAGAGTTTATAGAAGCGCATCGACTGGTCTTGTTCATCTTACCCGTCATGGCCCTGTTCAACCTTCGAAAAGTACAGGATCAGCTCAACAACCGACTACTTATAGGTACTTTTTGACTATAATTGGATAATAATTTTTCTTATTATTTGTTCCTTTCTCGTTAACATACTTCTCTCTCTTTTACTAACACGTTTTAGCGCTGTTCGTATGATACGTCCTCGTCATGCAGTTGTCTCTCCTGATGTTTGCAGGTAAACCTTGAATGGTTGTCCTTTGTCTTGATTGTAACACAAATATCTTTTGGTTTTATACTCTTATTGTTTAATTTGCATATTACTTTTACAGACGTTATGAGCAGCATCAAAGATTTATTGCGAGAAGTCGAAGAAGCACTAGGTAAAAAGTATTTTCTACAACATGCATCAAACAGTATTTCCAGCTGTTCGTCCTCAGAAGCTTCTGATGATGAAGAAGGGAAACGACTCTCTCTCATTGCATCCAAGTACTGTAACAGAAAAAGTTATGACAATGACAAGGAAGATGATGACAAAGGACAAGGTGGTTTGCTTCATTATTCCGTTCGAAACAGTTCTATTTCAGGAGGGCAGAGCGGATCAAAACCATCGAACGGCTCTTCAGTTTTAACGTTGTCAAAGCCATCTGATTCTGGACAAAAAACTGATGAGAGTAAGACTCAGGATAAAAGGCTAGTAAACCCAAAAGACAGCCGAATTTAAAAAAAGTTTCTTTAGATCTGGACCTTCTGACTCTTGCGTCACTTCCGGCTCACTACAACAGCTTTTACCTATTTTAGAAATGCCTCAGTTAGATAGTGATAAAGGTCAACGTATAAGGGCAAGGCTCTTGCAAAGGTTTTCGCGATTTTAAAAATGTAAATATATTCCTGTCGCAGGTCTTATACTGCTGAACGTATACTGAGAGATTGGGCTGGTACGGCTCATAACAACACGCGCGAAGATTGTTGTTTGGGTACTCCACCTAGAGAGATTGTGAAATCTACTAATGAAGAAGACGGATATCAAGAATGGATTAAACGTCTAAGACGAACAAGATCTGACATAGACCTGAGAGTCTTGGTGAGGTTTTCATCAACTATCTAATCAATTTCGCATATTTAAGAACTGTTCTGTTCTCGACGATAGGTTGTGTTCAGAAGGCACTGCTTCAGATGCAGTATTTGAACTCTCTGACTCTTCCTCTGAGGACTATTTAGAGACTCAGAGTGATTCTGGATGTTCTTCAGAGAAAGAATCTAGAAAAGAGGTAAGTCTGAGCTAGGAACTGGTAATAATGTGTTCAATTCAGAGTATCAATTATTCTAAATATGCCAAGCATAACTGTATTGACTCTACTACTATCTTCGACTTGACGCATTGTGAAAAAGTAAATTATTGGATCAATAACACTCCGTTCTCCAGGTTCCATTATACTGAATGATTCATTTCGAGAATATATCAGTTTGAAAATACAAATCGATAATCCTTCGAAGCAGGTGCACATTCCTAAAAAAAAAAAATTAAATTAAACAGTCTCTTTGAATGATGCATTTCTTGTCAATTATACTAGAGCTTCCCATCAAAATTCATATTGGGTAGTAATTATGATCTTGAAAAATGTTTGTTAGAGCTTAGGTGCTTTGTCTTAATTTCACATTGGCGTTTTCAATTGTGATTCCATTGTTTCCCCATGTAGGCTGATGTGAAATGGACGGAAGGAGTTCTTATCGATCAATCCTCAAAGCTTACCCTTTCTTCATCTACCGGTTGTAATTTTTTGGTCAACCCAATTTGTATAATGCGTTACTATTTGATCGTATTTGTTGAAAGTTTTCAAAATTTCCGTGAAGTGATAGTCAAATGTTACCTTAGATAGATACCCTTCCTCACTTTTGTACGAGGTCACTGACATTGAAACTTAGTTTAGAGTATATAATATACAAAACTTATTAGAATTTTATGTTGTTAATATTCTGGACATACTCCGCTTTAATTGTTCAAATCACCCAGTTGTGTGCTTAGATTAATATAAACAGTTCGATACGTTCTTGTTCTACTGTACCGACATGTTGGCCGCCAATTATTTGACTCTTGCCTCTTTACAAATCTCAAGCTATTTCAGTCATATGAACTTACCATGCTTTTATTGAATACTTTTCTTTACCGAAAAATATCATCGGTCATATCATTCAGGCAGGCTAGTCGTAGTACGTTCCTAAAATGGCCGTTACCTGCCGAATCTTTTCACGGGGATAGTGTAAGCAAGAGGATTATATATCTGCTTAACATTGCTCTACAGAAGAACAAATTTTCTGAGCACATACCTCAATTAGAAAAACATTGGAAAGAACAAATTCAGAATGATTTCACTTACAGGAAGCAGGTGGATTCGAAACTATGTCTGAAACAAATATAATTTTCAGTTAGACTCGACTAATTTTGAAAATAAAAAGTATGTACTCTCTATGTTCCCGTACCCTTCAGGTGTTTTGCATATGGGACACATGAGAGTTTATACTATCTCAGATGTGACCGCTAGATACTATCGTTTGAATGGCTACAATGTGAGTCATCATGGCATTTTGGCTAATGTTTTATGCTAGGTTATTCATCCAATCGGTTGGGATGCATTTGGATTGCCTGCAGAAAATGCTGCGAGGGATCGTAATGTTGATCCACGAGAATGGACAGTTGGAAATATCAAAACTATGAAAGAACAGCTACTTAGAACCGGAGTTCAGTTCGATTGGGAGAGGGTTAGTCTTTTGCTCTAGGTCTAGACAATCATCAGTATACTGTTTTTGCTTCTTAGGAGCTGTTTACATGTGAAAGTGATTTTTATAAGTGGACACAGTGGATATTCTGTCGTTTGTTTGATAAAGGACTCTTAAAGCGTAACCTTGCTGAAGTTTTTTTTTCACTTTTTTATTTATAAAAGTTTATGACTGTTCAGGTGAACTGGGATCCTGTCGATGGCACTGTTCTTGCTGCTGAACAAATTGATAGTGAAGGTCGTAGTTGGAGAAGTGGAGTAAAAGCGGAGAAGAAAAAGCTGAGACAGTGGCTCATCGAAACGCCTAGATATGCTAAAGCATGCTTCGGGCTGACTATTAAAATTTATAAAAATATTATAGAGATTGTCAGAAGGTCTGAAGAAAGTCGAGAATTGGCATGATGTGGCTGATATTCAAAGTAATTGGATCGGTCAATGTGATGTTCATCGCTTCATGCTCCCAATAAAAGTAATCGTTTCGATACAATCTCGACTAATTTCCTGTACTTAGAATGATTCTGGGATTATGATGGAAGAACTGCTCGACTTAAGAGTGAAAGATGCTACTAGTATATCGAATGGTTGGTTTGTTGTGCTCCGTCAAGGACATCCTCTCAGTGATCCCACCAAACACGAAACGAAAGACTCATGTAAGTTTCGTTTTGAGTGAACGAATTTCTATTTCTTCCTTCAGATTGCTTGCCGATCGAAGTTTTGAATGGTGTGAATGGAAAATGGATGCCTGTTGTAGTTGTTCCGAAATGCTATGAAGGCCCTGAGATGTTCTTAGATTCTCGTTTGGGCGATCAAGTTGCAGATGGAGATTTGGTAGCACAGTTTCAACTGGGCAATCCTAAAAAGGTCATGTTGATGAGTATCAACGACGTAGAAGAAATCGCGGCAGTATGTTGTTTGACACTGCTTTCTATTGTTATGTTCATTATTAATCACAGTTTGGAGGATTTGGTGGCTATCAAACATCTCGTACTTTGCAAGACTGGGTAGTGAGCAGGTGAGATATGTTTGTGAATCTTCAACAATCGTTTTAAGACAAAGGAAATGGGGAACACCGATACCGATGATTATTAGCCCTGATGGCAGAAAAGCTTGTCCATTATCAGACAACCTTCTTCCTCTCCTACAAGGAAGCGTTGACGGTTCTCGTAAAGTTGATTGCAATCAGTGAGACATTACCCAAATTTTATAATTAATCTTCCACTATTGAGCTTTTCCGAAGGATATGGGTTCATCGAAACAGATACCCTGGATACATTCTTCGATTCAGCCTGGTATTATTTGAGACATTTGGATCCTAAAAACGATCATTGTTTGATCTCAAAAGAAGCTGCTGACCTCATGCCAGTAGATGTTTATGTAGGTGGAGTTGAACATGGTAATCACTTACATTTGGATTGAACATACTTCCGTCTTACAGCCGCCGTCCACATGTTCTTTGCTAGATTCATATCATATTTCTTAACAGACATTGGAGTCACTACCGTAGGCTCGTCTAACAAAACTTTATATATTTTACCATAGTTCCATGAACCGTTCAAGCATCTGATTCCGCAGGGAATTGTTCGGGGAAAAACGTTTGTTGTGCCAGAAACAGGTCTGTATGTTAAACCGGAAGAAGTTGAATGGGAAGGTTGTTTTGGTTGAGTCTTCATGTAGTTCATTTCTCTCTAGATTCCAAACCGACATCTAAAAATGGAGAAGAACTCTCCATTGAGTATGAAAAAATGAGCAAGTCGAAGCATAATGGTCGTTTCAATTGCCCGAATAGTTTTAATTTGTTTATACAGGTGTTGATCCTTTGATTGTTCTTGATCGAGATGGGATTGATATGACCAGACTTCAACTGTTAGAAGCTGCAGCTCCTCGTCAAGCAATTAATTGGGGCGAATCAGGTAAAAAATTGTTTCTTCTGATTCTATGTGTAAGATATTCAGATACCAAAGGGTTGAAGAAATGGCTTGATCGTGTTGCATGGGTAGTCTCTACATACATCGAGCAGAGATCGATTGAGGAGAACGCTACACTGCCAGCCACAAAAACTAATGAGATCAAATTGAAAGAGACTTACAATTATTTCGTACGAAATGTAAGATTATCTTGGGATTTTATTCATCAAGTGTCTAAATATTTCAGGTGTCTATGTGTTTAGAGGTTTTACACTTGCATAATACCGCATTAGCAAGGTTACAAGGAATGACTAATGCACTACGGGTTCGTAAAAACACCTTTTTCTTTCCCTAGCGTACTATTCTTAGAAAACAGATCCAAAGTTGTTGAGGACAAGTGTACAAGCTGAACGATTAGTTCATGCTCTCGTAACGATGCTCCAGGTTTGTATATCAAAATAACTTTTCTCAAAGCAGTATAGATATATGCTCCGCACACTGCAGCTGAGTTATGGAAAGCCCTCATGTCAGTCAAAACTATATCAAATATAGAGAGAAGTTCAATTAAAAACCACACTGTTTCTCATGACGAGGTTTCAGATGACTGCCTCGCTCTTCAACAATGGCCACAAGTTGATGATGATTGTGAAATCGATTTCACGTTATTAGTACGTTTCCAATGACTTCCAAACAGTGAACCACTACCTGCAGATTAATGGGATAAGTGTGGGAAGAGTATCAGCTCCACGTGAAGAAGTTGAGAATTTATCTTTTGAAGACGCTGTACAAAGATCGCGAACAGTTGAACATAAGGATTTTCTAGATAGAATTTCCAAAAAAGGAGTCGAAGTAAAGTATGATTCTTCTAGCAAACGTGCAGGTAAGACTCAGCTTCATGTGTTACGCTTATCTTCTCTCAGGATTCCATTTGACAATCAACGCTTCAGTTGGAACTGCAGAAGATGTTAAAGTTATTCAGAAAACGTTGGATGAAGTTCAGTTCGAGAAACGGAAGTTTTCTTCAAAAACTAAAAAAGATAAAAAGAAGTAAAGTGAACGGGTACAAGTTAGATAGTCTAGGTCTTAAACAGTTTTTGTTAAATGTAATAAATTGTTTTGATTTCGTTTTGTTCCGCTCCGCTCTGATCGGTTGTTTTGCCGTTTTTCGATTCTTCTCTCATCCTTGATAGTAACTCATTTTTTCTTGAAGAAATGACTGCGTTCGAAGAACTCGGCGTTATTCCTGAGCTAGGTGAAGCAGTGTCGAAGATAGGATGGGAGTAAGTCCATAAGACCTTTTCAAAAGATTGAGTCTCTTCATAGGTTTCCTACGTCGATCCAATGCGAAGCAATACCTTGTATTCTAGGAGGAGGTGACGTTTTGATTGTATGGTTGAGGATTTTGTGAAGTTTATTATAAATCCAATCAATAGGCAGCTGAAACAGGGAGTGGTAAAACGGGTTCTTTCTGTTTGCCTGTTGTCCAGATTGTTTGGGAAAATAGAAAAGGCTCTCAGAACTTCAATGATAATTCCAAATCTTTAAGTGAGTTGTAGACTGATAATTTGTTGCTCAAAATGAAACTCAGTTCGCCCGGGGTGGAAGTTAAACATTGGTGATAGAGATGCAGGGTTAGGACTGAAACAAGGAGAGCTTGAATGTTCCAGTGAAAATGGACAATGGTGTGGAGGCAGATGTATGGTTGGAGTGGTAACTAAAGGTTTTAGATTTTGTATATTTGAAACAATGAGTTATAAGTGCAGGAAAGTTTTACTACGAAGCCAAGATCATAAGGGATGGTTTGTGTCGCATGGGATGGGCAACGCTAGATGGGAGCTTGAATATAGGTAAAATAAGTTTGCCTGAAATTAGAACTTTGAAGTTCAGGAACCGATGGAGAGAGCTACGGTTTTGGTGGAACTGGAATGAAGAGTCACAAGAAGAAGTTCGATAAGTATGGTGAAAGCTTCACTACAGGGGATGTCATTGGGTGCTACCTCGATCTGGATAATAAGAAGATATGGTTCGTCCTAATAAAGCTACTGTTTATTTACTAATTCAGGTGGTCAAAAAACGGAAACACTTACGAAGTAGCGTACAACATCCCGCAACACCTGGTGAATAAAGGATTATTCCCCGCTGTTGTCTTGAAAAACTCAGGTCTGTGCCTGAATTTCGGAGATACACCATTGGCCTACTCGCCTAAACAAGTTGTTTGTATAGTTTTTCTTCTAAAATGATAGATATTTAGGGATTCGTTCCTATTTGCCAAGCTATGCATCCTCATGTTAAATTCGTGCAAGAACGAACGTTGTCAAAGTTAGATCCTATGTCTCCATTGTGTATTGTTCTGGAACCCACTAAAGAAATGGTGGATCAAACGCATGAAAATCTATATCATTTCTCAAAACAACTTAATGATCCTCCTATCAGGTATTTTTTCAACCTCTTGTCGGTTTAACTATGCCACAGATGTGTTGCGCTAAGCAGAGGCGCTGTTGACAAAGCAAACCTAGAGAAAGGCTGTGATATAATAACAGGTTGGTAAGTGTCTTCTTATAAAAGCGAATTATTTCTCAGGAAGTATTCAACGAGTGTTTGACTATGCGTACAATAAAGTGATTTCATTGGATTCTTTGCAATTCGTGATTATCGATGAAGCGGTTCGGACATCCTTTTTTGGTAGATACTGATGATATTCTAGGATTCACTGTTGGCAGATGCTGGTGGAGCTGGTCGTATGTTGAGCAATTTTTTGCAAATGTTACCATTAACAGCTTGTGATGGAACAAGGAGACAAGTGAGAGTCTCTCGAATTATATAAACATGTTTTATAGATCATTGCGTGCTCGGCTACTTTACATAATGCGAACATCAAGAATTTCGCAGTAAGCTTTTACCATATGAGCAAAACCTAAAACATAACTTGTAGAATAATTTCATGACATTCCCACAATGGATTGATTTAAAAGGAATGGATACTGTTTCTGAAAATGTACACCACGTGGTATGCTATGTGGACCCTGTGGAGGATAAGCAATGGATTCGTCTCCGACCGGAACAGAACAGATTAGAAGTTGGAAAAAACAAAAATAAAACAAATGTTTGATTGTCCTGTAGGATGATGGAATACATAAGATGGATCGTATAATGCCTGGAACAAAAGATCAGAATACGTTATCACTGGGAACCAAAATTCTGAAAGGCGCGTATGTTCTGAAAGTAAGTAAATACTTCGGTCCAGACAATGTATGTCGATGTCTTATAAGGCTATACAAACCCTGAATATGGATCAATGCATCATTTTCTGCCGAACAAAACAACAGTGCGATCATATGGAGACTTTCTTGCGCAAGCATGGTTTGATCATGCGGGACTCTAGGGTGTAAATTGAAAGTTGCAGGAGTACGAGCGGCATGCTTACATGGGGATAGGTCTCCTGAAGAGAGAAAAGCGAATTTAGATAAATTCAGAGTGAGGTTTTGTTTTGAGTATTATTAACTCTTCATGATAGAAAAAAGAAGTTCCGTATATCATCTGTACCGATGTCATGGCTAGGGGAGTTGATGTTCATGGAGTTCCTTATGGTTGTTTCTTTCCAATTTCTAGACTTACACTTTATTTTAGTTATCAACGTTACTCTACCTTCTGAGAAAGAATTGTACGTGCATCGCATTGGCAGGGTCGGAAGAGCTGAAAGGTTTACAGTAGTTTCTTATCGTTATTTGTTTTGTTTTTTCAGAATGGGTTTGGCAATATCATTGGTTTCCAATTATGAAGAGAAAGTTTGGTTCCATAAGTGCAAGCGTCCAAACTGCACTAACACAGCTGATATTTCCAAAAGAGGTTGCAGTATTTTGTTCAATGAAAAACAGGTAATATCCATAATGAGGCTCTCATAATCTTTTCATCAGATGCTAGCGGACATCGAAGAGCATATTGGACAAACTGTTGCTCACGTTGACCAGTTTTTCCACATTCCTGTGAATGAGTTTGATGGAAAAATAGTTTATGGAGCGAAAAGAGGTATTGAGAAGTGCTTATGTGATAGGTTAAATGATTAAGCTTCAGGTAGAGGCGAGGTGTTTGAAGGTCATGCCAAGACACTGGCTCTTTCTGTACAACAGTTGGCGGATTTAGAAAGATCTCTGCAGACAAGCTATCTAGGCTCAGTCTCCTCACATTTCAGTAAAATAAAAGTTTTATGATACTTCTACGAGAGAAGTGTGTGTCCCCATACCTTTTTGAATGAAAGTTTTCGTTTTGTTTTTTGTACTGGTAGATGCTTTAGGACTCGAGCGTCACTTTTGTGCTCTCCCAAAAGATGGAAATCAATAATTTATAGTGTGTTAAAATTATATTCAAACATTTCCAAACAAAGATTTCCAAAAAACAAACAAAAAATCAAAGTCATCAGTATACCTTCTGGAAAAATCTGATTCCTTGAACCAGAACTTTTCCAGAATATATGAAACTCGTAAAACGATTAACAATTAAAAAATATCAAAAAATAAGTACTAGAAATACTACAAGTAGTTGTTGCCCAAGGAAGTTCCTAAGAATGATTGACTAATACTCTGAGCTGGAGATGATTGTCTAATTTTTCTAGATCTAGGCTGGATTGGAACCTGGACATCTTCAACAAGTTCATCGTCAAGCTCGTTACCTAAGATTCGTACGAGTATTAAAAATTTGAACATTTTTCACATACTCATCATTTGTCGTTGTACTAGCAGTTTATACATTCCTTCTTGGTTGATAAGCTCTTTATGAGTTCCGATCTGCTCTACTTTTCCCTAGACAGTTTAGTTTAGTCCACTCAGTTTAAGAGAAAAAAACCTTGTTGATAACTACAATTTTGTCAGCATTCTCTACTGTGCTCAATCTATGAGCAATCATTACGACGGTTTTACCTTTCAGATTTTTACTGATAGCCTCTTGTACCTAGAATTATAATGTAGAAACTTTTGAGAAAAATATTTTATGTACAATGTGCTCGCTTTCAGAGTCCAGAGCAGAAGTAGCCTCATCCAGAAGTAAAATGACAGGCTCACGTACAAGTGCGCGTGCTATGGCTATGCGTTGTTTTTGACCTCCTATAGAAAAGTATTGAGTTTTCAAATATGAATGATACATACCAGACATTTGACTTCCCTTTTCCCCAACGTCAGTGTTATAACCATCTGTTGTGTCCATAATGAATCCATGAGCATTAGCAAGGGCCGCAGCGTTTTGGACCATGTCGTCATTGTAATAATCCAAACCGTATCCGATGTTATCAGTAACACTCCTGGCATACAAGACTGGTTCCTGACCTACTAAGGCAACCTCAAAAAAATATCTGACTTGAGGTTTCATGAGCGAAAAACTACTTTAGTGTGAAGATATTTATGATCATAATCTCTAACAGATACTCCATCTAAAAGGACTTGACCATTTGTTGGCTCATAGAAATGTTCAAGCATAGCAATACAAGAAGATTTTCCTCCTCCGGATGGACCGACTAAGGCAACAACCTCTCCGGGTTCTACAGTGAAAGTTAAATCCTTAAGTAGTTTTCGAATTGAAATAAGTCAAAATGTTGATGATAACTTACTTCCATGATGGGAAGATCAGGACGAAGCGGATAACTGAACTTGACGTTTCTGAACTCAATACGGCCGATGAGCTTATCTGGTCTGTATGAACCATTGTTCTAAATTAGTTTCTGTGAAGCACAAGTAGAGCTAATAACTACATCAACGTTTGGATTTCTATCGATGAACTCGAAAACTTTTCGGGAAGCTCCAACAGCTTGCATGAGACCGTTCCAGACCTCACCCAACTCCTGGAAATTCGGTGTTGGTGACATACTTGTAAGTATACGATACTCACTCTCAAATTTTCTCCCAATTGGAATTGATACAAGAGAAATGAAACCAATAGTCCAGATGATACCTATAGATATCCTGTTAAACATTTCTCTGAAAACGTTTAACAAACTTTGTCTTGAATAACAAGATGTCCACCGTAAGCTAGCACCACTGTGAGAATAGCCATTTGAAGTAGCTGTAGGAGGGTGTTCATTTTAATAACATTGATGTTTGTCTACCTCATTAGTCCAAATCAATCCAGTGACTACCATGCATCGTTTAGTGGCAATTCGTAGAGTTTCATTCAAATGTTCCAAGAATCTGAACATGTCGTTAAGATTTTGTGAATTATAGTTGACAAACCTTCTAGCTTCGAAACGCTCACAAGCAAAGCTTTTAACCGTACGAATGGAAGATATGACTTCTTCAGCTACATCATTAGACTTTGCAATTGTGTCTTGAGATTCGGCACAAAGTCTCTGAAGATCGATGTTTTCTCTTACTGTTGAATAGTATAAACAGAAACTTACATCATACCATACACCAAAAATTTTGTTGAACAGGAAAATTATAGGAATATTAATAAGTGTTATCATGGACAGCTTCCACGACAATGTGAACATGAAAATCAAAGATCCGAACAACATGGTAACATTTCTGAGAAACTCAATCAGGTTTGTTATATGAAGAGAAAGAACCTTGTAAGAACGTTCATGTACAGTGATAAAGTATTCGACATCGTTTGACAATCAGAAGTCAATCGTGAACAAATTTCTCCTAAAAAAAAATAATTATTGGCACTGTGTCACAAGCATGGTTTTTAATATGAACATACCAGTTTTGTTAGCATCAAAAAATCCGATTTCCTGTTTGATTACTGATCGGAATAAGTCATTACGAATTTGACGATCAATAGTAGCATGAGCATATGTGAAGGAGCCACCTCGTAATCCACCAAAGAAAGCACTAAAACAGAACTTCAGAGTGCAATTCGACTTGTATCTATTAACCAAGCCAAAGATAGCAATGCCATAACTCCGACAGTTCTATGAAGTTTTTCATAAGTTCCTTCAGTTCCAAAAACAGCAGCAACTACCTCACCAGTATAATACGGAATGAAAACACGACCTAATAAGTAAGAACTGTTAACTGCTTCTATTGTTTGAAACTTCAAAAAAAAAAACGAAGCAATCGTCTCACTCTTATTTGTTTCAGAATGTTCTAGGTATGTTAAGCTAAAGTCATTTTCTTTGAATTGTTCTTCCATGTTTAACATATATATTAGCAGAGAGAGATTAACTTACATAAAGAGTAACTGAGAAGGAAGAAGAAAGCTAGTCCGTAATAACGCCACTCGCGTCCCATGTAACTCAGAAGACGGAACAAAAGAGTGAATGTTTCTCTCTGTTCAGCCTGCTTGAGAGCTTCCTCTTGTCTCACTCGCTCTTCGTAAGCTGGGTCTCCAAAAATTGTGCTGTCGCCAGTGCCAGGTTCGTATTCATGAACTTTAGTGAATATATTATTCCACAGAGCCTAAATAAAGTATCCGAACTTTCGTAACTCTCGCTTTGTTTCGAACCTGAACTGCTAAACTCGCGAAACAACACCAGATCATAAGTATCCAGTCTCCTACAGCGAGCTTCAACTTATCATCTTCATAAAACGCTAGCAGTTTAGATGGAGCAAAAGCAAGCATGACTAGCATTATGCCAAAGACAACATTACTAAACACAAGTACTTCATCTATTTTGCAGGAGAACTCACCTAGATTTAGAGGCAGCTTGTGCGAAACCATTAGGAGATGTCCATGCGGCTATTCCTCCTCCAAGAAGAATACAGTCTCGGAGAAGAGCCACTCCCTAAGAGAAAACAGTTTTCTGGTTTTTGCCGTGCTGTAACTTACAAGGAAATCAACTGGGTTAACAAGGAAACTATAGTTGGCTAGATCAAACCAATGTTTGATATTGTCTACTGTGAACTCCTGGAACAAATCGTTAAGAAAATTTGAATGGTTAAAGAAGCCAACCTTCCCATTCCATGCCAATCCAAAAATATTAACTGTTATATCAATGACGGAGAAGAACACGGCAATGTATAGGGCATGCCCCCCTGAGTAAAAGGCTGTCATAACCCCTGAAAGGTTCAAAGTTGGATGAATAGAGAGCGGCTTTTCAATTAATTAGTCCAAAAAACGAAATTTAGAACTGGATTCTTTTACATGAGCATAAACGTTTGGTAGTTTTGTCTAAGAAATCAATTGATATGATATCTGGGACAAAATTGATAAGAAGAGCTTGAACGAGTAACAACTCGACAGTGGAGAAGGGCAAAAAAGTGATAAATTCTTCAAAAAAAAGAAGTCTATCATCAGAAAAAAAATTTAATCTGTTAATAACATAACAATATAAATGGAATTATTTTTTGTGAGGTCTGCTCCTGATTTCTTTAAAAGAGTGACGCCATATATACACTGTATGCAGAGGTAACCCATGCAATTTCATAGAATCATAATAAAAACAAAAAACATTATGAATAAACCTTTTAGGAAAACGTTCTACTGGAGGTTTTATCTTTACCAATTAAGCTGTTATCAAATATAAGCTTGCCTCTTAAACGTTTGAGTGAATTACTGATTTCTTTCATGCAAATTCTGAAGCTTTTTTGTAAATGACAGGCATTGCACATCTCTGTATGGTCTTGGAAATATGTGTTAACATAACATTTAATTCTTAGTTTTCCCTAAGTTTTTCAAATTTTTTTTCAATATCTCCTTTTATCTTCATCCGTAGTTGTATTCTGTGTAGTTTTTCAAATTTTCCTTTTCCTTCGATTGAATTTTTCAAAGGAAAAAGACAATTGGTTCTATATCTTGCTTTTTGTTGATTCGTCGAAAAGAATAGTACACCTTTTCTGTGATAATGAACTGAAAACGAGACAGCTGGAACAGTTCGGTCGAAGCGTTTCTCAATTAGTGGAACAAAAAAAAGTTTTCACAGTCGTGATATGTGTATACAAGGTATTTGCTTTAACTCGGAACATAGAAGTCAAATCAAGAGTTTAGGAATGTTTCCGTGCAATTTCGTTGTTTTCGAGAAGCTTTGGGAAATTTTCTATTTTTTTTTCATTTTTCCACACCTACACAGGAAAAACTGTTTGGTCTAAGCTAACCCTGGTTTTCTTTTTGTTTTTTTCATTTTAACTGAGAAAAAGAGCAGCATTACCTCACTACATATTCCAAATACTACAAACCTGAATAAATGTTTCAGGAAACATTCTACTTGAAGTTTTATCTTTCCCAGTTAAGCTGTTATCAAACATAAGCTTGCCTTTCAAACGTTTTGGTGAACCACTGATTTCTTCCATGCAAGCACTCAGCCTTATTCGATAATGGCAAAGCACAGAATTCTTTCCAAGAAAACAATATAAACAAATTGTTGAATAATGATGCTTTATTCAGATCTACACTATATGACAAGTATATTTAAACTGTTAGAACGGGGTGTTTATCTAGACGAACACTGACTGATCTTAACTCAGGAACGCATTTCAGCTTTTTCTTTTCAGTAGTATCTTCAGCTGACAATGATCGGCGCAACTAAAATTTATGATGAAAAGAGAAGTGTTAATTCTACTAACGCCCTTAAAGACAGCATTGGCTGCTACTTCTTCCATATGGTTATGTGGCTGGTGAATGTCCCTGAAAATATAGATGTTCGACTGAGTCTGCATGTCGTGCCAAAAACCTCAGGTATCTCCAACAAGCCAATGAGACTAATGCTAACCATACTTGGAACCCAAAAAGGAAAAAGTAAATGCCGAACTTGAGGAGGAAATTGAAAGATTGGTCTGGTGTATTGTCCTTAGAACTTTTAACTTTCAAGAACTTGCTCGGATACTTCGCCACAGGTGGATAGTTAGTATAAACGTGGCTTCTCAGTGTATCACGATACTGATCTGATAAAGCCATCAACAGGTTTATCATACCAAGAAGAGCTACGCTAACAAGGCCAACTCCCTAAGATTATTTTTCTGAAGAAAAGATGCTTCAGCTACCTGGATGATCAGATAAGGAATCAGAAACGTTGGTTTCTTATATTTCATCGCAATCAGTAGGGAGCATATCAACAGTAGTCCACCTGACAGTGTCAAGAAGCTATTGAACACCTCTTCCTCATTCTTGAAATAGAGCGTGGGGATAAATAGGTCGTTTTCAACTTACTAGCTCATACACTTTTCTGGAGAAGTTTCCGCTTTGGTTTTTTATGTTTTTGTTTATCTGAAACCTTGTGTTCATTACATTGCAATGTGAGCTTAAGACCTCATTAGAGAAGTAGAAAGTCACCAATAGTTCGTATGCGTCCGCGAAAAGGGTTATGAATAGCAAACAGACCATCAGTCTAACTCCGGTCTATAGAACACAAATTGTTTAATTTTTTTCTTTAGTTTGAAATATATGAGATCAATAATATTTTCATGAAACTGTTATGGGTTTGTTGTCAACGTTTCTATCGGGCCCTTCGAATCTCAGTGGGAAGTCTGAACAGTTTGACGAGAAGGTCTCGTTATGTCTTAATTCTTTATCACTCATTCATATCAATTAGAATATTGATCGTAATTCTTGTGAGAAATTTGGAAAACTCACCACAGAATGTGCATGTCCACAGAGACACAAATACTTTGGATCATTTGGGTCGAATACGAATGGTTGCAGAGGAGCCTCATTGCTGTCGTCCATCTCACATACAGAATCTCTAGTTGATGAAACATAGTGAGATGTACTGGCGATCTGGTCTGAGTCAGAGTAGCTGACACGCTTTGTTGGTGGGTTCATACTCAATGAGTTAGGTGAACAAAATAGCACCCGATAAATTGAATAAATTCTAACTGTCGAATGTTACACAGACACGTGAAAGCATGCTGTTCTACAGAACTATTAGTCGGAAAGAGTTGCTGCGTTAGCCGCTCTAAAGTAAGGAATGATTTGAGTCGTTATAAACTTGAAGCTGCCAGAGAATGATTCTCAAGATGCCGCTAATGATGTTCGTATATAGCATTCTCTCAGCATGATTTAACTAATTTCCAGTCATATGTCGACAGATCATTATAATTTTAGTCGAAGCTTCTTGAACAATATAAGAGGTTTTTTCTTCAAGAAACGTAGAATGCGAAGAGAAGAGCTTGGAAGGCGATATTTGCATTACAAATTTTTGCTATTTGAGGACCAGCATTTCATGATCTGATAGGACTTTATCTACTGGTCGTATTCTTATGAATCATCCAATGCGAACTATCAAGTTGGTTCGAAATTATTTGGACTAAAAAGAAATGCTGTTGAATTATATAAATGTGTATATTTATGTATCAATTTACAAACCTAATTTACTTATAGTAGGCGTTTGTAAACAATATGGTTCTTGATATTAGTTGAACATCACTTGGAATTAATATTTTTTAATTTTTCTAAAAAAAATAAGCAATCTGACTTTTTTAGTTGATTCCTTCGGTCATTCAGCGATATGAGCTCTACATGTCATAAGGCTTAATAACCAAAGAAATCACCTAAAGGCCTCGAAGTATTGGAAGTCGAGCAATAAACAGACACGTCAGTATGTATTTCACAATAAAATTCGAATAAAGAATCAGGGCGTAACCATATATGGAAGATCATTGAATAGATCTAAGAAGGCAGTACGAGGATACGTTTCAACTAGGTGGGCAAAGGCTAATATACGCAACAGTTGGAACTTAAACTCCGCCCATTTTAGAAGCAGATCTGTATGCGGATGACGGTGAAGACACCAAACCTGAAACCAAAATGAAAGTAATTAGAGAGAAACGCCCCCAAAACGCCCACTCTCTTATCTTTTTAAACACCTTTTCATTATCAGCTTCTGCGCTGGTAATTGATCAATGAAGAGGCTGATCATCAGTTTTAGTATTGCTAAAGTTTGAAATTCAAAAATGAGAGCTAATGTGGAATATCTGCAATCTTCGAAACTATCATAATCCTTTATTGAACCGAATAAGGCAAGATTTTCTAAAAACAGTGACATATTTATGGGTTAAGCGACCGATCAGATTCGCGATAGGAAACCATATACAGTCACAGCGGGACGCAATGTCTTGGAGCCCTATGAAAGGAATTTTGAATCCCACATCTTCTATACACTCTCAAACCTTTTACTGTGAAATTATGAAGCACAACAACTCTTCATTCAGAAGATGAATACAAACTATTAACCACCGAACAACAAAAATTATAAATAAAGAGACAAAATCTTCAGGAAAAAAAGAATAAAAAAAAAACAAAAAAGTGATTAGTCACTCTCGTCATCCTCTTGGGAAGGTCTCTTAGCATCTCTGCTAGCTTCTTCATTGTCCATTTGTTGATCTAGACCTTTAGGAGCAACCATACCATCCTATCATTCAAAAGGTTTAATTTGAACATTTTATCATTGAATTTACCTCGTCACTTTCCTCCTCATCACTGTCATCACTATCCTCTTCCTCTTCAAGTTCTGCTAACTCAAGCTTGCGCTTCATTTCGGCTTCATCCAGATCAGAGATAACTCTTGCCTGAAGAACAACTCTGACTGAGCTGCGAGAGGAACACTTACCTCTTCCTTTATAGCGAACTTTCCTCCTTTCTTTTCTATCAGCTCTTTTATAACATCTAAAGCTTTTTGAACCGACTCCAACCCAATTTCCTGAAAGAAAAAAATTTAAATTCACATTTCTTCCCATTGGAAACCTTATCCAGTGTTTGTGTGGTAACCACGAAGTGAGGAGCAGCGATCAGATTGATCTGTAACTCGAAGAGTTGTAACGATATAGTTCAATGAATTAAACCTTTAGGGGCAAGGCCTCAGTTGAGCATTGCTTTCCAGCAATGAGGGCCTCCTTAACCGCATCAATTCCTTCATAAGCGAAACAAGAAACTTCAATATCAGCTCGGATCTAGATACAATTTTGCATAGGATAAGTATGAGTAACAATACTTTGACAGCTTGAGGTGTGAGTTTTTTTCTGATATCTTCCAATAACTTCTCCTTAACATCACTGCTTACATCACACTCATCCAGGACTTCAGGATTACTGAACAACAGGTTAATTTCTATTCTTTGAGCAAATGACGCAACCTTATTGCTTTCTTGAAAGCATCATAAGCAGCAGCTTTTCTTTTCTCCTTACGATCAAAATACCAAGCTGTTTTATTATATAACTCCTCTAACTCCTTATCGGATGTGTAACCTAATTGTTCAGCAACATGACGGAGAATACTGAAAACAATTTGTCCAGAAACTTTGGATCCACGCACCTATTTACAGCCTTAGCTTTGGCATGTCTGTCTTCGCACTGTAGCAGATCTTTCGCATAAACTCTTCTCTTGGATAGATCGATATAGCCTAAAAATCATGTTGTCTTACAGACTATGTCTCAAAAAAACCTTTGTCTTTGTCAACACGAATAACAACAACACACTCGTTTCTTCCAACGCGAATAAGTTTGTTAACGGATCGGATACGTCTACGAGACAATTCTGAGAGCAATATCATTCCTTCTGAAAGTATAAAAATTAAGGCAAGGGCTCAAGCACTCAGATCTACTAACCTATATTATTATATTCAGAAAGAACAACGTAAGCTCCCATGTCGGCAATGGATCTCACGTTAACAACCACTGTTTCCTCCACATCAGGGAACTGATTCTCGTAGAAACGACACTTGAGAGCAGACATCGCTAAAAAAAAAGTCCAGATAAGTAGAATGAATGTGTTGTGAAGTGATAGAATTCGGTTTGAACCAATTGATATTGATAGTGAACCATTATTATAAATTTATAAACAAACTAAACAATATGCAACAAATCTCCTAGAAAACAACTAACAAATCTAGATCTACATGATTATCATAGAACAAAAAAAAACAGAGACCGTATTCTTAAACAGTAGGTAGGTTCAACAGAGTTCCTTGATTTCCGGGAATATATGTGACATTCTTAGATTTGCTCATTCTCTCAGCGATTTCTTCAGCTGCTTCAATTTTTCTCAACTCTACAAGACCATCTCCAGCGTCAGCAAAAGCCTGTAAATAGAACCATTAGTCACAATAATCTAAATCTATACCTTAGCCAAAAGTTTAGCAGCCTGAGCATCTCCTTCCGCTGTTGTGATAGCAGCGATCTTAACTCGATTTTTTCAGAAACATGTTACTATTTATAACCTTCATTTGTTCCGCTTTCTCTACTAAATAACGAGCTTTTTCAGCTTCTTGTTGAGCAACTTGTTTCATTTCGACAGCTTCAGTGAATTCTCTTCCGAATCCGAGATGAGTCTAGAAGTTGAAAGTAGTGTGAATATTCTACACCGAACTCACAATAGAAATATCATCGAGGAGTAGTCCGAATTGAGCAGCTCTCTGAGAAAGTTCAACAGAGACTTGGTCAGAAACAAGTTCACGTTGAGTGATCATCTCATGTGCATCAAATTGAGCCTTCAGATACGTTTCAATAGCACGAATAAATCGAACTTACCACGATGGCTTTCAAGACCTCATTCGTGATGGATGGTAAAACCCTTTCTGCGTAATCCGTACCGATGTTCAAGTAAATACTTGGCAGTTTGCTAGGATCAGGGCGATGTAAAATACGTAATGTTATGGTAATATTTTGCAAATCTGTTAAGTATTGTCTTAAACTCAATTAACTACCAAAAGCCCAACCTTTGCTACCAGTGATTGTAGAAATTTGTCTGGGAGTTGAACGAATGTCGAAGATGATGGGTTTTTGAACCCATGGGATGAGAAAATGTGTTCCTTCGTCAATGACGTAATCTTTCACTCCAGTAAATCTATCGAAAAGTACTGCGCGTTGTCCTCCATCAACTGTATCCAAACATTATTAAAAAGAATGCTTATCAAGTCACCGTTGAATAAAGCAGATTGAGCAACTCCGCCTGCGATTGCAAGACCAACTCCAAGAGATCCAATTTTTCCAAGTAGTTTTTGTGCAGCTTGAGCAGCCATGATTTCTGAATATTCTTATTTTAAAAAATGGTATATAAAGAAGCCTTTATTATATACATGTATAGTAAACAACTATCAAAGAACATCTTGATGTTCTTTCCAAGTTTTTGACGCAAAATTTAATGGTCCTGAAACGAGTGTTTATTTTTAAAGGGCGAATTAGCTATTGCGGGGCAGTCACGTAGCGATTCTTATGACTTATGTACAATAGCACTCATTGAAAGGGCTGCCTCGCAGTTCTGCCACATTCTGCTCAATCAAAAATTTTATTTTTTAGTATTCCTTATCCTAAAGAATTTTCTGAATACAGGATCATTATAGTACTATATCTTATATTTGTATTTCAATGTTTTTTGATATGAACTTTCAATTAATTCAATTCGTTTCTAGGGTACTATGGCCCACGCTAAGAGAAAGACAAGAAAGCTTAGGGGTCACGTGTCCCATGGACACGGTCGTATTGGCAAGCATAGAAAGCATCCCGGAGGTCGCGGTAATGCTGGAGGACAACATCATCACAGAATCAACCGTGATAAGTACCATCCTGGTTACTTCGGAAAGGTTAGCTTATTTTATAATACGCTGCTATCATAGTTGGTGTTTTGTCATTTTTTTGAATCTTCCTATTCTAACATGAATGGGTTTTCGAAACCATTTGATGTTCCTATGGAAGTATAGTGAGTCGAAAGATACTCGATGTAACCTTCGGTGTCTACCGCGTTCTATGCTAGTAGTATATCATCCTCAATACTCGAGACAAGCCTCTTATTTACAGGTCGGTATGAGAGTCTTCCATCTTAACAAGAACCATCACTACTGCCCAATCGTCAATGTTGACAAACTCTGGTCTCTTGTCCCAGAGGAGCACAAGGAGAAGGCTTCTGCCGATAAGGCTCCAGTCATCGACTGCGTGCAGGCTGGTTATTTCAAGGTGGGTGCACTAATTTTCAAACTGTTAACAAGTATTCAAATTCCAGGTCCTCGGAAAGGGAGTTTTGCCAAACCAACCACTTATTGTGAAGGCCAAGTACTTTTCTCATGAAGCCGAGAACAAAATCAAGGCTGCAGGAGGAGCTTGTATCTTGGTGGCATAAAGCCATCGTTGTTGATTTTATGAACAATAATGTAATATGTTGATATTCTCTGTTTTCGATAATGGGTTCTTCACCCTCTGCTACTGGCTTATAATGTGCTTTTTATAACTTGGTATTATCTTATTTTAGCTTCAAGAAATGGTTCTCATCGTCAAAGCTAAAATATGTGGAGGAGGAGGACCTGAAGGCTAAGGAAAAGTCATTGACAGACAATCGAAAATACAGATTAAAGCTGTAAATGGAGGTTAGCTTTTCTTTCTTCCATATCTTCCTATTCTAACATGAGTGGGTTTTCAAAACCATTCGATGTTCCTATGGAAGTATAGTGAGTCGCAAGATACTCGATGTAACCTTCGGTGTCTACCGCTTACCATGCTAGTAGTATATCATCCTCAATACTCGAGACATTTTCCAATTTCAGATTATTCCATGTAGAACAGCTGCGAGTAATGTTAACGGAATATTCATTGAAGGTGAGTTAAATTCGCGGCAGCTCAAACTAATTCTCTTTTTTCCAGGACCACCAAGCTGAAATTTGTTTCATTTACTACTGAGAAAAAAGATTTACATTTATAAACTGATTTCATTATGGTTCTCACTGTTTGACACCTAGGCTTGTATCTCGCCTCTGATACTTTTGAAAATGTTCAGTATTCTGCTTACATTTTTTATTTCTTTAGCGCTTGTTCTCGTTCGAGCTAAGGCACCAGCAACTTGCACTTAGACATGGCTTCTACACAGGAATTGGCTTGCGTTTACGCTGCTCTTATCCTTCAAGATGAGGGACTCCCAATCAACCCAGAAAAGATCGGCGCCCTTCTCACCGCCGCTAAGGTCGAATTCGAGCCATTCTGGCCAGGACTCTTCGCCAAGGCTTTGGAAGGAGTTGATGTCAAGGTTGGTCTTGAATGAAAGTCTTGGCTCATTTTTTTGCTTAGGACTTGATCACCTCCGTCTCTTCCGGAGTTGGATCTGGACCTGCTGCTGCCGCCCCAGCTGCCGCCGCCGCTGGAGGAGCCGCTGCCCCAGCCGAAGAAAAGAAGAAGGACGAGCCCAAGGAAGAATCTGACGATGACATGGGATTCGGACTTTTCGACTAATTCCTATAAAGTTGTTGATTTATCAAACGATAAAGTTGTTGCGCATTATTGTTGGTTGTTATTGAAGATGTTTGGGCTCTTGACTCCTTAAAAAAATTTCAAATTTTTTTGTAAACGGGATTGGACGGTGAACTTCATATTTTGATAAAAAGTGCTTGTGATCAGTGTAGCTGGGTACTTGATTGGGGTTGGCTGTTTTCGTCGTGACATCGAGTGCTTTCTCGTAACGTCGAAGAGAATTTCTTTTCTATAATGCATAGATCGCTTTATCGTAGATATCGAGAAGTTTCATCTTTTGCGATTTTTCTAATGGCGGCTCATTTTGCAGTGGTCATTTATTGATAACAGTGAAATGCCCCAAGGTGTTATCACTGTTAACAGTTTTCGAGATTTTATGGTCCCAAAGCAATATGTTGTTTCCATTCATCAAGTTTGCTCCGTACATTTAAAATATTTCAAAAACGAATTACACAACTCTTTGTATACCTTTTGAAGAATGGGCGGGCCTTCTCAAATGAACTAGTACTGTTTGATATAGAAATCAGTATCAAATTCTTTTGCTTTCTGGAGCGCGATCGCGTCCCACAGTATTTTTCATTCGAATAATCAACTGCTACGGGTCTATTGACATAGCTTTTATTTTTGCCATCATGATATGTGTTTTCTGTTTCCTTCTTGGATGGGTGGTAACTTGCCTTTTTGATGTGGTTGCCTTAATTTTTTTTGGTTTCCCATACATACGTTTTCACACATCCGACTCCAACGCAGTAGCGCTCAACCTAAGTGCGTCTGTTCTTTAGAATTGATTGTCAGCGCGTTTAGATTTATGCTCGTGCACCTGAATAGTTTCATACAGAAAAATTCTTCTAAAGAAATGAAATCCAATTCAGTCTTTCATTTTCGAATTCAGTTTATCAGGATGTTGATTTGAAGTGCTTCAAGATACGGAGAAGTTACTGTTCATCCACAAGCATTATGTTCTATCAGCTTTAATAGTTTTTCTTTGTCTCCTTCACATCTTTCAGGTTCCTTTCTTATCCTTATGTCAGTATCTCTCATTGTTTCAACTTCAACTGCAACGGCTGCAGTTTTCAATGAGCTGAGAGATAGCCCTTCTTTTGTTTTCAGTGTTTGTGGTTTATGAACGAAGCATCTGCGTTTACGTTTTTGCATATTATCATTGGTAACTCAAAATCGTTGTACTCATTCTTGATATCGTTCCCACTCTTCATGTCTCCGAAAGAAATTTCTTCAAAGAGGGGATTTGATGATGACACGCCATTTCCTTATCTTTCTGTCTCAATTTTTTTCCAAATGTTATTCTTATTCTTATCTTGATGAGGAATGGCTATTTGAACCGGCCATTTGTACAAGATAGCAAACCTTAATGGACTGTTTAAAATGTCCTTTTTCATTTTGCCAATCGTTTATCTTTTTTTTCAACTTTGACTCCTTAAGGTTTTAGAACTCATCAAATGCACTGGGAAACAATGAAGGCTACTCTGTATCTTGATGATGGCTCTAGTTTCGCTGGTCAGTTGTTCGGAGCAACTAAAAGTGTTGTTGGTGAAATAGGTGCGTTCTCAGAACTGTAGCTTGTTTTTTTATTCTCAAATTTAGTTTTCCAAACTGGAATGGTCGGTTATATCGAATCGCTTAGCGATCCTAGCTACGCTAACCAACTTCTTACTCTTACATATCCCCTAATTGGTAATTACGGAGTTCCCAATCATGACATAGTTGATTCCTTCGGGTTACCGGCTGGTTTCGAATCTGATCGTATTTGGCCTGCTGCACTAGTTGTTGATAGGTTAGATGAGTTATCAGTGATTTGATAAAGAGGCCGCTTTAGACTTTGTCCAGAAGGAGAACACAGCCACGCTGAAGCAGTAGAATCACTCAACGAATGGCTTCGCCGTTCTGGTGTTCCTGGAATATCAGGCATCGATATCCGTATGTTGACAAAGAAAATCAGAGAACAAGGAACAATGAAAGCCAAAGTTTATATACAAGTGAACATTCTTTCTAACTTGAAACGTTTCCAGCTTGTGATTGAAAGTGATGACCCATTAAAGTATGAGTATAGAGATATTAATGAAGAAAATCTAGTCGCCCATGTATCACGCTCGGTGAGCTTGCTCTGATTGTTGGACCGAAAAATTGAAACATTTTTTTTAAAGGTGGTCAGTCAATTTGGTAATGGACCATTAACTGTTATCGCCGTTGATTGCGGGCTTAAAAATAACCAAATTCGATGTTTGGCTAAGCGAGGAGTAACTGTTAAAGTTGTGCCATGGGATCATCCTATAGATAAGGAAAAGGGTATCTTTATCCTTTTTCTTCACTTCAAGCTCGATTCCTTGTTGCAGATTATGATGGTCTTTTCATTTCGAATGGCCCCGGAGATCCAGAAGTATGTACTTCTTTGGTTGATAAAATATCTAATATCGTAAAAACCACTGAAAAGCCTATATTCGGTATTTGTCTTGGGCACCAGTTGTTAGCTCGGTCGACAGGAGCAAAGACTTACAAATTGAGGTGAGTACATGCTGCTGGAATACCCTTCACTGTCCTGGTCAGATATGGTAATCGTGGCCACAATCAG
This sequence comes from Auanema freiburgensis, assembly GCA_030370435.1. Taxonomy (NCBI): domain Eukaryota; kingdom Metazoa; phylum Nematoda; class Chromadorea; order Rhabditida; family Rhabditidae; genus Auanema; species Auanema freiburgense. The sequence continues at coordinate 11,568,135 of CM059366.1, read as the reverse complement.
CCCTGTACTCATGAAGGTACAGGTAGATGCTTCATTACATCCCAGAATCATGGCTTCGCCGTTGATCCTAAAACATTACCTGGAGACTGGAGACCCTTGTTCACCAACGAGAATGATAAAACGAATGAAGGAATCGTTCATAAAACCAAGCCATTCTTCAGGTTACTCTTAGTTTTTTCCAACGAATTTTATTAT